>VWPW01022112.1:1172-17501 GCA_013389825.1 Crypturellus undulatus | reverse complement strand
GGGGCGGGGGGGGGAGCCGTTAGGGCCCGGTGGGATGGAGGAGCCGGTGGCGACTTGGGGAGCGGGAGACGGAGCCGTTTTGGGGAGGGAGGCGGCGAGAGAAGGAGGCAGGAAGGAGCCGCGGGAATGGGGGGGGGGGCGGTGCGGGATGCGGGGCCCGATCCCGGGGAACGGTGGTGGTGGGGGGGGCTCTCCCGAGTCCTCCGGCCCCACGAGCTCCCTAGGCCCGGGAATAAACATGGAAGTAGCATAAGAGCCCCTTCTCCCCGCGCCTTTTGTGTAGCCCCTTCTGCTAGGGGGTTCAATCCCGTTTGTTCCCGTAGCCTCATAATATAAGAATTAATTTTATATTTTCCTCCCAAACGCGTTTTCCCTTTGCACAGTGGCTCCCTTCTGGGCGTCTTGCTATTAGACGACTGCTTAATCACAGGACTGTGGGGCGGGAAGGGGTTTCTGGGAGTCGAATTCACCTGCCTTGTCAAGGCAAGATCAACTTTGCCCAAATAGATATTTCTGTGACCCGTTTTAATCATCTCCAGTGCTTACAATTTCACAACCTTTCTGGGAAATTTATTCATTTTTTTGTTTTTTTTTTCTATCCACATCCTTTGAATTTTTCTTGGCTTCGGCCAAATAAACCGCGAATACAGGGATGTTATTACAGGGATGTTATCTTTGGTCCCTATTTCTTGCTCTGTGCCTCTTGATAAATATTTGCAGACAAAGATTTAAAGCTTTTAGGCAAATCATCAAAGTCATCTGTAAAACCTTTTTTTTTGAAGAAAGGCTCTACCTCTTAAATGTTGCTTTTCTGTCTGGTCAGAGGCAGTAAATAATGCCTGGACCACCATAACCTCCTCCTTGGATGTCTGTGCCTAGAGATCTTGGACTTGGTGATTTTATAAGTATCAAATGGAAAGAGCAGGAAAAGAACACAAACAAACAACCAAAACCCCACTTTGCATGCTCAAACAAGGAGCAAAAAAATAATTGCCATATACATCACAGCACACCTAAATTACAGACCATGTTTTCATTAGGATTTTTTGGCCTATATTTTTTATTTTGAGTGATTTACCGTAGTACACTCCTGTCATTTTATCCATTAATTTCTTGGCTAGTTATGTTGCAGGAGGGAGTAACTGGGCAGGAGCTTTAGTTTGGAAGCTTAACTCTTAGGAACGGTGCTGCCCCTCCCAAAGCAGGGCCTCCGTCGGCTGCTGCTGATAGGAGTAACATTTTGCCTCTCTTGTAGTGGGGAAAACCTCGCTCATCACCAGGTTTATGTATGACAGTTTCGACAATACTTACCAGGTATGTGGTAGTCTTTTTTTTTGTTGTTGTTGTTAAAAAAAGAAAAGAGGCAAATCTACTCCCACCTCTAAAATGCATGAATTTAATCTTTAGGGCAAACGCATTTCTCCATGAGATGTCAATTCAGTATCATATGTGAGGTTGTAACATGCCTTGCGATGGAAATGAGACTTTGTGATTAGGCCCAAGCATCTAGTGTGATGTGAGGGTACACAGTGTTGAGAAAAGCAACAAGACTGAGGTGTCATCTGGGTATGTGAGAATCTCGAGTAGAAAAGGTTTTTAAAAATAAGGCAACAACCGCCCCCCCCCCCCCCCCCCCCCCCCCCCCCCCCCACGCTTTCTGGANAATCTCGAGTAGAAAAGGTTTTTAAAAAAAAGGCAACAACCCTCCCCCACACACACACACATGCTTTCTGGGGTTGCATCACAAGGAGATGGTCCAGACTGAAGATGGATCCAGAAGTGTCAGGAAACACAGCAATAGATGAGTTGTGTTCATGCCCCCCTAGGTCTCTAGAGTCTTTATAGACTTTTTTCATTTATATAGTATAGTCAGGTCCAGAATGCATAGATAAATATGCAGGAAGTTCACATAGATTTTGTTTATTTTGTTACCTAAAATGCCACAGATGGGAAAAAAAAGCCAGGGAAATTCTGATGGAGTGAGTAGAATAGGGCTGAGGAGCCTTCAAGTTAAAAGCTAAGATGTTTGAGAGGGCTGAGTACAGAACTGGGATAATCCTGGAGTCTGGATATTTAATGAAGAGCTGGTTGCATCGAGAGTATTGGGTATTTCAAGAAAATTAGTGGTAGCTTCAAAGCAGTACAAACGAGGTCCAGGAAGATGAGACTGTGGTGTTCACTGTTAATTCAAGCCAGAAAGAGTTACTGTTTTTAAACTGTAATAATTTTAAGCTGCAGATAGATAAAAAAAGGAAGATAAGATGGGTGTTTAGAGGACAAGTCATTCAGTGAAACTGGATCCTCTTCTGCTTTTTGGCTTCTTTAAGGTACTCTTGTGTTTTTTGTAGTTGTAGTTGTTGTAAATTGTGTCCTGGCTCCAGAAAATAGCACTTCTAGGAACTAGTACTAGCTGCAGAAATTGAATGTTGTGATCTCCTCTAATCTTAAGAGGTTTGTGTTCTGATGGAGACTTTCCAGAGCAACATATATGCCGTCTGTTTGTTGCATAATACTGGATATATAAGACCCTTAAAATACTACACTTAAATCTGTTACATCAGTATCCTGTCTTCTTTCCCTGGGTTATAATGGGCTAGGAACCTGCTTGGCTTAAGTGCCAGGGAAATGCTTAATATGTCTTCACTTAGTGAGTTCCTCCAACTGTCTCTGCACCAGAATTGCTTTACAGCAATGGGAATGTGGATGGGAGGAGACTTGCTAAGAGCTGTCAGAGAAATGAAGCCTCTGAATCTCACTGAAGGGAGAGAGGGTTCTCAACTGAAAACAGGCATCACTTCTTAGGTTTCCACACAGTCACCCCCAGTTTGTGCGTGTAATTTCTCAGCAGCATTTGAAATAGCATTTGCTCTACTCTTTGGTTGTTTCTAACAGATTTCTTACTAGACTGAATTGCTGTAGACGGGAGGGAGGTGCCAGTTCTGATATGATCTCTGTTAAGGTGCATGAATGTTTGAGAGGTAGAATGAGAAGCTCAAGGGATCTTTTGCAATTAAGAAATGTTTGAAGATGGGGCAGTGTTTGAAGATGAACTGAAGATGGGGCAGATATCCATATTGCTTGTTTTTTATTAATATTGAAGGGACATGACTTGAAGAGCTTAATTGTAAGCTTTTGACTGTTTTTTGAGAGATTGCATAGAACAATTTGATTTGCAGTTATGGAAGGCAAGTTGCAGTTAGTAATGGTTTTTTTTGCTCCTTTCAGGCAACCATTGGAATTGATTTCCTGTCAAAAACAATGTATCTGGAGGACCGCACGGTAAGCGAGGCCTCGGGGCGGTGGGGGAGCGTGGCCGTGCAGCCCCACTGCGTGGGCTGGAGCATCCAGCTCTGCCCCAGCAGTTGCTCAAGTGCCCTGGCAACCTCAGAGGGACAGCCCTTGAGACACCAGACTGCTCACTTAATTCTTGCCCCTTGGATGCTTTTCTTGTGTTTGAATTAAGCCATTGACCCAGGCCTGTCTTTTTTCCTGGTACTTAGTAATTTTGGCTACTTCAAGAATGTAGTCAAAACCCTTTGTGCAAAAATGGAGCAAGCTGATGCCCAGGTCACAGGGGAGTGAGCTGTCTTGCTGTGTGCTCCATAGATGTAGTTTGCTCGTAGGATTTGCAGTGCTGCCTCTGGAATTGTCAGCATAAGTGGGTGTGAACAGGCCCAAGGGAGTTCAGAGTTCTGAAATCATTTAAGTTTACCAGTAGTGGCAGAGTTCCTCCTTGTAAAAGGATTAAATAACTTAATTCTGGCTTACTGTTAATAAAGCAATTTTAGACTTAGCTTTCATGAGATTCCTCTTTGCATAAAGAGACCCCTTGCATCCCTTTCCTCTGTCTTTCAGTATTTGCCTTTTCTTTAGTTCATTTTCAGTAGTAATTGCCTCTTTGCTAGTTTTAGCGTTGGCTGAGGATGAACCTGCTTGGGGGTCAGAGGTGTGATACAAGTTCCTTGTGTTGCTTTGGGGATGTTGCTTCAGAAGTCTCAGCCCAGTGAGTATGGTGGATTTCCCCATTGCTTCTCTGCCATCTTACAGTGATTCACTGTTAGAAAAGACCTTGCTTAATCTTTGAGTGGAAAAAAATACTTTGATAACATTTTCCAACTGTGCTCGCAGTAGTAGAGGGAAAAAAAAAAAAAAGAAAAACATCTTGGGAATGTGGGAATGCTGCTTAACACCTGTGAAGGCAAGCTGGAATACCTGTATGTTCTTTGCAATAGTTCTTAATGCTCAAGGGTGGTCTTGACCTCTTGTGGTTGTGTAAGTCATCCACTGATCTGCTATCCAGAAAATACCCTTCTTTCAAATGTCTGCGATGCTACTCGCCCATAAACAGCCTGTTAAATAACAGAGGTTCTGAATATACATGAAGGAAAATCACCAGCACAGAAGCTAAGAAAATTCAGACGCTGAAGTAATTTCTCAGATATGGTTAGTGCTTTTATTTTACAGTAGGCTTTGACTGTTATGCTTGAAATGAAAAATAAGCCTGTAAGTGCAGTGTATACTTGGGCACAACTGATGTATGTCTCCCGTAAAAATATACCTACGCCAGATCACTTAGCTCTCAATATGTCTTGAGTATCCCATATTAGGCAGCAGAAGCAATGAAGATGCGTGGAGTTCTTCAAAACCAGCTCTCAGTAGACTCCTATGCGCTGCTATTGCAAGTGTGTCAGCTACAGCATTTGTGCTAGTACAGTGGGAGCTCTGGCACTGAGGGAATTGATGCCATGAGAAGCCCCATGTAACAGAACATGACAGTTCTGTTACAGCTACAGTCTCACTGTGGAAGGCTGGATAGGACTTTCCTGTCTGTGGGGAGGTACCTTAGATCTGTTGGGCTTAAGCACAAGATAAGCCTATCTGGAGGATTTCTGCTGTCCTGGCTTGTGCTTCACTATTATGTTTCAGCACTTCACATCAGGCTTTCCAGTGGATTAATTATTGCTGAGTGATCTAGTCCTAACAATTAGGTGTGATCACAGTCTGCTTGTATAATCATTGTAGCCGGAATCGCGACATGGCAGGGTGCACTGAGGTAGGTATCCTTGTTTCCATCAGTGGATGGATGGTGCTGGAAGCTGGGTTAGGAATATCTCACTTTCCTTTCAAAAAGGAGAAGTTTGTTTTTGTGTGTGTGAGCTGGATGAATGGGCTTGTGGAGGGAGGGAGGCTTCTCTGACATGTTAGGCCAAGGCTACCACAAGGATGGGCCTAGAAGTATCGTTGGCTCTTTTCATACTTTTATTCCATTTTAACTTTCCTTTTGTTGGGTTATTTTTGCCTTGCAATTTTTTTTTCTTTTTATTTCACTTGAGTTTTGGTTTTGTTTTCCATTTTCCTGCTCTTTCCCTTCCCTCTTCCCTTGCACTTTTCCGTTTCCCAGATCAGGCTGCAGCTGTGGGATACAGCCGGCCAGGAGAGGTTCCGCAGCCTCATTCCCAGCTACATCCGTGACTCTGCTGTGGCTGTCATTGTCTTTGACATTACAAGTAGGTATTGAGCCTGGGTGTCTGCAGAGGCCTTGCTATTAACATGTACCTTTTACATGCTGGAAGTAGTAGCATTTTCAGAAAAGGCTGTTTCCTGAAAGGACATGAGATAGGCCCTCTGCCCCAGGACTGTAGGTGTTTCATGGATGGATCTGTTTTTACTGAGGGGAAGTATCTGAACATCTTACCCACATTCAATAGTAACTGTGTTTGATGACATAAAAACTGGGGACTCTCTTGTCTGCCGAAAGCTCAAACTGGAAGTGACATGCAGAGGATTGTCAGGTAGGTGAATGGGGTTTATATCTTGTATGTTCTCGGTGACGGGTAGCTTTGGTCATGCTTTTTATTTATTTTAACTTTGAAATGAAAGCTTGCTCTGTTCTGGATAACTAGAGAGTTAATAAAAGTAGCAACAGCAGATGCCAAAGTAATGAAACATTATCATACTGTATAAAACAGTACAGTATTTATTTAAATACAAACTACTAAAAATTTGTGAGGATTCAGGACTTCCATTTCACTGGAGATGAGAGCTTGCTGTTCATACAAGCCACCAGAGAACTTCTGAAATAGAAGGGACAAATTTATAATTACCATAACGTCTAAAGCATGAACAAACTTGGATGCTGCTCCTATAACTCTTGACTAGAGAGTTTAAGTATAAAATATAATATGAAAATTATTTCATTATAACTCTTTGTTATTGATTCCGCTTGATCTGGCTTTTTCAGTTAAGCTACAGTATCGGCATAGATTTGTATGCAGGATTTACACTAGTGAGCCAATACCATGTAAATAAAGTCCAAGTAAATAACATAGCACCGATGAAGAACCTCTGGCCCACTTCTGTTTTGCTACAAGTTCCAGATTATAGTGGGTCTTTACAGATCTGGGTTTTATTGCACTTTGATAAACAGAAGTGCTTAGTAGGTAATTGTGAAATTCTGTTACTGTTTTTCTTAGGCAGTAAAGGCAAATAATTCAGTGGTCTAGTCCTGTAGCTTAAGAATTTGTCTTGGGAAGAAGTTCTGGCTTGGAACAAAATAAAAATATAAAAATAGTCTGTTGGGAATTGAGGAGTAACAAGATGTGCATATGATTGATTTTGGGAACAGATCTAGATGAGACAGAGTGTCCAGGAACAGAAGTTGATGTTTTTTATCCCTCTGTCAGGCAGGTAAAGGATGCTGTTTACCCAGACAGTTTGAAGAATCCATCAGTCTAGGCTGTTCTTTAAGTTTCCAGACCTATCAGAAATGATTTAGGGATGGCTGATCTCATCATGCCTTGAAATTATCTGAAAAGAGCAGACTGTACTGCATTTCTTGTTACTATTCTTTTGTCTCTTCTTAGGCAGTGCGAGACTTTTAAATCTCACTATATGCTTGTGGATTTAGTATTCTATACCATTATAAAGATCTGTATCGATTGACTTTCAGTACTTGGGTCTTGACTGAGAACCTTCAGCTTACCAGAACAGTGTTAGGTGGTTTTATTATTACCTTATTAGGAAGGTATCTAGTTTGGGAGGGTTGTATTTTTTCTCTCCAAAAAACGGCTGTGCAACAACTATGACTTGTGTTAGTTGCAATTTTGATCATGCATCTGAAGCTTGGAGCATTTAAACTTTAAGCTGGGTAAACTCTGTGGGTGAATAGGCTGATCTGGTCTGCCAGCACTGGTGTAATATTGTCCATGTGCGAGGAGTTCATTGCACTGCTTTTTCCTGGGGTGCTGAAGAGCCCTGCTTCTTGCTAATATATCAAATTTGTCTCCAAAATGAGAGAATTCATACAAACTGCTGCAGCTATAAGCTCTAATTGTATTGAACACTGATGGCAGCAGGGCAGATATTCGAGTGCAGATACATGTTGTTTGGATTGTGTTTGTAGCAGGGTGCTTTGCAGACATGTGCTCTGCCTTGCTTCTGTTTAAATTGCTCTTCTAAGCAAAATAAATATTGGTCTTTCTTAAACAACTTTCTCCTATACAACAGTCTCCTGCAAGCTCCCATTTTACAGATGCTCCAAACATAAAAAGCTCCTATCCTTCATGACTGAGTGATTAGCTTTGGGAGAACGTCTTACTTAATTCATATGATCCAGATGGATTATTTTGGGAGCAAATATCCACCCTTGTTTGAAACTTGTGGCCACTCGCAATGTTAATAGCAATCCTGCTTTCAGACTGGAGCACTAGTACAGCAGCTGTGTGGAATGACCACTTGGATGAAAATGGCATCGATCCCAATTACTCATGGTTAAAAGCTTTTGTTTAGCATTTGTTGTGGTAACTGGATGTTTTTCTACCATTTCTGTTTCAAATAACAAGTTCCAGCATTGTGTGGATATAATAATTGTTATTACTTTAGTATATGCACATGTTCATGTGGATTAGAAGATATGTGAAAGAAGAGAAATAAACCTTTAGGCTTTAGAGCTATCATATAATAGCTCAGTTTGTATTTTGGGTATAACTCTGGTGCTGGAGATCAAACTGCATCTCTCTTTTATACAGATTTTGATGCCTGTTTCCAATTCTTGCCCTTGTGTGAAAGGGGGCACCAGTGTCCCTTGTGTCTCATGGGGCCTTCAGTTTGCAGCATTTGCTTTTGTTTCTGCTACAGCTTAAGTTATTGATCACTTTAATCTGGCGTGAAGATCCCCATTATTACCACCTTCTGGATGCTCTTTTGCTACTTGTGTCTGTGCTGAGAAACCTGATGTGGGAATTGCCCTGAGAGCTTTGACCTGAGCCTGTAGGTTGGGAGTGCTTTGGGAGACCACACTTAGTCCCTGATGAGGAAGAGCAGCTCCTTTTGCTCGTTAGCCAGCACTAGCAGCGCTAATTGGGGTGGCAGCCACACTGTAGAGCTCTTAGGGATGTGGTGGCCAGGGGCATGGCAGATTCTCTAGGCAACAAAGGAGGTAATGAAAACGCGTTTTGTATAATCCGGCACCCGGCAAAGCCAGCTTCTGTGCCTCTTGGGTGTTTGGGAGCAAACTGACAAGGTCAGTCTCAGTTTCTCAGGTTGAGCTGCACACAGTGTATTCCAGAAATGGCCTTTTCTCTAAAGGACGGTTTCCTGCTTTCTTTTCTCTCTCGCTGTCTCTGCTCTCCCTGGCCTGGTACCAGCAGGTTCGGCTGCAGCTTTGGGACACAGCAGGCCAGGAGCGGTTCCGCAGTCTCATTCCCAGCTACATCCGCGACTCCACCATTGCTGTGGTAGTCTATGACATTACAAGTGAGTGATGCTTTGGTGTCTCATTATTTTCAAGTACTACATGTATGCAGAACTGGTATATCACAGCCAGAAGTTCTGCAGAGATTAACATTAGCAACACTTTGATTTTTTTTTTTTTCTTCTTCCTTTCTTCCCTTTTTTTTTCTATCTGGGTAGATCTGTAGGTTGTTTTGTGTGGTGTGGGAAGACTCGGAGAAACACATGGGTTAAAGGCATGACCACTTTTATAAGCATTCCTCCTCATTTGAAAGGAACTTTATCCTCAACATTCTCAATTTGTTTTGCCCCTACAGATTTGAATTCTTTCCAGCAAACCTCCAAGTGGATTGATGATGTTCGAACAGAGAGAGGAAGCGATGTCATCATCATGCTGGTGGGGAATAAAACTGATCTGGCAGACAAGAGGTAACGATGGGGAGCTCTGGTCCTTTTGCCATAGCAGTAGAGGTGGGGAACTGGCCAACTTGTCTGTCTTCAGTAGCAAGAAGTATAAATAGCTTGTGATGATATTTAGATTTCTGATATCAGAATATGCAAAATTATTCAGTTTGATTATTCTACAAATAGTTTACAATATAAAAAACCCATCTTTTTTTTTTTTTTTTTTTAACTTGGAGAGATACTTACATTGAATATCTCTCTATGCCGTCTTTCTCATAGTGTCTCTTCTTTTTCTTTTAGTGCTAGATAAAACCAGAAAGATATCTTCAAAAGCAGTGCTTTTTTCCTATGGTCATATTTACATGACTCTTTCTGCATCTGCAAATCTAAAATATTATAATAATTTTTTTCTTGTTATAAAAGACAACATGACAATGTAGTAGTATGCATCTAGAAGGTTTCTACCTGAGCATAAATTTCTTGTTGCATGTAGCATAAACCAATACTATGAAGTGTGATGGGAAGCTAGATTAGTGATTTCCCCAAGAGATGGGAGAAGTAAATTAAATTCTTAAAGCCACAGAGATTCACTGTTTTGAGATGTCAGAGCATTTTATTTTTAAAACTCTCAATCCTACAGACTGAGAAAGTCTTCATATTGGTGGCTGGCTTCAGCAACAGTTGGCAAAGGAATGATGAGAATAAGTCACACAATTCCTTACAAATCCAGTCCTTTGAACTGAATCATGTCAGATATGCCAGTTATTCTATAAACTGTATGGTTTAATCTGTAGAACATAGGAAGCATTGAAGTAATGAGAATTTTTTAACTGTCACAAAAAAAATCGTATGAAAAAGGCAGAAATGGGAAACACCTGGATCTCACAGTTAAATACTTTTAGAAAATCAAAAGCGTAACCTTTGGCAGTTTGTGACACACTTCTGATTGAAAGACAGTCTGGAAAGTCTTACAGATGGAATCTAAAAGCTTTATCAAAAAATGCACTGATACCCGAGTTGCCAGTGTGTTCACTGTGTTTCATGGCACAATGGGTCTAATGGGGATCTGCTTGTTTCTTGTCAGGTGCTGTCACATTTTAATTTCTAAACCTTATTTTACTCCTGGTATGAAAACATTGCTTCAAAATGTGCTGTCACCGTTTTCCCCCTGTGGTTTTGGTGTTGCCCAAGTGAGAGAGAATATCCAGCATCTTGGGCTGCTCAAATTAGTGCCATTGTTCTTCATCCTTTGTCTCTGTACAAGCCACACTGTTAGTTTGTAATTTGCTTTGTCTAGCAGGAAAAGTATAGGCAGTTCTATTCCTGGTACGTGGTTTGAGGAAGCGGGGCAGGGGGGAAAATGAAGTTGGATATTGAGTGTCATGTGGTCTTTGTGCTGCTCCTACTTACCAAAATGACTTTTGTGTGTACCAGCTTCAATATTGACAACTATTTGGCTTTCCTCAATCCTAGCAGAGGCCATTCTAAGTACCCCGTGCAAAGCACCTGAGAAATTTGGGGAAAACGTAGTGCTTAGAGCTTGATAAGTAGGTAAATGTGTATAGATGGCTTGGATTCAGAAATCCAGCTGGTAAAAATTCAGAGCAGTCCAGTCAGTTCTCCAAGTCAGCTTAAAAAATCAACTGAGCAGAATCTGGGAAGCTATTCTACTTAAGTCAGCTCAGTTAGCGTCTGTTATGCCCTACTGGGAGCTGGGAATAACTACAGCTTCTTGACTGACCTGTAGATGAGATTTGAGGCTTTACAATTAAAAAAAAAAAAAAAAAAAAAAAAAAAGAGGGGTGCAAGGGGAAGGTAGTTGCTGCCTTAAATTGTGGTGCAGATTGGGGGGGTGCAGGATAGCTTGTCCAGCATTGCCATAAGCATAAGGCAACTAGAGACTTGTTGGTATCATAGCTATATACACTTATATGTACTTGTTTGTATCGTAGTTGGCAGCAGGCATTCTTGTTGTAGAAGTATTAATATAAGTGGCAGTAGTGCTGGACTGGCCTGGAATTTAGAGCCAGGGCATGTATTCATTCCACATAAGCTCTCCCTAAAAGAAGCCTCCTTGTCTTGCCTGTGGGTTCTTGCTTTTAAAAGCGATTCATAACAAGCTGAATACTGGGTCTTTTAAGGCTAGACAAACCATGCATCAGTCATGAGATTGATTGGGTTTTCTGAAATGTAGTAGAGTTTGCAAGAAACTGTTTGTCCTGTGGTAAAGACCAAATGATGGTGAAAGTTACATTCTATCAAACATAGTCGAAGAGTTTAACTGGTAATAGCACTGCTTTTATTTGGCACACCCTGTTAAGTTTAGCTTTCCTGCAAATATTATTTCAGTTGGTCGCATTTTTTTTCTACTTTTTTTTCTTTTTATCATTTTTGGACTCTCTTTGTTTTGGTTTTTCTTTTCTGTGATTTGTTCTCATTGCTATAGACAGGTTTCTATAGAGGAGGGTGAGAGAAAAGCCCAAGAACTGAATATGATGTATATTGAACCCAGTGCTAAAGCAGGATATAATGTGGAACAGGTATGTACAGGGTGCTGAGGAGCAGCGCATTTGTAGGTGCTGTCCCACAAGCAGCAGCACAGCTCTTGCTTTTGCACTGTTCTTGCTGCTGGAGCCTTTCTGACCTCTCTCTGTAATCTCACGGAGTTCCCTCCTGTTGACTTTTGGGAAACTGCTTTTTGCATCAGGTGCAGCTCATGGGGATTCTTCTTTTCCCTTGAGGGTGCTGTGAATGAGACTCAAATGTACCACGCAAACTTCATCCTGTGCTGATGATCCTTTTATTAATGGACATAGTCCAGGTGCTCCCTAAACTACTAACCTGAGATTGTTTCCTTCCTTGCCGGGATCTAATGAGGAATTTGGGGGTCTTAAAGATCCTGACGTCCCTGTTTGTACATTGTACGCTCTTGTAGTGGGTGGTGAAGAGATCCTCTGTTGAAAAATGTCTCAGACACGACTGTCTCTAATTGTTCCTGTCCCTTTCTTGTGTCTTTCTGCTTTTCTTTGCTCCTTTGTCCAGGCAAATCACTACAGAAGAAGGTGAACAAAGAGCCAAAGAGCTGAATGTGATGTTTATTGAGACCAGTGCAAAGACTGGATACAATGTGAAACAGGTAGATCTCCATTATGTTTTAAAGATCTATAAATCTGTACTTCACTGCTCTCTTGGGGAGACAAATAAGTTTCTGCTTATGGTTCATGCTGCAGCAGATACATTTACCACTTGTCTTTCTCAAGTCCTGAAATCCTTCTTGCCTAATGACTAGTGCTGCTGCTAAAGCTAAGCAAACTTAACCTTAAGCAAACTTGAGAAGAATCTAAAAATGGAATTTGCTGAGGGACAGGAATGTCACTATATAGTGTAGCACGTCAAACATAATTCTGTACATTCCCTTTGGTTTTGTGAACAGCTAATGCAGTGTTCTCTAAAATGAGTGTTGACAGCAGTCAGGCTGATAGCATATGCTGAGAAATTCCTGATTCCGTTTTCAAACCTGGTAGGAAAAACATAGAACCATAGAATAGTTGGGGTTTCCTGTTCTGTTTCTACTTTTGTCCATTGCTTCTTGCTGTGAGCTCGCGTTCCCCCTCCTCCCTTTTATTTCAGGAAACTTTGTTCTGAGCATGACAGAATTTAGGCAATAAGGTAGCTCGTTGATAGCTTAGTGGTTCAATTTTCCCTGTAATATAGTTTCTAAAGGTAGATGACAAGCCCTTGCCAAAGTACTTTGAGAAGGAGCGTCACTGCCTGGCTCTAGTCAGTCTCCTTCCTCGTTTTCCAAGTAAAAAATACAACTTTCTACAGCTCCTTCCACCAGACATTCCTGGCATTATCTAATTTGTGTTTGTTGCCGCTTTAGTGTCAGCAGGAGGAGCTCTAGGCATCGACTTGAAAAATGACACAAAAGCACTGTCTGTTTTATATGGGGATAGGATAGTCCTTCCTAGCTCCAGCAAATCTTTCTTAGCTTGGATGCAGCTCACTTGAGCCAGTCACTCTGCTTATAGGTGACCGCTTTGAAGCATGACAGAAAGGGTGGGCTAAATTAAAGGGTGCACAGGGTAACGTTGCTGAGGCTGGGAATGGGCATGTACAGCGTCTGACTGGCGTCTTGCGCCCCCGAGAGCGCTGCGCCGTGCACACCCAGAACCACCACTATCAACACCGCGTTTTTCTTTATTAAGTAGCAACAGATAAAATAAGACTGCTTGTGGGCACGTGGTAACTCAGTCATTTTGTTATTAACGAGTAGAATATCTTGGCTCTATCTCAGGAGTCTACCCAAAGATCTTGGGTAGAATTCTTATGGCGTTTGCTGATCATTGCTTTTCTTGACAAAATGCCCATGTAACAAGTCTATAAAATTCTGACACCAAATTTTCTTGTATAGCTATTTTTTTAACATGCAATCTTTCTAATGAGCTTTCCATTTACCTGTTGTTACTTTTCAGCTTTTCCGTCGTGTGGCTGCTGCTCTACCTGGCATGGACAGCACACCAGAGAAGAGCAAAGAAGACAGTATCCTTGCTTTCTTTTCAGTAACTTTCCTCCTTTTGCAGGATTTGACAATTACGTTTTTGTTGGGTTGGACTTGCCAGCTGTTTAAGGCACTGTGTATATCAGCGTTCCGAGATTTTTGCAGACACGTGGCTGAAATGGCTGGTACAGTGTGGTTACCTTTGGATACACATTAAGACCCTACTTGCAATTTGTAACTGCAAGGACAAGTTTTGCTTTCTCCCCTTAATCTTGTTTGTTTAAGGACAAAATTTGCATAGTTTCAGCATGCCTTGGAATTTTCCTTTTTTTAAACTGCTCCAAGGTAGCCGCGTGTGCTGTCCTGACATACCCAATCCACTGCTTTTACTAATCATCCTCTTCAGGCAAGGTACGTGCTGCTCTGCTAGAGCATCTGCACTTAGCAAGAACGGACAGCTCACAAGTTTTCAGAATGGTAGGAGAGAAATTACAACATTGGTTTTAACTATTAACAATCTGTTCAGCTCAGTTTTTGGTTTGCTTTTAAAATTATTTTCATACCAACTCTAAACAGGTTAAGAACCCGGATCCATGACTTCTGACTGTAGTCATCTTCACCAGACAGGGCTGTCACTGTAACCACTGAATACTCCTGCAGTGCCTTGCATGCTGCATGCATCTAGTCACAGAGCGTGCAGGTGACTGTGACAGCAATTTGCCATATTTTTTTTTTTGCCTGTATAAAAGGTTAGGTGAAATCTATAGCATCCCACTTGAGCCACGTGGCTTCCTTAACTTGTTTCCTCCAGTGATTGACATCAAACTAGAGAAACCTCCTGAGCAGCCAGTAACGGAGAGCGGCTGCTCCTGCTAACAGCCCGTCGTGTAGCAGCACATTCCCCAACCGGCCAGTCTCACGGAAGAACATCACTGCTCATTGCCTAGGCAAACCTACTTCGGGGGCTGAAAACCAACCTACTAAGCGAGTGAACTCCCTCTTTACTGGTGGGGAGCAGCCCCGGCCGCCCTTCTTACTGCATGGTATGAGCCCCGAGTGCAGAATGAGTGTCCTGTCTTTCGATTTTATTTTTTATGTTATTGCACTTTGGCACTGTAGTGCCCTTTACACACTCTTTCTTTATTTCTCTCTCTTCCTCCCCTCTTTGAGCCTCTCTGCTCAGATATATCTTTTTGTGAATGCAATGAAAAAGCCACCAAGTTAGGGAAAACAAAAGCAAAGTTTGGGGGTGGCCTTCCCCCTTCCTCATTGCCTTGCATCTTACCTCCTTCCCCATCCGCTCCAGCAGTCTCGTTCTGTCCTACATCCCAACTTCCTCTTTTTAACGGCCACTCTTCTTACCTCCTCACATTCTGACCTGGCCTTGCCTTTTTTTGACAGTGCAGGTGATCTCTTTCTAGGCTTTGCTTCCCACAGGGCGCACACAGTAGCACTAGCTGCTCCGTTCCTCCTCTCTGCGGATGGCCTTGGCTAACTCGTGCTCACCTTGGAAGGTTTGCCCTACGCTCAGCCCCTCATGTAACACAAAACACTAGAAACCCCCCAACTCTCATAGCTTGGGCCTGGTTGCTCCCGTTCCTGTGGCAGAGAAATCCCACAGATCGTCCTCTTCACCTGGAATTTCTTCCCATCCTCCTGAGGATGTTGGTGCGTTGGCTGTGTGGGGAGAGGAGAGGGTGCAGAGGCAGCGTGAGGTTGAGTGGGAAGAGATCCCCAGGGCAGTTTGTGGGGACCTCGGTCCTATCTGTTGACAGCAAAGGCAAACAGCCCCTTGGAAATCGTCGCTCCAGCGGCAGCCTCTGCCCTGGGCATCACTGGTGCTGTTGGGGTTCCCGTCCTGCCGCCTCCTGTTCCTCTTCACGTAGGCCGGGAGCTTCTTCACCTGCAGCAGCAGAGCTGCAGCGGACGGAGCGTCAACGAGGGCCAGTTTTACTCTCCCATCTGGGTTGCTGCTCAGTGAAATCCTGCCCTAGATCCCAGCTCCTCGCGGGGGGACGCACATAGCCATTTCACTGCTGAAATAGCATCCAAGCTGTAACACAGCCCAAAACTGCGGTGAGGAGGAGTGTGGGTCCATTACCAGACCTGGGGTAGGGGAATGCGCTCTGCTGACAGGGTTTTGGAGTCATTTCTCAACCTCCGACTTTCAGGAATCTTTTCATCCGCCCCCTGCTCTGTGCCCCTTAGTTTCCAGCTACTTCATAGAGCCCTTCAGGACCCGCAGTGACATCCCCTTGCCCAGCCAGACGTCGGCAGCTTTCTCCGGGGACAGGAGGAGAGCGAGCCCGGGCGGCTCTAAGCCTGTGTCAAGCTGACCGGGGCGCGCTGCGGCACTCGGCAGGCTGCAGCAAGGGCAGGTTAACGACACCGCGGTGCAGCACCCCGCGGTCACCGACCCCGCTGCACTTTGAGGCCTGCGGAGCTGGCGGCGCCGGGAGGGCTGCGGTGCCCGCTCCCTCCCCGCGCACCGGGCCGCGTCTCCCCTTGGCCCCGCAGTGTCCCCGCTCCGAGGACGCTGCCTTGTACATAACCCCCGTCGTGTGGGAATTGCTGCTGTTGTGTCGCTGTGTCCGTGTCCGCCCTCGCGCGGGTTTTGCTGTGCCCTCCTCACGGGCAGGTGTCCCTGCCGCTGCTGTCGTGTTGTTCTGAGTCACGGGACCGCGGGGGGACGG
>VWPW01022111.1:0-11973 GCA_013389825.1 Crypturellus undulatus | reverse complement strand
GTGCCTTTCTTAAGTTGTTCAGGAAGCCAAGTCAGGGGTCAAGCAGCAGAGTAATATGAAGCGGGAAATACTCTGATGCTGCAAGTTTTGT
Organism: Crypturellus undulatus; assembly: GCA_013389825.1. Lineage (NCBI taxonomy): Eukaryota > Metazoa > Chordata > Aves > Tinamiformes > Tinamidae > Crypturellus > Crypturellus undulatus. The sequence continues at coordinate 11,882 of VWPW01022111.1, read as the reverse complement.
GATTTGTGTCCAGCAGCGTCTTAATTCCAAACAGTCCAGACGCCCGGACAGCGCATTGTGCATGGGATCTGCACAGGATCTGTCAGAGGGAACAGGGCTGCAGAGCACAGCCCGGTGCCCTGCAGCTAGATCAAAGCCCCTTCTCTTCTCTTACCTGTCCCTTGAACAGGAAGACTAAGACATCAGGTCCAGATGTTTCCATCTAATGCCCTTTAAATCTGCATCCAAAATGGAATGTTTCCCAAAAACAGAGGCATGTGCATTTGATTCTGCGACAGCAGTTTTCAGGATGATGGAGAGAAATCTCTGGGCTGCAGACTTGGATTGGGATGGAGTAAGAGGCGCTGAGCTGCCTGCTCAGTCCCACGGCCGCAGTAACAGCTTCCCATGGGGTTAGAGCAAAGCAGCAGCCCTTGGAAAATTAAACCTGTCGTAGCCTCCAGTGATGACTTGCCTCTTATTTCTTCAGCTGCAGGATGCCTTGAAATGCCAACACTGCAAAAAGCAATTTAAGTCCAAAGCTGGGCTGAATTACCATACCATGGCTGAACACGTCAGCAAGGTAAGAGAACTCTCACCTCCCACCTCCTTTCCTCTCTCCCCCAAGATGCAGATGCAGAAGACCAAGCAATCGGCCGTCTGCTTTGCTTTGCCTTTTCAAAGGAGGGCTTCAGAACATGGTCCTCGCTGCATCTCACACGCTGCTCAGTCCAAACGGTGGCTGCTGTGCTAAACCATTCGCTTCTAGGCAGCCAGATATGTTCATGTGAACGTACCTGGGAGCAGAGCAGAGGACTGGAAAAATAAAACAAAGCTACAAATTCCGGAATGGGCTTGTTCTGAGGTGGATTTGGAGTGGCTGAGCTCTGCCTTCAAAATTGTGCCTGCAAATCCAGGCTTGATGGATTCTGCCTTGCACAGATCTTGTAGTCCAGTGCTTAGCTCCCAAACATGTGTATGAGAAGTGGCAACAAAATTTATCACGAAAATCTGGCAGATGCTGGTTTAGATGCCATCCTTAAAAATCTGTTTGCATCTGTCTCTGAGATACCAGGGCAAAGTAGAGCTGTATTTCTACATGTCCCGTGTTTACCAGTTCTGACTTGTCTTTTGCCTGTGCATCAGTGCCCTGCTGTCTGGTCTAGCTGGTGAATTTTCCATGCAGAAACTGCTCATGGATTTCTCAGTTGGCTTTTTGAGGGCAAACACAGGAAATACATGGGCAAATTTAGCATGTAACAGAGAAGACATTGGCGTGCAGTAAAGCAATGGAAGATCCAACATTTTTAAGAGGGGGTTCACCCCCCACCAAGGGCAGCTCCTGTGAGGCAGAGGTTTGCACCCACTCCTGGCACAGAGGACACGAGTAAAGGGTTGACTCTGTCGCTTCTGTTACTTCCTTGTTTCCAGCCTGTTCCTGTGGAAACCGCTGGACTTGGTGAACAGGAAGAGCGGGAAAGGCTGAGGAAAGTGCTAAAGCAGATGGGAAAACTGAAATGCCCCAATGAGGTATAAGACCAATTCCTGTTTCTTATTCTGTGCAAAGCTGGAAGGAGTGAGTCCCAGTGCAGAGGGGCACGCGCGCTCTCCAGCTCCCCTTAGCTCACTCCTGGCTTCTCACATGAGTGAGAGCCCCTTAGCTGAGCTGTCCCCGGCCTGCTGGCTCCGAGGCCAAGGGCCCTCCTAGCCAGAGGGCTGGAAGTAGGACAGGTTGGAGAGCGAAGGGCAGTTTCTGCCTCGTGAACTCAAGCTACTGCTCAGAAAAGGGCACTGTGCTGCTGCTGGCATCCCGGGCACAGCATCAAAATACACGAACCGGTCGCAGACAAGTCACGAACAGGTAAAGGGGGCCTGTGGCAGAGCTTGGTCTCTGCGGGTGCTTTGCTCTCTGCACAAAGCAGCCCGGCCACGCTCGCCTCCCGCTGCCCGCCTTGCACGTGTCTGCAAAGCCTGAACGCCACGGGGAGCACCAGGGAGCGGAGCTGCTCTCTCTGTCACTCTGTCCCCACAGGTGACTGCTGCCTCTGTGGCTGTTTGGGGGAGAGCGGCTGGACAGCAGCAGAGGGGACGCGCGGGGTCTGCAGGCGGTGGCGGGGGACAAGAGGCCCCAGCGTGGTGGCTCTCTGCAGGGGTGGAGGGCTGGCCAGGCTGGCATGGGCTTTCCAGGGGAGGAAATGCCACCTGCAGGGGACCACGAGCTCGGGGTGCCATCCTCGCTCTCATAAATGAGGACCTGGAAAGAAGCTGCCGAGCACTAGCAGGATGGACCTGTTGGCTGCGATTCCCCCGTCGCTCCAAGGGGACAGGGTTTGCGGAGCAGCTCGGCCAGGGGTGGCTTGAGACGTGTCCCCCCTGCCGTGCAGGTGGCAGCGTGACCGTCCTGACATGGGCGCGCGAAGCCAAGTCCCCCCCAACCCTTCTCTTCTCCCCAACTCCGTAGGGCTGCGTGGCCAACTTCTCCAGCCTCATGGGCTACCAGTACCACCAGAAGCGCTGCGGCAAGCAGCTCGCCGAGGCCGACAAGCCCGTCTTCAGCTGCCCGCACTGCGCCAAGAAGTACAAATCCAAGGCTGGCCACGACTACCATGTGCGATCGGAACACGCAGCCTCCGTGAGCCCCCCGGACGCCTCCGCGGCCCGAGGACCGGGGCCATCCTTCCCCGTGGGGGACTGCAGAGCTGCAGAGCCCGCGGGCAGGACCGAGCCAGGCAAGGCAGGTGCAGACATCGAACTGAGGGTTTTTTCCCCTACCGTCACGCTGAGCGTGCGTTGTACCGTGTGTCATCGGTGGGGAACCCACCGCGGACCCCTGTGTCTTTCTGAGAAAGCAGGGACATGTATTTAAGTAAGGGCAGCCGTTCCCTGCTCTGGAAGGCTCTGCTCCCATCTCGGAGCCTGTCCTGGGGAGGAGAACTCGTCTCCTCTGCCTTGGCTATGCCCTGCCTCACTCCATCTCTATTTCAGCCTCCAGAAGAGCCAGAAGTGAAGCCAGAGCCCCCTCCCGTAGAAGATTTTGAAAGGACTCCAAGTGGCCGCATCCGCCGCACGTCGGCCCAAGTGGCCGTCTTCCACCTTCAGGAGATCGCGGAGGACGAGCTCGCCAGGGACTGGACCAAGCGGAGGATGAAGGATGACCTGGTACCTGAAACGAAGCGGGTGAGCAGCTTTTCTCCTCCTTTTTGTGCTAGCTGTATGCAGGGGTGCTGGGGGACTAGGGTCCTCACAACAACTTTGCCCCTTCCACTGCCAGGACGCAGATCGAAATGGAGCTACATGCAGTGGGCGCAGGCAGGAGAGGGATCAGAGCCTGGTCTGGCAGAGGTCACGGGGAGAGGGACTTGTGACCCGTGGCCATCGGGCAGGCAGGGCTGGCAGTCCAGAGCAGCACACGGAGAGCCTCGTGTCAGATCTCAAATGCTCTCCCTTGCTCTGTTGGAAGGCAAGGGCATTCCAGACAGAATTTCCTCTCTTCCGTGCTCTTCCTCAATGCTGAGAGAGGCTTTTTCCTTGGAGCCCTCGAGGGTAAAGGGCTGGGAGCATGGCCTGCTCTTCAGCAACCCTGCGGGACCAGCCCTCACCATCCCAGCTCAGAGAGCTGCTTCCTGCAAGCAGAGAAGTCCTCGACACGGAGACTGAGCCGGGCCCTGTGGCCTCCTGCAGCGACGCACGGTCATCCTGGGGCTGCAGCATCCCAACAACTCGGAGTTTCATGGGGACGTTGCAGTAACGTGTTAAATGTCACACCTGGTCTGGGGAGGAGGTGATGATTGGGAGCAGGCTTGAGAGGAAATTCCCTCCAGAAATGCTTCTTTTGAAATGAGAAGGTGAAACAGCAGCAGCTCATAAACCTTTTCAGTGCAGAAGAAAGAAAAGAGGGAGTCGAGAAGTTTCTCCATCGTTCGGTTGATGCCTGTCAGCCAGCGCAGGGCTGTGATGCAGCCTGGAAGCCCTTGCGCAGGCTGCACAGCTGCCTCCGGAGCACGCAGCCTTGCAGGGAAGGGTTGACTCTTTCGTCTGCCCTGTGCACTTGGGTGTTCCTTGTCCTGACGTTGGCTCTGGGCAGGGTATTTTGCACATTGCCAAGATGGGAATGAGAGACACATGAGCAGCTCAACCTCTCTCAGGGGTGACCTTCTGTGCAGGAGAACCAGCGGGCGCCCTCAGCCCAGGCTTCCCTGCAGTCTCTGCAGTCACTGCTCGCGATACCAACCTTGATCAGCAGTTCATCCTGCCCTGCCCTGCAGAGGGGTATCAGAGGAGCAGGGGATGCTGCAGTGCAAGAACAGAGTGCAGCGGTGCTGAGGGCTACGCGGGTGCAGAGGACAGGACAGTCCCAGCCTGTCTCTACCCCAGAACAGAGTCCAAAACAGGCACCCAGTCAGGCAGCACCTTCTTTACATGCCCTGTCATCCCTGCAAGGCAGCCTCTCTGTGACCGTCTTAGAGGAGGGCTGGAGATTTTAGTGCTGGAGCTGATGGAAAACATTTTTTTCCCCCACACTCTGTGTTGCTGGTGGGGGAAGAGTTTGATTTCCAGATGACTTCAGCTGAAATGCATTTATAACCTAAAAAACTCCAGCCCAAAGTAGCTGTTTCATTTCAAATGCTGTCTGCAGGCCTCGGGGAGGAGAGGTGTTCTGCTCTCTTCTCCCCGCTCCAGCCTCCTCACTCATCTTCTCTGTCCTCCTTGAGTTCTTTGACTTTGGATACTTTGTGTTTGAGCTGAGGGAGCAGCCAGGAGTCCCAGGCCTGGACAACGGGCCCATGTGCGAGCTGGCACAGAGACATTGCAAAGGTTCCAACCGCTGGCATGACTGCTCCATCAAATGCTCTTTGTTTTATTTTTTTTTTTTATGAGACATTTCTTGTGTTCAGAGTCTAATTGTGTAAGTTTAATGTGCGCCCCAACTCAGCGCTCAGAAACAAAGAACATTGCAATGAGGTTAAGGGAGGAAACAGATTTGCCTTGAAGATGAGCAGGAAGGAGGGGTTAGAGCAGGTCCCGTGCTGTAGAATTAGACCCTTCATGTTGAGGACCGGGACTGCGGCGACGGGCTGCGTTCGCCGGCTGCTCCCGGCCTTGTGTTGCACAGATGGATTTTCAAGGAGGTCAGAGCATTGGGGAAATGCGTCAGGGGCTCTGCGTGTGCGTCTAGCAACGGCTGTCGGATCACTTGACAACACCCTCAAGTATAATCTGTTCAGTCTAGGCCATTTCTACTCCGGGAGCGGTGTTGGAGCGTGCCGTTTTCCCTCGAGGAGCAGTGCTGGAGCACGGCAGGAGGCAGGTCCTTCCCAGGGAGGCTGGTGGGAGTTTTGCAGCTCCTGCGGGTTCAGCGCTGCTTTCGGAGGAACCTCTGACACCGCCTGGGACTGCTCTGCAGTTCAGAGTCACTTTGGTTAAGGGTATGGGATGGCTGAGTGACTGCAGCATGGCAGCAAGTGCCCAGAGCGATCCAGTTACAGCCCCCAAAATAGCACTTTTCTGAGAACTGACTTCAGCCTTCGTGGCAGGAACGCTCTGTTGCAGGTCTGGTCCCTGGGCATGCGGGAGGATCGGAAAAACAGGCAGCGTCCCCGTGCCACCGCGGATCCTGGTGGTTGGTGCTCCCGGGAGCCGACAAACCGGAGCTGCTGGAGCTGCAGAGACAAGTGCTGGTTACATGGGACTGTGTCGAGAAGAGCCCACGGGGCCTCCTGTGCTCCCAGCACCCGCAACCAGCCCTGCGGAGCGGCGCCCGGCACTGCAAGACCCTCCTGGCTCTCTCTGCAGGAAGGTGGGATGTGCGGGATGGTGCCGAGTGCTGCAGCACCAGCGGTCGACTCAACAGGACCTGAGCAGCACCAGGGCTTCTTCTCACTGTGTCAGAGCAAAACCAGCTCGTCCCCAAGCTCCTCACACTGTGTCACCCACCACGGTCCCCGCTCCGAGGGGACTTCGAGGCAGCTGGTGATGGCAGCCACCTCTGCTCTCCATCCCTTCTCCGGGCAGCAAGGCTTTTCCTTGGAGCAAGTTGGTGCATGCCGATGCCCCCCAAAACCTCAGGGGAAGTCGGGCAGCAACTCGGCAAGAGGACGGGATCCCACAAGCTACGGCATCTCCCGCGTGCCGTGATCCATGGCCACAGCGCTGGGCTCCCTCGCAGGCCCTCGTCCCCTCGGGACGGAAGCCGGTCTGAGCCGGGGAAGGGACGTTGGGTTCGGATCCCGTTGGTGGCCCGTGTTGGGATGCGTTTACGTTTCCTCAAGGGACCGAATTCCTTCGCACCAAAGCGATGGCACCGGAATAAAGATTGCTGTGCGGATCCCAGGCTCTCCGCTGCCTCCCTTCTGCACTAACCAGATCCAGCATTTCTAAATATACACTGGAGTCTTATTTTCTCGCTCGGATCTTTATTTGCCTCCGGATAAGCTGAACCAGATGGGGTGTTTCACAACGGCTGCTTGCTGGGGATGTCAGATGGGGAAGGGCAAATCCCCTGCTGCTTTTCTGGGAAAAGTCCCCTTTCCAGAAGCCCCGCGAAGATGTCCTCAATCCTGCAACCCTCCGCTGGCCTCTGCCAGGGCCAAATGGGCATCACTTCCCCGTGGGCAGCCTCTAGTCGTGCCTTGGTCCATGAGGATTCAGGCTTTTGGAGTGGGACAGTGCCAAGGTTCCCGAGTGCGACAACACGAGCGGGCAGCTACAGCGGCCGTCAACGTGGTGGTTTCCCCGGTGTCTGGCAGAGGAGCGATTCCCCGATTCCCCTGCCCGTTTTGGGGGATCGATTGAGAGAAACAGCCTCCAGGAGCAGAAGGGAANCCCCGGTGTCTGGCAGAGGAGCGATTCCTCTGCCCGTTTTGGGGCATCGATTGAGAGAAACATCCTCCAGGAGCAGAAGGGAGAAACCTCTAACAGATGTTAGGAGAAAAGGCAGGAGGAAATGCAAGGCAGGAGAAGATGCCAAGGAAAATCCAGTTATTTCACGGTTTGATGCATTCCCGGTGCCCATGCGACCGAGCGTGGCTGCCGGGGCCTTGTGGGGTGTCTGCTCCGTCCTGGCCTCGCAGCGGCTCTTCCGCAAGCGGGATGTGCTCGCGTGTGGCGGGAATGTCGTCCGGCTCCGGTCGGCTCCCCACGGCTCGGTTAATGGTGGGTCAGCTGGTGACGCTCCAGGATGTGTGGAGAGGAGGCTCCCGTCCCCGCTGGCTTCCTCCGCGCCGCAGGTGCCCGAGCGCAGCCAGTTCCAAGCCCGGAGGCTCCCAGCAGATCCGGGGTGCTCGGGAGCTCCCGCCAGGCGCCCTGGCTGCAAAACCCCGGCAGCACCGGCCGCTGCAGCCGTGGGAAGACGGGACTGTTGGCAGCGAAGGCTTCGTGCCGGCCGCTCATCGAGCAGAAAGGCAAAAGTTATCTTGGCGCTTGGCTTTTTAAACAAACCTCATGTGGAACCGGAATACATTCCGGAGCGGGGGAGCCTGGCTCCGCGCTGTCCCCACAACAATGGCCCTGTGATCTGGGCGCAGGCAGCAGAGCCCAGCGCGGCGCCGCGGGCTGCCGTCACCGCGGCCAAACCCGGCCTGAGCCGCAGCCTCCAGGTGAGACCGGCCTCCGTCTGTCCCTGTCACCACGCTGAGAGCTGACTTGGTGACAGAGCCGTCCGGAGCAGCGTGTCGGAACCCCCCTGCATCCTGAGCCCTCCGGCGTGTTTTGCCTTTGCCTTCCAGACAAAATACACTGTGCGTTCCCAGGGCCGGAATCAGATCGGAGAGCCGGGCCTTGCTCTAGGAGCCTCTCGGACTGAGCTGAAATGGCAGCCCGTTGGCCCGGCCGAGGCAGCGCGCATGGTTCTCATTTACTGCGCTATATTTTGGGGAAGGGGAGAGCTGTCTAGGGAGCAAGAGGATTGAAATATGAAAGTTAATTAAATAAAACTGTCAGTCAAAGAAAACAAGCCTTCCCACCCCGGCATCCTTCGACTGTTCAGAGGAGATGGGCTGGGGCCAAAAGCAGTTGTAGTCGTTTAATGATTTGGCCATGCAGATTTTCACTTACAGCCTGTTTGAGGAAAATGAATGGAAAAAAAAAATATTCCATGCCTGAGGCTCCTTCTTAATAGAGACATAAAGATGACTTTGACATTCCCAGAACCGCAGCGCCCCAGGAAGACAGGGATTTGCATGTTATTGTGCAGAGCCTGTGGGAGGAGAGCGGGAGGGATTTTTCCCTGGAGTGGGAAGGGAGAGCAGCGGAATCCACATCTCGGAACATCCCCCCTTGCCTCCTCCCGGGGGACGCGCGGAGGGAGAGGTTGTTGCTGGGGCTCTGTGCGGTTGCCATTAATGTTCGCTCATTCATGGGATTGATTGGCTTTTAATTAAGGAGGCCGCTTGGCATCCCAGCCCTCGGTATCAATGACAAAAGGGACTCCTGTGTTCTCCCTCGGCGGTGGCCCGACCGCTTGCTCCATGCCCCATCCCTGCGCCTCAGAGCGTCCGCGCTGGCCTCGTGCGGCTGCCGAGTGCTGGAGCGTGGCGTGTTCCCGCATCCCTCCTCATTGCCAAGCACTGGAGCACGGTGTGTTCCCGTATCCCTGCTCATTCCCACTGCCGAGCGCCAGAGCGCAACACATTCCCGCATCCCTCCTTATTGCCAAGCAAACCGGAGCGTGGCGTGTTCCCGCATCCCTCCTCATTGCCAAGCACTGGAGCACGGTGTGTTCCCGCATCCCTCCTCATTGCCAAGCACTGGAGCACGGTGTGTTCCCGTATCCCTCCTCATTGTCGAGCACCGGAGCACGGCGCGTTCCCGCATCCCTCCTCATTGCCGAGCGCTGGAGTGCAGCGCGTTCCTGCATCCCTCCTCTCTCCATGCCCTGCTCCCCGCATCCCTTCCTACTCCGCTCACATCTGCTCTCGCAGGGGCACCGCGCGGGGCTTTGGAGCCCTCCGCTCCGCACGGGCGGGTTCCCCTGCGCCTTCGCAGCTTATCGGCGTGTTCAGGAAAAGTCCCAGCTGGGAATGGAATCCTGCTGGATGCCTCCCTGCAGCAGCAGCAGGGTTGACCCACGGCCGCTTTTGCATCTCGCTGCAAGCGCCGCTTCTCTGTGCTCCCTGCCGGCGAGCGCGGATAGATGGAGACACCGGAGGCACCGCGGGCACCCGCGCTGGGCTTGCACGGAACACGGTGGGAAGGCCGTGGTGGCAGCCGAGCCGGGAAGCGGCTGCTAGGAGATCGTGTGCTGGAGCCGTCCCCCAGGTACGGACAAGTGGCACAACCTGGCGGTGCTTCCCACACGTCTGCATGTGCTGAACAGGCAGAAACAGCGCTTGGAGGGGCAGCCTGCTATGCTAAGCCTCAAAGTCGCTAATAAAGCGGTAATTAAAAGCACTTGGGAAGAGCAGCGCTGCCAGAAGGAGACACAGAGACACAAGAGTCTTTCATTGTTTAATGGGTTATAGCCATTAAGGGGTGGAAAGCAGCCACGGAGGCTCTGCGGGCTTGGCCTGGCCCCTGTGCCCGGCGCACGGAGCTGCTGGTCCTGCCGGTTCTGGAAGGCGGCGGCGGAGGGACCTGGGGCCCTGGCGAGGCCGGGCCGGGCACGTGCCGCTCTGCTCATCGTGTGCTCTTGTTCGCAGCTCAACTACACCCGGCCAGGACTTCCCAAGCTAAATCCGAGGCTCTTGGAAACCTGGAAGAACGAAGTGAAGGAGAAGGGTCACATCAACTGTCCCAACAACGTAAGGACTGGTTCTGTTCTATAGGACAGCCTGGTTGCAGGCTGCACAAGGAGGGGGAAAGTTTGGGGGCCAAAAACCCCCCAAAGGTGGGTATCACTGGAGAAGGCTGCTCTGAAGTTGTTCGGTCACTGCTGAGATGCAGGAGTCCACAGGAACCTGCCACCACTCCTGAGGGTTTGGAGAGGGCTAAGGCAGAGGGACACCCTGTCCCTCGCGGGGACACCCTGTCCCTTGCAGGGAGCACATGTCCGGATTGATGTTCAGCTTGGGCTGCCCGTTTGGGCTCTAGAGCGGCCCTTGGTCGCCTCCCAAGATTGGGACAGAGAGAAGATCATTTTTACCCGCAACATCTGCCCCTTGCAGGTAAAACTGAGCCTGGTTTGGGCTCTGTTTCTTGACACCCGTGGGCAGGCGCAGAGCTTGGGGCCGTGCTGTGTGCTTCAGCGTGCTGCAAAACGCAGCCCTGGCCCCAGCGCCCGGGGAGGTGAACTCCACCCTCGCGCTGGGCCCTTGATTTATGCTCCGAAACAAAGCCTGGGTAATGGGAATGTGGAGCGGGGCTGTTACCGCAAGGCCGGGGGAGACGCGCTGCCTAATTAATGTCATACACAGGCGCTTTGAAAAGACGTTGCTCAGAAACTGGTCATGCTGCTGCCCGGGTGATTTCTCTCCTCCGTTAAGCGCCTGCTGTGGCTCCAAGAACTCCTGTAGCCCAGCAGGGCCTCCCGACTGCTCGCAAATGTACGTTTTCCGCAGAGACGTTGAGGGGAGGCATTTTTCAGCCCGTTGCAGAGGGATGGGGCCACATGACTCCCATTAGCGCTAATGGGAAACGTGTGACCGGAGCCCTCTGCCTCTCGCGGAGCATTAACCTCACGCTGATTAGCCTGGACCGGTGGCCTTGCTGGCGCAGCAGGCTCCTGGCCACGGCATGGAGGAAGGCAAGGAGGAGGCAGAAACGTGGCAAACCCTCTTTGTATTTTTTTTTTCTCTTTCCTGCAGTGCTGTGAAGCCATTTACTCCAGCGTCTCCGGGTTGAAAGCTCACCTGGCCAACTGCAACAAGGTAGGTCCCATGGCTTACAGCTTTGGCTCGGGCATGGTGGTGAGTCTCAGCTTTTTCTGCCCACTTCTCATTTGGAATAAACAGGCCAAGGGATAGTGGCACAGCTTAAATGTCACAGCCACCTTCCTGCAGCTACTGGACACTGCCAGGAATGGATGGAGGACACATCCTGCATGCTGCTCCCAAATCCTCACGGGACTGCTNTTTTTCTCTTTCCTGCAGTGCTGTGAAGCCATTTACTCCAGCGTCTCCGGGTTGAAAGCTCACCTGGCCAACTGCAACAAGGTAGGTCCCACGGCTTACAGCTTTGGCTCGGGCATGGTGGTGAGTCTCAGCTTTTTCTGCCCATTTCTCATTTGGAAGAAACAGGCCAGGGGATAGTGGCAGAGGTTAAATGTCACAGCCACCTTCCTGCAGCTACTGGACACTGCCAGGAATGGATGGAGGATCCTCATGGGACTGCTCTCCATGCCGTAAGCCCTCTGCTCAAGGCAGGTAAGGGGCTCACGGGGAGAGCAGGACCCGAGTTGTGGCCGTTTGAGCTGTGGCAACGTCCTGGTCTGTGGTCAGACCCAGCCACTCACCTCCGCACCGACCTCCTGAGCAGGGCAGTGGCCATGGGCAGCAAGGCCTGGGCCTGGCAGGTGCCAAGGAGGGGATTTAGCACCAGGAGGAGAGGTCTAACCCGTGCAAACGTCCTCCACCAAGGACTGAGACCCTCAGCACAGCCAGAGCTGCAGGAATGGGGACTCCGAGTGGCAGCAGCTCCCCAGGATCCTCCTGTCCCAGCCGGGTGAAGCTGCTGCTCCAGCTACCGAACATGCGTCAAACAGCTCAGAGCCAAGCAGGAAAGCTCGGAAGCTGAACCTTTTCCAAGGGATGTGGAAATCAGGGGCTTTTTTCCATATAGTTGGGTGGCAAAGCCTCTAGCCTCTCTGGAATCCGTACAGAGAGGCAGCCCTGTGTGGGATGGAAGAGGCAAAGGGTCCGTGCAGGGACATGGTGCCCACGGATGCGAGTGACATTCTCCTCACTGGGTAGAGCAGGAATGGGCTCCAGTGGCTGCAGCCCGCAGGAGGAGGCATCAGGAGCTCCGCGTAG
>VWPW01022107.1:510-52531 GCA_013389825.1 Crypturellus undulatus | reverse complement strand
TCATCACTGCTGATGGACGTGGCTCTGGAAACATTCGACTTCGCCGGCTCGGTTATCCTCACCCCTGCGCAGACCCGTGGCCAGCGACATCCCTCTCGCCCCGTGATGCTGCCAGCAGCATTTGGGGATTCATGTACAGTGGCAAAGGTTTCCAGGACCCCTGTGCTGGCAGGAGGAAAGCTCACCGTGGGCAAAATTAAATCAGCAATTGTTAAGGGGAAAAAATATTCTGGAAATGAAAAGGTTGTTGTAGTAGCGAGTGCCGGGTGCTTGTCACGAGGCGTCTCAAACAGAGAGGTACTGGATCTTGGCAGCTATAACTGTATTTGCTTCGAGTATCTTCGGATTTTTTTTAGAAAAATTCTCGGGTGTCCCTCAACATTTTAAAATTCCCATCTCATTGTATTTGTTGCTGTTTTTTAAAGGTAGTTGAAGTAAGACCTTAATTCTGTCTCTGCAGAGAACAATAATAATAAAAGGGTTGGTTATTTTTCCTGAGCTGGTGGGTGTGAAATAGTAGTAAAATGTGTGTTTTTGGGAGAGGTGTGTGCTTCTCTTGGGCTGCCTGCAGGTGCGCTCCGTGCTGCTGGCCGCGCTGGTGCTGCCCCTCGAGACGCTGCTGGCGCCCTGGGGCTTCCTCCCGTGCCCGCGCGGCTCCCACCGCCTCTCCTCTGGCTTCAGCTAAACAGAGGAGACAGTTTCAAAGTGATTGATGATTGTTCCTCCTTCTTCCTTTCATTAACTACTAAATAGCCTAAAAAGTAGGCTTGCTGCTGTAAAACCTGCACAGATGGCAAGATGGGAATAAAATAGATTAGGAGAGCTGGAGTCCATCAAACCGACTTATATGATGAATTGTTAAGAGGTGCAAATTGGATGCTTCAAGAAGTAATACTTGGCAATCAGGGAGTGATGTTTCTCTTTACTCAGTAATTTATAAGTCAATAACTCTGAGTATTGTTGGAGCCTACTGAGTTGCTATCAAGGACATAACTGAAGCTTCTGGACACTCATCAGAGTTCCCATAAAGTGAGTTAATTTATCTGCAAAACCTAAATTGTAATTATATTGATTGCCTGCTCTCTAGCTTCAAATCAAGATACTTTCACGAATTCTTCTCTTCAATGTGTAGCATTACTTACGTGTCCCAGGAAGGATTTGCATTGCGCTGATGGGCGAGTGGTGCCTGCCGCTACCGCGTGCCCGTAAGGTGAGACTTGGAAGCAGCGGGGCATCCGCGCAGCTCCTCATGCTGATTTCCTGGATAGTCCATGGGAAGAAACGTTCTTCTCTGGAGACGTAACTGGAGCGCTCTCAGCAGCCCTCCGAAGGAGGCTGCCTTTCTGCATCCGTCACGGAGGAAGCTGAGGAACCAGCCTTGAGCCGGGGCCCCTAATCTGTAAACAGACCCAGTGAAGAGGGTCTTTCATTAAATCTATATAGTCACATCCGTATGTTCCCAGGGACCCCTCCAGGTGCCTGGTGTTTCCCGAAGACTGCTGTTTCCAAAGTCATGTCGGGAGCAGCCTTAAGGCTCTGGTCAGTCGTCTGTGCCTAAGTAATGGTTGGTGCTCTTTAAACTCCAAAATGCCCTGAAAGAAAATTTCAAGATTAGAATCTGATTTGGGATATTCTAGAGGGAAAAAAAAAGTATAGATATTAAAAATATTCATGCAGATATCTATCTGTCTTATTTCTTGTAGTGGCAGAGTAATAATGGAGTCTGGTGCTGGAAAACTTTTGTCTCCGCTTGCTTTCAGCTGCTTAATTAACCCCTTTCTACTCCTTCACCTGCTACTGAAACCTCCCTGTCTCATATGGAAATATTCTTCCAGTGAGCCCAATGGAAAGGCGTAGCAGACGGCTTCCTAGGCGTGAGCCCCTTTTCCTTTAGGATATCCACGGCGAGCACTTTCCTTACGAGCAGCCTCCTCATCTCTGCTGGGCCGGCATGGAGCCTGGCGAGGGGAGGGCTCCTAGCTAAGCCTGCCCAGGGCATTACTGAAAAGATGAAGAAAAATATATTTTGATATATCGATACATGTTTGATTTCCTGAGGGTAACGTGGGATTCGCGCTCGCTGGAGGCCCTGGCCGGAGCCGCTTCCTGCGCCATTCATGCGTGCGGCTGCGCGGCCGCGGCGCCAGCCCCGCGCCCCTGCCCGGGCCCTGGCCGCGCTGCCAGGAGCATCAAAGCGATCCCTTGAGGCTGCTGCTTCCCGCGGGCCGCGGGCGGCCGGAGCGCCGTGAATGCGCGCGAGTGTCTGCGGCGCCCGGCGCGGCAGCTGGGCACAGAGGGGCGATTGAGGCGAGGGCCGCCCTCCTGCGCGCCGTGGCACGAGCACAGAGCAGTTTTGTGCGCCGGGGGGCCGCGCTCGGCGCCGGCGCCCGCTCCAGCTGGGCAGGGTGACGCGGCAGGACGAGAGCCCGCGCTGAGGCGGTCGCTGAGTGCCGGCCTGGCAGCTCTTGGCAGCTTCTCCCGCTCTGGTTCTCTCCCCAGACTTTCCTTTCTCTGCCCAGAAATAAGCACCAGGCAAGGTTGCCGACCTGCTCATATGTAGGAGGGATAGAGGGGTAAAAGCTTCACGGGGGAACAGCAGCCTGAGTTGGAGAGCTGGGAGCTGCGTGCATAGCCCGGGGGGGAGGCGATGGTAAGGAAAGACTTGATAAAATACTCTGAAAATAAAGTATTTCCAGCTGGAAACAACTGAAAAGCTGTCAGTCACCCTGCTTTGTCTCAGCTACATGTTTCCTGGCTCAAGCATCATTTGAGTTCTTTGGGATTATAAATTGGGACAGGCTTGGTGCAGGAAGGGACATGCACTAATAGCAAATATTTCAATATCATGTTCAGGTTGAGCTTTCTAATGAGGTTAGTCCTTCTAGTGCTTGAGTTTTCCTCAAAGGGGCCAACTGCCTCAGCTTCCAGACGTTTGAGTAGAAGCTCCACAGCGAAGGACCACAAACCGAGCCCCATCTGAACGCTGCCCTCGGGCCAGAGCGCGGAGCTTCAGCACGGGCTGCTCTTCATTCCTGTGGCTGCTTCACCGCAGGGAGAGAGGCGTTTGGTGCTGGTGGTGCCTGTCGCTGAAGGTCAGTGTCCGGTTTGAGCCTGAGGTAGAGCGAGGTGGTCGTGAGCACCTCTGCTTCTCCCAAATCCAGCTCGGCCCAAATACTGATGGTTTCCCTCTTCCCTGAGTGGCCCCATGGGAGGAAGGTGTAGGAGCGTTTTGGCGTGTGGGAGCGTATTTGCATTTCTGAGCTATCTCGTCCGGGCTTTGAGTCTGGCTCTTGCTGCTGCGAGCGCTTCTGCTATTGTTGCTCCGTGATGAAGAGCTGCAGGAGCACTGCATGATAGGTCTGTTACAATTTGTGGAAGGGAATTAAGGTCCCTGGAAGTTAAATGAAATGGTTTGATATTTCTGTTCTGATGCATTTGCAAATTTTCAATCTAAATAAATTGTTGACTTGAGATCTCCAGCTCGGCTCCGCAACTGGGGACTTCCTGCTTCTGGGGNAGGAGCGTTTTGGCGTGTGGGAGCGTATTTGCATTTCTGAGCTATCTCGTCCGGGCTTTGAGTCTGGCTCTTGCTGCTGCGAGCGCTTCTGCTATTGTTGCTCCGTGATGAAGAGCTGCAGGAGCACTGCATGATAGGTCTGTTACAATTTGTGGAAGGGAATTAAGGTCCCTGGAAGTTAAATGAAATGGTTTGATATTTCTGTTCTGATGCATTTGCAAATTTGCAATCTAAAGAAATTGTTGACTTGAGATCTCCTCCAGCTTGGCTCCCCAACTGGGAACTTCCTACTTCTGGGGCATGCAGCGTGTGAGAACTCAGACCGTCCCAGGTCAGGGCCCTTCTTTAACAGACACATCCGAAGGATGCTCAGGGAGTTGGGAGATTTCTGTTTCCCTCTTAGGAAGTGTCCCACGAAGGCTCTGTAACTGAGCAGAGACCTTTCACACTCACTTTCCATACAGGAAGTGCAAAAAACTCCTTGGCTCCTTCCTAACTGTTTGGATATTTTACTGGATTAAATTAGTAGTATCTGATAATGTTAAATAATGTTTATTTTAACATTTCTGTATTTGTCTTCTGAGATTCAAGTGCTAGTTGGCTGGAGAGAAATATTTTTTCAAGCACTGTTCTTTAGGTGGTATCTTTTAAGTTAATTGTCATTTAAATTACTTGTGATTTCAGTGTACTCATGTAAGTGTTTTTCACATCTATCAGTCTGATTTCTTCTTTGCCTGCACAGAACAGTGCAGCTAATGCAGCACGCGCTGTCTGGAGGTTCAAGCCAGTTTTTGATTTAATTCTTCAGGATATGAGGAGAGGAGGGAGCTGGGGCTGCTGCTCTCCTCTGGGCCGTGCTCAGCAGCCGCGGGGCTGAAAGCTCCTGGAGAGCAGAGCCAAGAGCCACAGCCTGCGCGTGGCTCCGGGAGCAGGGCCGGCACCTGCGTGAGCCCATCCTCGCGCAGCGCTGTGGCTTCTCCTGTGAAGCGCTCGGTTCCAGCACAGCTCAGGCTTCCCCTGTGAACTGCTCATGTTCCGGCACGGCTAAAGCCAGCCACGCTCACTCAGGTTGCTGGGGCTGGCAGTGACTCGAGAAGCAATCACAAGTCAAGAAGTGCGTGATGCATGAGGGAACACTGTTTTTTGCTTTTTTTTTTTTCCTGCTAATGAGCAATATCTGTATTGTTTCAAAGGACAAAGATTTTTCTTTTTTTATCAACCACTGTAAAGATAATGAACAAATCTAGCGCTGCTTTGGGAGAGTTAGCACTCCCACTTACTTATTCCCCCCTTGCTAGATGATGTGTCTGCATGCAGACTTTAACCTTAAAAGCCCTCGGTGGCACTTTGGGAGCGCTGGGAGCCGGGAAATGAGGAGCGTGGTGGGTTTGCATCTAGCCAGGTCCCAGGTGACGCAGTGAGGCAGAAAGAGGCCTCGGGATGGGGTCTTGTTGACAAGATACGATTCTGCCGCAGAGACACAAACTAGAAGAGATTATATGTGAGACTGTCAACCGAAGAGAAGTTCATGCTGGGAAGTGACGTTTGGGAAAAACACGGAGCTCCAGGAGAAGGGCAGGCTTGAATTCTGCCTGTGAGGGTTTTCCTGAGATCAGCTTTTAAGTTGGTCTAAAATGAGCAACCAAGGAAGGATTTTTTAATAATAAATGGCTTCTGCTGCAGTTCCTTAGAGCAGATGGGTTATATTCTTGGGGGTAAATAGGTATCAGCCCAGGGTAAGAAATGCTGCCTTTTTGCTCCCTCCAGCTGTACCTCACTCTGTGGTATTTCTGCTTTACGAGATTTGTGCTGATGGTACAGCGGCCAAAAAATGCATTTTCCCCACTCCCATCTAAGAGACTTGTTTTTCCCCCTCACTAACTTCTGTTTTTCCTTGGCTTTTACTGTAGCTGCTCTTTGCTAAACATTTTGGCTTGATTTGTGCCTTCTCCTGTCCTGTTTCCAGGATAAGATGTAGCTCCTTACAGGGACCCTCCAGCTTACTCAGCTTTTAACCAGTGCGGGAAAAGAGAAGTGAGAAGACCCCATTTTCCAAGCTTTTCCACACCTTCCATAGTGAGGAGGGATCCGTTTGTGTGTGTGGGAAGGTGCCTGTCAATGTTTTCAGTGCTGAAGGTTTGAGTAATAGGAAGCTCTTTGTTTCTATTGATTAATTTCCCCCTGTATTGCTTATTAAAAACCAGAAAAAAAAAAGCCAGAGAGAGTCAAGCTGTAAACAGGGAAGCACTTTGCGCAGGTCATGGAGGTGTCACGTAGGATGACAGGGAAATAACAAGCTGGTTTAGAAGAAACGCGGGCTGTTCCCAGTGAGACAAAATGCAGCAAAGACAAGAAATTGGTTGGGGAACGCCTGAACCTACGGGCAGGATCGAGTGTAATAATCCTCTCAAAATAACTGCTCGCCAGCTTGCTGCATTTCGGGGGGTTTTGCGGGCAGGTTGTGAGCTGGGGAGGGGAGCTGGGGTTGAGAGAGAACTAGCCTGGGTGCAGGGGCGCATGTTGGAGCAGCCATGTCCCTCCGGCCCGGCGCGGCGCAGGGCTCAGGGGCTCCCAAAATGCAGGGGAAAAAAAAACCCTATGCGAGGGAGGCTTTTCATAGCCTGCGTAGAAGACTGCTGCGGAGTAATTTCTAATGGCCCTTTCGTGGGTTTGAAATTTTTGTCCTAAATCAATAACTGCAAGGAAGTAAGTCTGGTGCTCGGAGCCGCATCCTGAGTAGCTCCAAGGCTGCGCGACTGCATCGACTTTAGGGGTTGCAGCAGCTTTTCCAGGAACATTTGCAAGTTGTGTTAGCCCATCAAAATATTTCACAAGCTAATCCTTTCTAAAGTACCAGAATGTTTAATATTTGAGATTGAGCTGAAACAAAGCCGAGGAAATTAAAAACAAAGTAACAAGAGTGAATAAATGAGATTTTTTTCTGTATTGGGGAGAATTTAATTTCTATCCTGGAAATTACAAGTTTGACCTTACAGTTGAGTTTAAGCTTTGCTTCTTATATTTATAATAGACTGAATCAGTATATAATTCTGTAGACTTTAAGTCCAATGCATTTCAGGTGGAGATTAAAAAACAAAAAGAAGAGAAAAACAAGCAAATAGAAATCATAGGGGAGTCTTCCACCGTAATGTTTTCATGCCTTGTTCTGCTTTCCTAACTTCAGATATGTTTTTCTGCATTTCGAAATGCAGCCTATTCAGATAAAGGCTAATGCCCGTCCTGCCCCAGACCACGGATGCAGGTGCTCGGCACAGCGGCCTGGGAAAAGCACAGGCCAGAATGGTTCAACCTCCTCAGCCTGAGTCACTCGAGGCGCAGTGGGCATCTACCCACAGGCTCTGCGCCTGCACAGCTGAGTTACAGCAAAGAGGAGTCTCTGGACATTATTCTAAAAACCTCCCGGTGTGGAGCAGAATGATTCCTGCTGATATTTAAAACAGCAAATGCTGCTCGGCCGGTGGCGAGCCAGGCTGCAGGGGAAGGTGCGTGCGGGCGGGATCCTGCCTGCCCCGTCCGCTGGGGATCGGGAGGGCCACCCCGAGTCCTTCTGCGTCTCTTCTATGAAAAGCTCAATAACTGTGTTTCCAGCTGCATTTTTGTTTCTGTTTTGCTTGCTAGAGCANTCCGCTGGGGATCGGGAGGGCCACCCCGAGTCCTTCTGCGTCTCTTCTATGAAAAGCTCAATAACTCATGTTTCCAGCTGCATTTTTGTTTCTGAGCAGCTCGCTAGAGCAAAGTTGCAGCTCAGCTATTGGTCAAGTTTTCTTTAATTAATAGCCCTAATTATATTGTAATCCATCCTTGTCGGTCAGAACCCTGTCATTAGAGGCACCTGCAAGCGCTTTAGCCATCAATATTTCAAGACGTTTTTTTCTTTTTTCACTCGCCACAAGATACTAATGAGGAGCAAAGACACTTTTAGCTACTCCCTTGCCAAGGCATCGATGCTGGGAGCAGCAATGGGGCCGCCCGCCTTCCCGGGCAGTCGTGGGGCGACTTGTGCCCTAGAAATGAGCCTCTTCCTTCCAACACTTTGTTGAAGTCCAGCTGCATGTTGCAGTTATCTGAGGGCACAGGGGAATACTGTGCAATCATTTAAGATTGCTCAGCTTTGCAGGCATCTTCTAAAGTGTTTCAGGCATCTAGGCACTGAATTGACGAGGAAAATGTAAGGCTGCCGTGTTTCATGATTCGGAAGGAGAGGCAACAACTATTTTCCTTAGAACAAAAATCCTATCAGTCTGTTAGAAGAAATCAAAGCTTTCTGTAATTGATTTCCTGTCGTTCTGCTATGCCAACAAGTATTTTATGTGAAATCACGGCCTGGTTCCTTGAGGACAGCGCTGTTAAGACAGGAAGGAGAGCTCAGCTGCTTTGCAGGTAGGAACACCGAATCAAAAATGAAGTGAGAAGAGGCTTTGCTACCCAAAGCTCATCTGCTGCCCATGGTTTAGTAAGAGTGATTAGCTCACGGTGCCAGCCCTGCTTGCCTCTGTTCTCCCTCTCTGATAGCTTATCCTTTTGGAGAGACCCATAACACTAGGTTCAACCCTCCTTCTCTCCTTGGTACAGGAGCGCTTGAATGATTTAATGAATCGTTTGTGCCATTTCGTGTAAGGACTTGTCTTTCTTTAGCTTAGGATGTATGATGAGGCAAAAGTAGTTCTGGAAATTAGTCCTTCATGCACTTGTGTTATAAAAAGATATTCAGAATTGAGTTAAAAAAAATATAAGAGGAAGCGGAGGTAGCTCTGTACTTAGCAACACACAGCGTCAGAAGAAATTCCTAGGATTATGTTACGCCAGAGTGGCACCACCGTGAGCAGCTGTGGTTTAGCAATAACTGTTTGCCTTTATCTGTGTCAGCGAAGACACCGGGTCCTTGGCAGGGAAATAAAGCTGAAGATGCCACGTGCGATTTGCCTCCAAACCTCTCGTGCTCTGTGTGCTCTCGCCCTACCCGCTTGGCATTCAGCTTAACGCTCAGTGAAGGTTGGATGGTTGGAGGACACTGCTCGCTCTAGTTGTCAGCAGCAGTTGGAGTCGAGAGCCCGACTTCAAGCCCTGACAGGAGGCACAAGCTGCAGAGCATCCTCACGTAGTTGAGCGTGAAGAAGGAATCCGGCCTGGGAGCCTCCTGCGAGGAGCCGGCCCCCGCGCCACGGCTCGTCCTGAGCGTCACTCTACCAGGGGGAGAGGAGGAGGCAGACGAATAATTGCATCCTCTTTATTAGTGAGGGAGCACTTCAAGTTGCTGGTAGTTTCATTGACATAATTACTTTGCAATGGCAGCATTCGGTGTCTTTGATTCAAGTTTTGCAATAGCGGTTACACAGGCTTATTAATTTCTAGATGAACCAAACTCTTTTGTATGCAATTACATTTCAAATGTATTTAAGTGCATAAAGAAAAGCACAGAAA
This sequence comes from Crypturellus undulatus, assembly GCA_013389825.1. Classification (NCBI taxonomy): domain Eukaryota; kingdom Metazoa; phylum Chordata; class Aves; order Tinamiformes; family Tinamidae; genus Crypturellus; species Crypturellus undulatus. Next base: position 43,572 of record VWPW01022107.1, on the reverse strand, counting down.
AAAAAAAAAGAGAGGGGTGAAATAATTAGTGAGCAGAACAGATGCGATGGGCGAGGAGCTCCGGAGGAGGCTGCAGCTGCATTTTCGATGCTCAGCAGCTCCTTCATCCTCCTGTGGGCTCTATCCCATAGAGACTTCAGCACCCTGATACTATCTAAAAATATATCATTTTACTGAGTATTAAATTTGATGTAGAAATAAAATCCCCCTCAATCCCCACTCATCCTTGATGTGATTTGTGAACATCCTTTCTTCCTTCAGAAGAGGCTGTTTGGGTGCCGTTGCTGCATGAGAGACGTTTCGTGTCACTGCGTGTGGGGTCTGTGTTTGGAGCCACCGTGTACCGTGGTGCCTGTCGGGTAACATGTGCCCCGGATTCAGGGCTTCGGGACTCCTACCTGAGTTGGGATCTGATGGGTCTCAGTACCCATCTTCTGTGTCTTTTTGATAGTGAAACGAGTCTGGATTAACTACTAGTTCTGAAGTAATGAAAATTGTACTTTTCTGGTGACAGTACCTTAATCCTTCCTGTATCTCCGGTAAAATATTTACTCCAAGCAAAGGATGCAACGACAGACAACACAAGCAGAAAGGTGCAAGAGTCTGGGCAATGGCATTGCAATGAAGCTGTCTTGGTGACTGCCTTTTATTAATGTAGCTATTAAGGCACATACCACTAGCCAGATGTGTTTCCCTCCTTGCATTAATTATGTATGTGTGTATGGCAGGGTATGTGTCAGTACAGTATGTGTTTTGTGTCAATGTTTTCCTGAGTTTTACTGTCTGTGAAGATGAAAGATTTTGTAACAAATTCAGCAGGCTACAAAATACATAACCCAGAGGAAAGTACATACTATGCAGTGCAAATATTTAGGCAAGGAAATTTGTAATAAGGATCTATAGGCAAGGCTAGACAAAGATTGATGAATAAATTAAATATCTCTCATCTCTGAATGCAAAATGAGCAGGATGTCCCATAAGAGACCCTTGCAAAGGCAACAAAAGCACTGTAGTTCCGTGCAGAAAAATTAATGCTTTCTTTTTACTTTAGAGAGTACATTAATGTATGAGTTGTCCTGCGTTTATGCTGCAGTGTTTTACGTTGTTTCAAGGAACAACAGCCATGCTTCTGTCATATGGGAGCACATAATATCTGAATTAATCATCATGATATACTTAAAAGTTCATGTGCAATAAGGCCGAATATCTCCAATTTCCTGGAGACAATATTCCTTGATTGTTTCAAAGACTAGAATCAATAGAGGACAAGACAGTCATAAAAACTTGTCCAAAGAGGAGTTATATCAGCACTTGACTTTTGAATGCTCTTCAAAATTTGAATACATCTTTTGTGACAATATAAAACCCCACTGCTTTTCAGATGAGTTATTCTTTGTTTTCACATTGACCCAAAACACTACTGAAGTGTAAAATTCTCATCTTCAATGCAGTTAACTTTTTAAACACTTTATTTCCCTTTTAGGACTGGAATTCAAGGTGCGACGGGGCGAGCAGACGAGCTGGTTACCTTCCGCAGGGGTAAGTGTGTCCTGGAGGAGCTGCGAGTGATTGAGCGCGTCGTGGTGCAGCAGGACCCTGTGTGTGCACCTTAATTTGCTGCTGGTAGCACGCGGTGGCACTGACACCTCAGCGTGCTCAGAGAGCAGCAGAAAGGAGATAAAGTTGCTTCTGTCTGCCCTGCACTCTAGCAAAGCCAGCTGGGATGCTCTGTGCTGCAGTAAAACCTAGTACTTTTAGCACTCTGAACCTGTGGTTTAGGTATCATGTCTTAGCAGCCTGTCTTTCTGACTCGCCTGCCTTGCAGCTGTTGGTCCTCTCTGAAACTACTTTTCCATAAAGTGAGGATGACTCTACTGAACTGCGTTTCGCTGAGCTCTATATAGAGTCTAGCTACAATCATGGAAATTGTGCATTTGCTGTTGTTTCTTATTTCTTTGTATGAGTCTCAAGGACTGTTTCAGAAATCTAGGGGGTGGGATGGTATAGTGCCAACAAATGAAATGAAAGGCAGTTCAGAATGAAAGGCAGTCCTCACAAACCATTTTATTTTTAGGTCCTTTTCTTAGTCTTGGATGCGGTTTCTCGCTGCCCTCTGTCAGTGTGGTTGCTTGCCAAGCCGTGTGAGGCAACTCAAAACTGACACACAACCACAGCTTGAAATGTGCCTTGAAATCTGTTTTAATTAGATATGAGACATAATAATTTAATTACAGATCCACCCACTAAATTATCTGTTTTGGATTTTAGCAGCCACATTGTGCACAGAAACAAGAATGTTTGCAGTAGACACCTCTCAGATTCCTATCAAGGGCATTCCCGCTAGCAGTGAAGTACCAGTGTGCTGTGATGGTCTCACCTCACTAATTGCCCACATTGCTAATAAAATCTGCCTGGTGGGTCTGGGCACAAGTCAGGCCGGGGTCCCTGTACCCAGGACAAAGTTTCTGGTGCATCTTGCTCTGAGGAAGCCCCTGAGTGTGGCCTCAGGCTCCTGCTGCTGGTGAGGAACATATGGGGGTCAGTACAAGTTGCCAAGAACTTGAGAAACGTCATATTGCCTTGTGGACCAGCCTTTCAGATATTTGTTTTCCATTCAGTCATTCATCTCACAAAGTTAAGATAGGATCCTGTCCTTCAGTGTAACTGTACAGAGCTTGTTGTCACAGAGGAATCACTCCTGCAGAACTGTGTCCCCTTTGCTGTTCAGTGATGCTGCAAGTAGGAATCACTGCTGACTAAAAGGCTGATAATTATTACATCTTTAGCCACATTTAATGTAATATAAAAAGGGGCCTGAATCATTTGGTGTCATGAGGGGGCATCCAGCAGCGGGTGCTGTAATGCAGCAAGGTGAGGTGTGCGTGAAGGAGGGGAGCCCGTCACTGAAGGTGGGAGTCTGTATCCTACCAGCACAGCACGTACACGGGCAAGGGCAGAGATGCCTCTTGCAACTCTGCGATTGACCCAGCCCCTCCATCTGTTAAACGCAGTGCCTGTCTGTTAAACACACACATGAGCAGTATATAAGCTATATTCTTATTGCTTTGGCTCTGCCAAAGACAGCTGCTGAGGGAGAGGTTTCCCTTTTGTTGCAATTGGTGGTTATCGAGAAATAATTTGACATTTTATCATGGCAAAATGAATGATTTTTTTATGAGTAATTCTTCTTATGAAAAGCTCCCCCCAAGTCAGCAAGTACCACTTTGATTTTATGGATCAATTTGGCCATCACCTGTTATGGGGTTGTACCATATTGCTGAAATCTCCTGCCCCTTAAGGCTAAAGTGAAGGGATAATATTTGTCAGGTGCTTCTCCGTTTCCTTGGCTACAAGATAATTTAAATGCCATCTATTTTATTGACATTAATGAAAATCTCCTGAGATGCACATCTTTGCATGATGTGCAATGATTTCATTTGCATCAAAGGCTGTGTTAAAACCTTAGCTAAAGTGATGTAGTATTTTGGGTACAAATTCAGTGTCCTCTTGAAAAAGGGGGAAGCTGCTTAGGAAAATGAAAATATTGTTGCTTTTATATTTCTCTACAATAAATATTCTCAAATGACATATTTTTTTTGAATCTTTTCTTCCATGGCACTAATGTTGTACCATTTTTTCCCCAGAAAACTCAAGTATGTATTTCTTAGTAAGCACCTATAATTAGGTCAGAATTTTATGAAAGCTTTCTATTTGCATAGAATAGAATTAATTTTGTATTCTTCTCTCAAACCAGGCACAGAGAAGGAACAAATAATTTATTCATGCAAAACCAACCCACATGAATCATTTATTTACCTCTTCTGGTAATTTCACAAGCTCGCTTTTTTATGCATTGCGCTGCAAATTAATCAAAAATTTCTAGGGGTTCATTTTGTCCAGAGAAAAGTGATAATCACGTTAATGGCTTCCCCTACATGGAAACTCATTATGTGAGCTTAGGAAAAAAGTCCATGCTGGATATCTTCTTATTACAAATCAAGTGTAACTACCTGAAAGGATGACTGCAAGAAAAAGAACTTGGTGTGTCAATCCTCTGTTATTTTCTGAAGCTAACCTTCAGAAAATAACAGAGGATTGAGCACAAAATTCTTCCATCAAGTTAATCCGTGAAATCAGAGCAACTCTCTTGAGTTCATTAGAATTTTTATCAGTGTAAATAAACCTAAACCTCCTGTTAAGGCCTTTAATCTGCAAACGCGTGTGGAGATGCGTGCGACATCTCTCACCTGTGTGGAGCCGTGGTCCGTTTCCACAGCCCTCGGGAGCAGAGCTTTGTGCCGCTGGAAACCCTCGCACGCGGCCGTGTGGCTTTGCAAGTGCTAGAGGCTGCTTTTCAAAGCACCTTTGGGGGCTCAGGGTAGGCTTTGGTTGAGCTGTTGTTTTGTTTTCTTCCACTAAGGCTTAGAGATGGATCAGAGGGCTGTGGCATAGCAGGAAACAAGCGCTGCTTCACGCTACGCTATATGATAATTTACATATTTAGTGCCTACATTGATCTTACCATTACAATAAGTATGAAATTTTGACTTTTTTTTTTTACAGAATTTGTAATGTATAATGTTGTACTGATCTCTACGATGATTAAAGGACACAGCATTAAACAAAAAATAGTATACAGATGACACAATGTATTAGGAAAATGTGTGATTGTTGATTCCAATTTATTTAAAGAGAAGAGCAGTATTTTGCAATGTCTATGGTAGACAGGAGGTTCTTTAAAATTAGCTATAAACAACTTTGTTGCCATTGCAATTGCTAAGATTATTAAAACTACCAGAATAATCAAGGTAAAACAGTGCTGTCTCATGACAGGGCTTTGGGAAAGAGGAAGTTTGGCCATATGTTTGCTCTTGGTTTTAGGAGAGTTTGCCATGAGTTAAGGAACATTAAGTGAGGATTAATCTGCTCTGCAAACGTGGGTTCCTTCTGTGCTTGGCTGCATGAGCTGGGCAGTTTGAGTGGACTGAGTATCAGATGCCAGTTGTGCGGGTGGGTCAGCGCTTCGTTTGCTCTTGTCTGTTCTATGAAAGCCTAAAAAAATGGGGCTGCTTCTCAAAGCAGTGAGGGGCTGAGGTGGGTGGGAGCCTCCGCGTCACCCGAGTGGACCCGGGACAGCCGGTCCCTGTGTCCTGGCTCCAGGCGGGCTGCGCTGGCCGCAGCGATGCTGGGAAGCAGCGAGCAGAGGAGGCGCCGGCGCCCGGTGAGATGGTGATGAGAAGGTGCTGGGCTGGGCTGTAATTGAGAATTACTCCAGGCTATCATTTTATTCTATGTTAAAAGCCTCACAATTGCAGGAAGATTATTTTAAAAATGAAAATAATTATTGTGCTGCCATTTTTCGCCACTATAGTCAAGAGCCTGTCAGGATATCCGTGATAATAAACACGGTCACCAAGGCTAATCCAGCCTGGCACGACAGGCACCCGCGCAGAATTGCAATCTGGCGGAGCGGGTCTCCGTCACGGCAGAGCTTGGTGTTTTGCTCTTTTCCAGGTAGCCTTTCCTTCTTTCCTTTTCATTTTCCTTTTTTTTTTTTTTTCTTTTTCTTCTTATTTTCTTTGTAAATGGATAAAGTTTCAAGCCCTTCATTGGTGATTTTTGTAGATGTTCTCAGCACAGGCCATTTAAACAAAATGCAGCCTGTAATGGTGCAAAGGGGAGAAGTTACTGTTTGAAGCACAAAGGGAGCAGAGTGACCTCCCGTTTAAAGCATGACCGTTGAGTGCGGGTACATGAAGAGTATCGCTGTGCAGCCTGCAGGGACCGCGAACGGTGGGTCTGCCCATTACACTGCCCGCTGCAGCACGCCTGGCTGTTTTGGCAGTGTAATAGGGGAAGGCTGGGACAGCAGCATCTGCCTCTGAAGCCCCGACTCCTTTATCATTTGGCATTTTAAATAGCGTGTTTGCCCCAGCTCCTTGCAGGATACTTTTACCTGGGAGCTTTGGGGCATGTGAAATCTGTTGCATTTTAAAATACAGACTTTGAGCGAGCGCTGCTTATACTAGAATAAAGATGAAATGTAACACAGCTGAAATCAATACTGCAGAGCATCAACCCAAAACACCTGCCGGCTCCTTCAGTCAGTTCCCAACAGAGCTCCTCAGGAATTTGTTTGGAAGAAGATGAAAACTTTGCTCAGAAATGTGGTCTGCAGGTTGAATCCCCCCTGATTTCCAACTGGAGGGAGCAGAGCAGCCCACGCTGTCAGGTCATGGAACCCACCGTACACTTCTGAGCTGAGCACTGGAGCCGCAGGAGCCGCAGCCCACGGAGCAGAACGGGGGAAAGCTCCGGGCTCAGCTCCACGTGGGATGGAGGTGTCAGAGGCGTTGGGGACAGCAGGTAGGAAGCTTTCCTGCTGGGACAGAGACCATTGGAGCTGCAGGGAAGGCTTGGGAAAATGGACACGTGTCTTGACTTGGCCCAGCATTGCTGCATGACCCGTCACAGACCCCTTCAGTGCTTCCTGCTTCAGTTCTGTATGTGGAAAATGGGAATTGTGGCTATTTGGGAAGATATTTAGGAACTTCCGGTATTTTTTTTTCCTTTTTGCATTGCTGAGGTGAGGTGAATGGATATTAAACCATGTGGATATTGCTGCTTTTAGTGCTGTGGGAGACCTAGCTGCTCTCCTCACATAGGCGTTGGTGGGCTGAGGCACTTTGGGGGCCCTGGGGACACGCTGGGCTCAGGCTGCTCGCAGCCACAGGAGAAAATCTCTGCCCCGAAAGGGGAGAGAGTGACGTTTCCCGAACATTCTCCTCCACTTAATTACAAAACCTTTCTTCTGATCTGGTGCCCCAGCTATTCGGCTCCTGTACGTGGGCAATGCAAACGCGCTGGGGTCCTTCTGGTCCTTGGCTTGATTGGTAACAAAAGCACTTTAACATTTATTGGATCTTCACAGGGCCAGTTTCCTAGGGTGGTTAAACAACTCGTTATTTCTGGCAATGTTAATTGTATTCCTAATTTTACTCATACTTTGACATTTGCTCTAGCTAAAAATAGCCTTTATGAATGCAAGTGAGAGAGCGGCCACGAGGCAGAGAGGTACCAGTGTGTGAATAACAACACATCAAGGAGCAGTGTGGAGACTGCATATTTCAAACCCAAAGCTACCTGCAGTGGCTGGCCTTCCAGTAAACTGGAAGCACTGGCAGCTTAAAATACATGTAGTTTTTGGATGCGAATAATATCACTGGTGCAAGCCACATTACAGTGGCTGTACCAGTTTAAATATGGGTAATGTCTTGTTTGGATAATGGAACTCGTGAACGCTACATCTACCAAATGTCAGTTTGTTGATTTGCCTTGGAGTGAGAACCAGCAGCTGGTTCCAGGTCTGGAAAGGGGCTCCTCATGCTGAAGCTTGCCACGGCTTTGGGGAGCATTTAGCCCTGACATGAGGGTTGCAAGCTTTCGGGTTTGCAAGATTGATGTCTTGCAAATCTTACAGGTGAGATGGTGATTTCAGCTGCCGTTGAGGCATATTTGAATGGAATAATAGGCTCGATTAACCTGTGTTTGGTAGATCTGATAGAACTTGTATTTAATAGGGAAGATTTTAAAAACCTCTTTAAAAGCCACAAGGGCACCATGAAACACAAGAAAATGCAAGCATGAAAATAGTTTGCTTGCTTTCTGAATAATTAAAGAAGTCAGTGTGAATTACGTGATAGTGCCTGTCAGTCCTCAGCTAGCTAGCTATGCTAATTTATTCAGCGTGTTATAGTTGGCAATTAGTGTTCTTCTCTTAACAATATGCCAATTAAATATGTTTGCATGGTATTAGTCATTGCTTTCAGTCACTTTTTCTCAAGGATAGGCATTACCCTGCAGTTTTCCGATCTCTGCAGGTAGCCCACGTGAGATCCATGTATTTATAGTCTCAGTTGCTCTCTGGGATGGCTTTGTGAAAGAGGAATACGTGGAATTCAGCAGCAGAAATGCATGTGGCAAACCCAACATGCTCATTGCCAGGCAGTGGGACCGCACAGGTGCGAGGACACATATTTAGTCTCGCACATGTTCTGTAGATCGGCATTAAGCTCTGCTAATAACTAGGGGGCACGTTAAAGTGTCTCTGAGAGGTGGGAGTGGTTTTTTTTTTGTCTTCTCCAAAGTCACCTACCATGAACTGGAAAACGAGAGCTCACGCAGATTCCTGAGCAAGGTCACCTGCAGCAGTAGCAAGAAGGTGGTTCTGATGAGAGCTATTTTGCCTTGACTTGAAAAACGCTTCCTCAGTTGCTGGAGATTCCTGCAGAACTTCCTAGTGGATAGGGCCGTGGCTTGACGGAGCCCTCGCGTGTGGGCTCCCGGCCTCGCTCTGCGAAGGCGACGGCTCCGCGCCGGTCCCGTCACCACCAGCGACCTCTGTCCCTCGCAGCAGTGGGGCGAGGAGGAGGAGCGGGTTCGCTCTCCCATAGCTCAGCCTTGTGTGTGTTATGTGTTGCTCCAACAGCTTCATCTCAGCAGCATCTGGAAAGCGTCACGGAAGCTGCCTGTTCCCTCAGCGCTCTTTGGTGGTTTTGAGGCTTGCGTTTTGGAGCTGCATTGAATCTCATAGACTTGTCACTGAGTAAACTTTGAAAGAGTCAGCCCTTCCTCTAGGAAGGGAACTGTGCTTCCCACGGCGTTAGTGCTGAAACGCCCTGGCAGGCGCCATCGCCCTGTCCCTGCAGGTGGGAGCCAAAGAAGGTTTGCTTGGAGCACGGGATAATCCTAATTGGCATAAATGATTTGAGGTTTTGTCAACAAAACACTACTCCTAATCTGCTTTTTTGTTTCTTCTAAGGAGTTATATTTGTTTTTAAGGATTAATGCAAATTGTGCATAATTCCAGCTTTTGTAAATGGAGGCTGGTCCTTTTGCTGCACGAGGCAGTGTCAGATTTACTCTTCCAATACAGTCCGTAGGCTCTCGTAGGCCATGAGGTTGGGTGATACAGACTACGGGAACGTGTTTAAGTTAAACTTCAAAGCCAGTTCAACTCATTTCTAAAATACAGTGGCTCTTGCTTGTGACTGTGGGCATGTTTCTCAAAGTCTTCCTAACGTTCTTAACCTAATACATAATGTGAGAGTTGTTTAATTAAAAAAAAAAAAAGGCAAGAGATTAGGAAGCTGGAATACATCAAATTAGCTTTGTGTGTGGAAGTAAATTAAAACATCACTAGGGGAAAGAAAAATGTGCTACATGACAAGCGTTCCCGTGTCAGCAGAGCTGGGATTAGGAACACGAGCGATTGATCTGCCATCCAGCGCGGCAGCAGCAGTAGCTAACGTGATTGAAGCATGGGTGAGGTAAATAAGTTTCAGACTACTAAGTAGCCATGAATAATTAACAAGAAATCTACATAACCCGGTCTGTTAAATAAGTGCCACTTGCACAAGTAGGAGGAGATGAAGGCCATAGTTTGCATGGGACCGTAGCGGATTTCTGGGGAGCCTCTGCTGTAAATGCAGCATTTCAGTGTTTGGTGACCGGCGGTTTCTCTCCTGCTCCTCTCTCCATACAGTTCTGTGTACGGAGAAATTACAGTCCTGACCAGCCTCTGACTGCGTCCCTTTCTAATAGTGATTTTTAGAGCTGTAGTTTTGAATTTTTAAAAAGAAAAAAAATCTTTCTGATTTTGAGAACAACTGCATTAATATTAAATAGCAATTTAAACTCTTCGTGTGTATGCAGAGCATCATTATAAAGCTATTAAAAACAAAAAACATCATCAAAAAGAGGACAGTTGCACTTGGTCTCAAGCAGCCTGTTAGTTGAGTGGTGAGAGTAACTAAATAAAAGTGTGTGTGTGCTTGGTGGCATCGAGGTGACAGCTCTGATCCCCGTCCAGCCGAGGACACCTGGGCACGTGTGCAGGGACAGGGCTGGTTGCTCCCAGCTGCAGCCGGAGGCAGGATCCCAGGATCAGCCCTGCCGGAGCAGCCGGAGCCACTGCTCTCGGGTTGGCAACAGCCTCCAAACCCCTTCTCTTCCCAGCCTGCAGACACCTACTCCTGTGTTTTACTGACCCACGGACCTTAGTTTTAGTTGCATCCAAGTGCCTGAACCCAATATCTGCATCTTACCAAACTGTTCTTACTTTGGTCGTCAGACTTGTTTGCAGAAAGAATCAGAATCATCCCAAGATTAGGCCACAACTGCTGTATTGTGTCCTAGAGGAAAAGTGGTCCTGCTGGGGGAAGAGTTCTGAGGGGAATGGGGGCCTGAGTTGCCTTGGCAGAAATACTGTGCTGAGCCATAAATTACAGCAATGTGAGGATAAAGTTTAGGGGGAAAAAATTCAAGTGCTCTATAAAGCAAGTTAAGGCTAATTTCTAACTTTGAGTGGCAGTAATGTACTTAATACTGTATAAATATTTCTAAGCAACCCAAAGGTTTTATAGAGCATAAAACATTTAGAGCACAAAACCGCCTTTAAAAATGCATCGCCCTCGTCGCGCGCTGGTGCCGTCCGGCAGAGCAGCCCGCGCCGCCCGCTTGGGGTGGGCGCCCTGTGATCACTCCTTTCCTCTGTAAATAGACTATAAATTATGTATGGAGAATTTATGAATTAATCTATAGTATGCATCTCGGGCTCATAAATATTGTACAGTACATTGCAGTGTCTTTTATAGCTCACTGATGGAGATTTTTAAGTGCATGGTTTTTCATGCTTTTCCCTCGTGCCTGGAGTAAGTGGTTTTGATTTTTCAGCAAAACTATTTTAGCTCATCTTTTAGCTCTGCATTTTGTGATGTGCAGAGCAATATTGCCAAATATTATGTATAACAGAGCAATAGATGTGCTTCTCTTACCCTTTTTTTTTTTTAAGGGAAATAAATCATGAGTTTCAGAGGTCTGGAGATATTTTTTTCTTTCACCTTCGTCCTCTGAAAGTACACATTTTCCCTAGGCAGCTAATTATGGGGTAGGATTAATATGGTAACAGGTTGTAGCAACATAAGATCTCAGTAAAGTAGCTATTAAAACACTGTATGTGTCAGTTAAGTGCAAAGCCAAACCCTTCAGTTCATTGAAAATAAGACAAAGATGCAGTGGTAGATATGAAAGAGTATTACGGGTAGGTAAATGATATTTCACATACACACAGCAAAAAAGCACATATCTCCTGCAAAACAGCCCTGAACTGACTGCCTGGTCAGGTAAGGAGCCAGCTCTGACTTCCCGCGTAACAAAATGTCTCCTCTATTTTTGTAAACCTGCTTCTTTTCATTAAAAATGCAGAATCAAAATAACATATATAATTAAACAAAGTTCTACTGTCAGGCGCCTAAGCAAAAATATTTTGCGAAGATGAGCCAGCCAGGATCTCCTTTTTTACTATCCTGGCATAGCTCTCTGTAGTGGTTGTAACTTAAAAAAATAAAGAAACTCAAGCTGGTTGAAAAGGGATTGCAAACTTTCCGGTACAAATAAATGGCCATTAACAAGGGAGTGAAATGGCTTTTTTTGGATCCTTTTATAGCACCCAAACCGCAACCCTTCCGCCAAGCGGTTTGGTGTTTCTGGTATCTGCCCTCCGCAGTGGTGCCCTGTGGAGGTCGTTGCAGACCAGGGGTGCAGGAGCTCTGCGCAGCTCTACAGATCTGGTCCCGTTTCTGTTCTGCCTCCAGCCTCGCGTTCCCCCGCGGACTTTGCTCTCAGTGAATATATTTGTAGCTGTTCTTCAGACACTTTGTGCAAATGCCTCCCTACCCGTAGATCATGTGTGTTGATCAGAGATTCAGTGTTTGATGGGGTTTATGCCAATTTATCAGTCACCTTTTGTTCCTGTTATTCCCTCCTTATGTGACCAGTGTTGTAACCAGGAGGTAACAGTTGCCCTCATGCCGTAGTTCTACTCCCTTTGGGAAAGGAGAAAAAATATTTTAATAAATTTGAAGTATATTTTGGAATAAATTTGGGGCAAGACGTACTTGGTAAAACTTGTCAGCTTTTGTGCAAGTTATTTCCAAAATGGAGCTGTCTTCAATGCTTCCTTTCTGCATGGCACAGTGGCCCCACGCACCCGCGTGAGCAGAGCTCCCGGGCCTGCCTGCTGGGGCCTTCCCAGGCGAAGCTGGGCCCGTTCCCCGTGCCCGGAGCAACGCAGGGATAACTGTGGAGGGCTGTGCGAACAGTGTTACCGCTGGGAGATGCCAGTGCCAAAGTGCCTAGTTAGCCTCTGTGCTGAGGAGACGCTTTGGGGAGCAATTTAGCAGAAATTACCGATCTCTGGGATAAATCCCTGCCCTGGCAGGTGCAGACCCGCTGTGGGGACGCTGCGTGCGGAGCACGTCCCGGTGCTCTATAACCTCCGCCCAGGCACGAGCAGCAGTGGCGATCAGGACACAGTGTGTGCCTGGGAAATGGGCAGGATCCCGCAGGAAAAGCTGGAGAGCCTTGCGGAGGTCACACAGAACTTGTGGAAGAGCCAGGGGTGAATTTTAGCTTCCTGACTCGCGGTCCTGCATTTTGACTAAAAGAGGCAGCTGCTGCTTAGAGGAGTGCAGCTCCCCACATGCCTTCATGTGAGTTCTTCAATAAGACTTAAGTATTGTGTGGTTTTAATAAGGCTTAACAGACCTTCAGTTTTACCCAGAGGAGAAAATACACTGATGGGCAGAAACACCCCAGTCAGAAATACACGATCTCAGCGGCAGGTGCCAGGGACCTGGGCCAGAAATGAGCAGAGCTCCCCAAAGGCAGCTTGTCCCTCTTTCTGGACTTGTCCCTCTTTCTGCTGGAGAGCTTGACTGTGGGAGCAGCAAGGAAAAATAGTGCAGCTTGTCATGGAATCATGCATCAGTGACGATGCTTCGGGGTGATCTCGCGTCCTGGGGAATTACCACTAGAAGAGCAGTGGGTAGCGTCTCTGCTGCGAGCAGTGACCTTCAGGTAGCTCCCGTGCCTTCCCTGGGCGCTCTGCACCCCGTGGGGCTGTTGGTTCAGCCGGCCGTTTCCAGCACTGGTAACGGGGCCTCCAGAGGAGGCAGTTTCTGTTGCTGAGGAAAGTGTTAGCAGTGTCCAAGCCCTGAAGTCCACAGCATGGAAAACTACCCTGGCATCACCCATGCAGAAGTCATCCCTCCCCTGCTTCCCTCTTCATAACCTGGCTTCCAGGGGAGAATTTCTTGAACCCAAAGAATTTCTTGTGCTGGTAGAATTTCTTTTTTCCTGCCCGGCTCTACAGTCTTTTGAATGTGTGACTTCTTTAAAGCAAGCTCCTTATTCTGCAATGAGGTCCTGAATAGCCCGATTGTTCTTCTACGGTTTTCTGCTCCGACTGCAAAATTGATCTTTAAGTTGTGCTTTCCCAGTGTGGTGAATTAACCACTAGCGCATAATGGAAGAAAAATGCTTCTTCAAATACCGTTGTTTGTGTATTTTTTTTCCCCTTTTTCTTCTTATAGATGTTAAGTAAGAAAAGGAAGTGCCAACAGCAGTTTGGTACCATAGGTCTCCCTATGGAGAGAGCTCGAGCGACGGCTCCTGGGAGGCCCTGAGCCCGTTGTCAGGAGCCCCTGCCATCCCAGCCTTCGTGAGATCCACACGAGGACTCGAGTAAACTCTCATACAAACATAAATGAGGCGAATTTGTCTATTTTTCTTTCAGCTTACTAAACAAATCCTTTGGTTATTTGCAGAAAGCAGTAATTTTGCTTCCAGCGTGTCTGTTTACTAAGAAATAATCATCACTTGCGGGAAGGTTTATCCTGCCATGCAATTCTCCAGACGCCAAATTATTTTTTTTTTCCCATGTAATTGGGATCTGCTGGTATCTCTACTTAATTTCTAAAATCTTTCTATTCATGGATCTTGAAAAATAAGCGCCTGTGGGAAAATTCTCTTTTTATTTCGATGGATAGATTGAATCACCATCAGAAAGCACTAAGAAACAGCGCATAGGAGCTCGCTGCAGCCGGAGGAGCTGCCGAGTTCAACGTGTCGGGTTTCTCCAGGCCATCCAACCAGCCAGTCCATTTGTGGGAGCAGCAGGAGCAGTGCTGGGAGGTCCCTCTTGATGCTGTAGAGCTGATGGGATCCACGGTGAGATGGAGAGGAGGGACAGCCCCTTGCCAGCCTCACGACTTGAGATGAGATACTAGATTTCCTAGTGTCCTACTGTGCTCTTTTCCAGAAAAAAAGGTGTGTTGGACCATTCTCAGAGACTACTACGGTGTGTTGTCAGAGCCACCTAGATAATCCCGACCACTTCTGCATAATAAATATTTCAGCTCTGCGTTTTTTTTCCTGCAGCTGGAGAAGGCTTGAAGGTTGGAATTGAAAAACAGGCGTGTTGGATGAATATGAATTGGGAAGCTGGTAAATAGGACGTTCTCAGGGTCTTTCCTGAACCCAGACTGAAACAAAGAAGGCAATAAAACACAACTGCGCCCCGTGTTGAGGGGGACATCAGAAATTATTCTTATCTGGTGCTGCATGCAAGATTTCAGCCTCCTTTCTCTTGTAATTCAAAACAGATCATGAGAGATGTTTTTATAAAATGTAGTATTCTCTCTTTAACACAATCATGTATTTAAAATGTTATTTCATTAGATGGTGCCTCAACTTGTAGTAATAATATCATCATGAATAATTTTAAAGGATATTGTTTCTGTTTTTCAGGGACTATTAAAGATAGACTATTCATATTCCAGTCTTTTGCTAAAACTGAGTGAATTACTGGATGACAAAACCCAGATAGCCCTGAAAGCTCAAGGTCTCGCTGTTTTTGTAGAACAAATCTGTAAAGGCAGAGGGGCTCTCGCTCCTGCCAGCTGCCCGGGGAGGCTCTTGGGCCAGTGGGTCAGTTTGAGAGGGCGTCCGGAGCCCCTCGCCCCCCGGGTTCCTGGCTTGGCAATGTCGGTACTCGGCAAAAGCGCTTGGCCCTCCCTTCAGTCGAAGGGGTGGCAAGAGATATGAAACAATGGTTTTCAGTTATTCCCAATCTGATTTGGACACCAACCAATATATTAACATATTTTGCTGCCCAGTGAAGGAGATCTTTGGGTCTTCCCTGCCCAGGTACTCGCTTTTGGTAGCATATCAGCCGCTGAACAACTTAAGAAGAAAATTACCTGTGTGAGCTTTGAGAGCTGTTTGTGGAGAGGAAACCTGATAGCAAGCTTGGAGCAAATTCCAGTGATTAGGGCAGAAGACTTTGGCTGGCCTCCATGGGTTTTGTGTCAAGGTGTAATCTCTGGAGATGCTAAAGCAAGGGACAGCGCAGCGGATGGTTCCTGGCCATGCCTCTGTGCATGAGCAGCACTGATGAGCACTGTGAAACTGGGAAGCAGTCTCGAGTGTGTGACTCCTGCGTGAGCGGGAATTAGTGTCCAGTCTTACGTTCCCTGTCTTGGACTTCTGTCATGTGCCATCTGGAGCATCCTGAGCCCTGCAGAAGCGCTATGGCACTGAGCTGGATGCGATGCTGCAAGTGCATCGCAGCCACCTAATCCGGGCTGGACACGACACCTTTTTCTCCTGATGCGGCTTCTGGAAAGAAACTATCTCCCTGCTGAGAGATTTATCCTGTCTTACAGACAAAGAGGCAGCGCTAAGTGCAGCCCTGTTTTTCCCGTTCCGCCGAAGCGCGGGCGGTGGGATCTGTTCTTGCTGCGGGGCCGTGCGGGCTGTGTCGTGTCATCTGCAGGCAGCGCTGCAGCCGGGGCTTCCGCTCGCACCGTGAAAGGGAGACTCCCGGCAGCAGCACCGCTCTGGGAATCATGTGCAAGGATGCCCAGCGCTCCCGCGGGAATGCTCAGTGCTCCTGCGAGCGCCAGCCCCAGGCTGGAGCTGGAGCATCCTCCGGGCCGGCAGCCCTGGCTCTTGCCGGCCTCTCCCGCACACACAACCCTCTGCGCCGCAACAAGGAAAGCAGCAGTAGCCGGCGCCTGTTTCCATTCTGCGTTGAGGCCTCTTTTGCTTTGAAGAATGTCAGGATAATGAGGCTTAATGTGTTTACTCTGCGATGGGAGGGTTTGTTTAATAATCTCTAAAATGAAGGCTCTTTGAGGTATCTTTTTAATCCAACATCGCCCTCCCTGTGGGAGGGAAAGCCAGGGTGATTTTAACAGCAGACTCCTTGCTATTTGGCAGAGCGTTTTGCAGCTGCAGAGCAAAGGAGTGGAGGTGACAGGCAGAGAGGCTCCAGCATCTGGTGCACCTAATGAACAGGCAAGAGGAGTGTGAAGGAGGAAGGAAGGAGTGCTCTCCTGGGAGGCTATTAATTCATTGTATTGGCACTTGTATCATTTTTTTCCTTTTTACAGGAATGTAAAATGCAGTTTGATGACATAAGAATTTCTTTGTGCATATTTATATATATCTAATACATATATATAATATAGATTTCCCGTCAAAGATAGAAAAAAAAAATCAATAAGACTTTTTTTCTTTGAGAATCAACTCAGTAGTGTAGGAAAAAATATGACAATAAGGAAGCTCAAGATCTTGCACCTAAGGTGCTTAAAAGCAGTTTTATTTATGTTCTGCCAGTTGCCAAAGCTCCTGCACATGCGGTATGGGCAGATGGTGCCGTGCAGGAGGATGGAGCTTCTGCTGCATCTATGGAGGGGAAAGTTTTAGGCTCACTGTTCATGAGAAAGGGAAATGTTCTTGACACGACTAATGTCTGTAATGTCTGTAACACCTTTTGGTAGCTGTCCGTCCTGACCAGCCCCTTCAGCACAGAGCTGCACTAGGATGGACTGGCCCAGACCTCCAAGAGGAAACTCGGTGTTTTCCTCTGTGCAAGGCGAGGGGCTCGCGGTCAGGCTGATGGGCTCTGCCCCAAAATAAAGCGAGGGCTCCGCTTTTCTCTGCAGAATATGCCCAGAAAAGCACAGCGCGGTGTGGGATTTGAAATACCTGGAGTTTCATAAGAAAGGTGAGCCTGGACTGCTTGCATCAGTCGCTTTTTATTATTTGTGTCCCCATTTAGGATACTTAGGCATCTGCTCAGGCTGCCACTTTCCTGAAATGATTTTTGGGGAGGCAAAGCATCAGTGACTGTAGTGTAATTTTCAGCCTTTGTGAGAGCAGGAGATTTTATTTACTGAAGCTTTTGTCCCTTTTGCTTTTAAGGAGTAACTCTCCGCAGCGAGAGGCTGGGTTCACCACTGCCCGCTGCCTGCGTTGGGTTTGCTATTGGGAGTGACTTTTGCATCGATCGGGTCACGTTGGGAGCAATTTGTCCTTTAAGCCCTACCTTAAAGCCTGAGAGGACTTCGCTGTTTTGTAAAAGTGATTCTTGTCGATTCTACTGAATTATTTACAGAACAGGTTAGACTTAAAAGAATTTCCTGCGGGAATTTTTGGTGTTCTCATCAGATTTCCAATCTGCTCTTGTGTTAAGCCACAAATCCAGCAGATACAAAAACGGTTGTTGCTTCCTTCTGAGGAGGCCACTTGGTTAATGAAGCCTCACGCTTGTTTACAAACCTCTTCTTTATTGAGGCCTAAGCTGAACAAGTCCGTGGGTGGGTGCCAGGCTTGATAAGGTTCTTCTCCTGGGTGTCATAAGGAAAAAGGAAAAGCCGGATGTCTCAGTCAGCTGGAACGCGGATCTCAGTTATCTCAGCCATTTGAAAGGAGAAACCCAGGCCTCCTTCCCGGAGCCGCATCCTGCGGGTTAGCGAATTAAAGAGAGAATAGCAGGGTCTGTAAGAGTGAGCGGTGCTCGCACCGTGCTGTATTCTCCCTGTGTTTATAGATCATTTTGGCACTCTGTGGGGCGCACGCACAGCGTGCATGCTGCATCCATGTAAAAATTGGTTTTGCAGTGGAATCCCTCACTCCCTCATCAAATATCTGAGTCTTCCCATTCATTATGGACAGGAGGCAAACACCGAGCTGTCCCAGGCGGGAGAGGCCGCGCGCAGGGAGCTGCAGCATCCCGAGACGCTGAGCGCTGGGCTGGGCTCGAGGGCAGCTGAGGGGCAGGCAGGAGGCGGAGGAGCAGGACGGCGGCCGGCAGCAGGGCCGGAGCGCTCGGCCGCCCACCCACCCCGTGGGAAGAGCTGGGACAGCCCCAGCAGCTGCTCGGGACTCGGCTCCCGCCGGGGCTGCCGCGATTCGGGTGCTCCTGGAGGTGCTGCTGCAGGAGGGCCTGCGGGTCGCCTGCGGGGTGAAGCGTCTGCTCGCACCCCCGTTCCTGAAGCAAAACCGCAGCAATTAAAACCTGCTCCAAGGCGGATTTTTGTTTCTGATCGTGGATTATCCTGCTACAAGCAAAGATACCTGGCACGAGGGAGCTGTGCAGAGATCTCAGCTCCCTTGCTTGCATTTGGCTTTTAAATTCAGCAGTAAGCAGCGAGTTGACTTGATAGTGAGCCCCAAGGAAATGATCCTCCTTGAGCAGTGCCCTGACTAGGGGTATGGCCGTGTCCTCTGGAGCCCCCAAGGCGCTTGAGCCGAGACTTGAAATCTACTTCAGAAATTAGCGGAAAGCACAAAAACAAGAAAAATATCCTCAACGTTGAGTTGTTGTCATTAATGCTGAGTTAAATGAGGAATAAAGCAATGTGGCAGTTGGATCACATCAAAGTTTCTTTTAATATTGGATTGGCATCAATCAATTCAATAGTAAGGCCGTACATCTTCATAACGAATGATGAGTGTCACACGGCCCTTGGAGACGGAGCTGTTCAGGACCTTGCCTAGTGCAGTACAAATGAGCTGTACGGACCATTTCCAGAATATTCCCTCCCCTAAACGCAGGACAAAGACCATTTAGGACCTTGCCTTTTGGAACCTGGGTCTGAATTTCCAATACAAACTCTTGGAGCACTTCCTCCCCGTCACTGGTGTTGCTGGTAGCAACGTCTGAGGATGATGTGCCTTTTTTCTCAATGCTCTTTCATGTTTCTGCTTTAATTGAAGCATTTCTTCGCTGTGGAGCCCTGTGCAGAATGATAATGTGATAAGGATATGCAAAATAGTGATCAAAGCTAACAGATTAAGTAAAATGATACCATCGTGGTGCAAGGTCATGTCTGAGGAGAAATACAGTAATGTGCAAAGATCTGAAAGGCTGAAGAATTTGGAGGGCGAATGAGCAAGCAAATGTCAGCTGAGCCAGTCGACTCAAGGAAGAGCCAAAGGATGATTCAAGGACAAGAGAGGTTTGGGAATGCCCAGGGAAAGCCCAAAGATGCCCTTGGAAGAGGGAATGCGTCATTTGGGATTTGAGGCTCCCTCCTTATCTGGATTCCACCAAGANGTCTGAGGAGAAATACAGTAATGTGCAAAGATCTGAAAGGCTGAAGAATTTGGAGGGCGAATGAGCAAGCAAATGTCAGCTGAGCCAGTCGACTCAAGGAAGAGCCAAAGGATGATTCAAGGACAAGAGAGGTTTGGGAATGCCCAGGGAAAGCCCAAAGATGCCCTTGGAAGAGGGAATGCGTCATTTGGGATTTGAGGCTCCCTCCTTATCTGGATTCCACCAAGATCATGGACATGGGAGGGGGGACATCTGGCACAAGGCCAACACGCTGCTATATTATTAGGTATTTGCGATAAGCCTGGCTTGACTTCTGACATCGCTTCCTCTCATCCCATCTGAATGATCTGGGGGGACATCATTATAAGGAGCTTTTAATGATTTTCATGAAAATGTCGGTTCAATTTATTTCATACTGATCTTTTCTGAACTACTATTCTTCTTGCTGCTTCTATAAATCAATAATGACATTTTCTTTAGTGCAAGGATGTCAATGAATAATTATTCAAATCAAAATGGAATCAGGTATATTTTTATGAGCAATGTGTGTATTCTGCAGGCCTACAAAAGATACGATCTCCCAGTTTGTTTGGCTAGGTGGAAGTGATGAGCAATCAGACTTTATTACTGCTCTGGATTTAAACCTTGTAGGAGCCTGACACAGCAGTGAGGCTGCACACTGCAGTGATAATCATCTGGATGTGGGGATATATGCTACTTTCTTTGAGTTTTTGATAAACAGGTAGCTCGGCTGTATCTTCAAAGTATAGCAGTGCGGTCTCAGATGCCCCTTACCGTGACTCCTCCGAGGGGAAGCTCCGCGTGCCCGTGGGTCTGGATGATTTCTGCACGACTTTATAGTGTCTGGCAAATATTGAGGCCAACGTGTGCTGGGATTTGCACTTTTTTTTTTCTGTTTGGATTATTGCTTCACTAGACTAAGAAAATAATATCTCTAAATCCTCTTCTTTCGCAAAGAGCAATATGCAGAATAGCTGGGTGCAGATGGGAAAGGAAGAAAGGAGTGAAATACTGAAGTACTGATATACATTGCTGTTGTGTTTATCGTTTTTTTAAGAACAGTTTTACAGAAATCCTGTTTTCCCAGGATTAATTGCCACTCCTCCCTATTCAAATGGGGCTTGAAAGGCAGATAATCCTCTAGGAGACCCAAAGCAAAAATGCTCTAGGTCCTGAAATGCAACATTTAATGGAATTTTCAAAACATGCCTTAGTGGTTAGTTTGCTTGAACAAGAGTTGACTGGGACAAGGAATCAGAAGAAGAGTTTGTCTCATCCTTGCAAGTTTGCTGTCATTGTGGTGATTTATACTTCTGGTAAATTGTTACTAGAGAGACCACATTATTTGGACTCTGAATTGGCTTTGAAAATGGAAAATGACCTCTTAATTTACTTAGATATTGGAAAAAAAAAAAGTCTTTAAAAAGCTTGGAAGTAGCCTTTCTAGCTCCTGTAGTGTTGTGTGCAGGCCACTCAAATGCACGCGATGCCTCTCTGGCCAGTGGAGTTTCCCCCTTGCCTGTCTACCTGTTTGCTCGTTTCTTCACTTTAATCATGACCCAAATGGGGGAGTTTTTCCTGCGGGTTTGTTCAGTGCTGTGCACAGAAGGGCCTGAGCAGGGAGTGTGGCCCTTGCGCTCCTTCAGTTCCTTGTGTTTTACCGAGTTGCTCGGATTTCCCCATCTGGTCTCTCTTCTGGGGTGCCTGAGCCTAATTTAGCTCTTGTTTCTGTCTCTTTCTCTCTCTTTTTTTTTTTTTTCTCATTCACTTTTTCACTTTCTGCTTTCACTTCTTTTTCTGTCTCCTCTCCTTGCTGCGTGTCAATGGTGAAAAAGATGAGCGAGGAGAAGCCTTCAGGAGACCCGCGATCACTCCAACGTCTTCTAGCAAAGAGCTTCCTGCCTCCAAAGGAAACGTAGCCCTGCGCTCGCGAGCACTGGTCGCCAAGTTTATGGACCGTGTTTGGGTGAGGTGTGTGTGAAAGCAGATGGATTGTGCACAGCTTCCCAGTGACCGATGGGCTTTTTCTTCACAACTAATTAGAAACAGTGCCAGATTGCGGGGGGTTTTTTGGAAGACAGCAATATTAAATATAGTGCTTGCCCCTTCTGCTATGTTGCCGCCCTTGTTATAAAAAAGATGTTAAATGTATGAGTTTGTATTGCAACTGCAAACATCACCTGGACTTAAAATAGTGCTAAATATTGTGACCAGCGCGAGCGCGTGGCCGAGCGCCGCCGCTGCCCGGGGAGCTGGTGCTGACGGACGAGACAGCCCGGGAGCACCCCGGGCACCCGCACACGGCACAGTTACACAGGTTGAGGCCCAATCTTCCAAATGATTACAGTCCAGGCTAGTCAGTTTTATTCCCAATTACTGCCAAAAAAATCTATTTATAGGATGGTTGCTTCCAATCAAGGGGAGAGATGAAACATCGGGGAATGCAAGGAGCAGAGGAAAGCAGTCGAGATCGCTGATAATTAATGCCTTCGGGGAAGGCAATTCGCTCGGTATGGTATTCTGATTCAGTCAACTGCATTTCAACAAATTTAACAAAGATGTGTACTATATCCTGATTGCAACTACAAAGCAGAAGAAAATGTCATTTTGTGGTGAGTTTGTCTTATTTATTTATTTTTTTGAGCGTGATTGTATAGAAACAGTCCTGTATAAGTTCGGGCTCTTATTTCAATACACTTCTTATGAAAACACTATAAAATGTTGCTATCTGATAGACTGCTGAGCTAGTTAGCATAAGCTGCAAGGTATTACGAACTGCAGAAGAGGTAATATAATAGTATGTTTCCACAGTTAAAAACACACAAAATTAGGAAATGCAAATGCTTATATGCCAAAAGAGGTATTAACTTGACAGTGCAGAACACAGTGGATATTTTATATTATGCAGAGCTTACAGTGTGAGCTACAGTATAATAAGACACATTTAATTGGGGAAAAAAAACCAGAAAGATAATATTAATGATGATTCCTCTGTCTTTTTACTTCCTAACATTGGAAGCAATTTTAGCTTTTGTACCATATTATTATCTCTGTTTTGGCACAGACACCATCATTTCCTCTCTCCATTTTGCTTCTGTGTGTCCAGGCTGTGAAGTGGCTCTCTGGATCTCCATCCCTAGGATCCTTCTGCAGCTGCAGGTACTTGGACACCAATGGAAGCAGTGTCAGTTTAACTCCTGACCTAGACTTGCATCCATCGTGTTGCCTTTCCAAGCATCGCAGAGGGCCAAGTGCTTCCTCTGGGGAGCCTGGACAGCAGCGTGTGGCTTCGGGCGCTCGTGTCCTGCCTTGGACCCGCTCCTTTTTGGAAGGGATAAAAGCCCCTATTGCAGCTTCTGCAGCAACAACAACCTGGTTTAAGCCTGGCCAACCTGAATGTCACTGTAACCTCCGGAAAGGGAGGTAAGGAGGCAAATCCTCCCTGCTGGGCTTTTGCAAAGGGCCACTTTGATTTCCTTTCCTGCTCTCTCCTTCTGGGTCTTGCCCCTTTGCAGCAGTTGCTTTTTTCAGTGAAACACCCACTTCATGGAGGTGTAGCACTCCACAATTTACTTGGGTGGCTTTTTGGTTTGCTCTTGTCGTTTTTCTAGTGTCTGTTGTGTCTCCTAGGCTAGAGACGCCTTGCTTGGATCATGTGTTTGTGTTATCGTGCTGTGGGTTTCCATAATCTGTGCAAAACATGAGCGCAGTTGGGGCTTAGGTGTGCCTAATGTCTTTTATGTTTTGTGACTAATTGCTAGGGTTTCGGTAGCTTCCAGAGCCGCTGTAGAGTCTGTGAAAACCTCCTCCGAGAGCAGCTCGGGGCTCTGCTGGGACGGCCCCGTCGTCCCCACGCGGTGCGTGGCCACGAGAGCATCGGCAGGGCAGGGGGCTCTGCCCCGGGTTGGCTCCCCAAGCAGCAGCCCTCCTGGTTCGCATGGCATCGCCCCAGAAAAACACTAATTCAGACAACTCTGTGCATGTTACTGTGCAGTCAGTTGTAATAGAAAAACAACAACAAAATCCAGGGCATTTGATAGCATTTGGTTGTAATACTTAGGCTAAAACCGTGATCCAACAGAAAGATGAGATTTTCTTTTTTTGTTATGAAGCTTTTATTATCCTTTTTGGGGAGGTAATTCCTGTAGTGCGTACTCATAATCTGCGGGTTTGTAGGTCAGCGTGGCTTGTCCCTCTGCTGCACGGGGATAATTATTCACTCTGTGAACTACAAAGTGTATTGGATCGACACTGCAAAGCGTAATTCCTGTGTAGGGGTTTTGCAGATGCGTTTGAGCAATGCTGTCAACACTCGGATGGCTCTGAACTATGAGAAACGGTGTTCATTCTCTGCCTCCTTTCGTAACTTGTTTACTCCCCACGTGCTTCAGGTGCTTGTCATACAGGGGTCCATCTGCAGCAAGGTGCAAAATGCCCCTTCGCCAGCAGATACCTGGTCAAGAACCTGGTCTGTGTTTTGTGCCCCGGCGACTGCAAGTGGCCACTGGAGCGGGGGCCGGCAGATCCCAGCCCGTGCGCCCTGGTTCCAGGGCAGGCTTATTTCTGGTCCCTCCTTGCAGTGTCATTGTAATTCTTTTTATTTTCTAAAAAGTCATTTTCTACCTAAGGCACTGAAGGTTGATGATATTTATACATTTTAGCTCTTTTTTTTAAATGCTGACCCAATGTGCAATGTTCGGTTTCTCTTGTGGTTTTTAGAAGTTGCCCTGAAAGTTTATGTAGCAGCAGTAGTATGTTTTTGTATTTGTGTATATGGTGCTTAGTGACTTTGTATGGACTTCAGTAATAACCTGCTCTTCTTGCCCTTCCCACACATGCAAATACTAATGCCTGATGCACAATGCTGGGCCTTTTTATTTTTTATTTCTCTAATAGCATTGATATAGTTTCCTCATCCTTCTCCCCCTTCTCCATATCTGTGTGTTTTAATATATGACAAGGACATTGTTAGAGCTTTTCCCGATTATTTTTTGTCCCGGGGCGTTTGCCTCGGAGCGCTGGTGTCCCGTTCCCGCCGTCTCCGTGCCCGGCGGTGCCGTGAGGCCCCTCTGGGGCTGTGTCTCGAGGGCAGGGGCTCTGAGGGGCATGGGTCGTCTCCTCCTGGTGCACGATGCTCAGCGTGTTGCCAGCACACGGTTGTGCCTCTTTCGCTTCGGTTTCAGTCACGGCGTGAGTAAAAGTAACGATGAATAATTCCACTCAGATGTGCGGGAATGAATGCTTATTAATTCCTGTAGCAGGGCTGCTGGCGAATGCTGTCATTCTCATTTCTGTGAATGCTGTTTAATAAGTCAACATGCTCCCTTTATCAATTTTTCTCTCCCATTCTGTCATGTCGAGTGGTGTAAGTGGCACGTGTGAAAGAGGAGAGCAAGAAAGATGTGCAAAGTCAAATTGGGATTATTGCGGTGAGAACACTCTCCTCCTACCTCACACGACAGGAATGGAGATGGGTGATTTATGGCTATTTTGCATGGGAGAACACCATCTTCCTGGGCGGAATTGCAATTAAGAAAAGCAAAACGAATCTCATCAGTCACCCAGACACGCGTCCGTGACACGTACCGCTGCAAGCCAAACTCCCAAATCTTTACTCGAGCCAAGTTGTCCTTCGTGGCCATGCGAATGTGCACGAGCAAGGAGTTAATTGCAAAGTTCCTAACGAGCTGCCCTGCTAGGGGAGAGGCCCCGCAGCAGCAGGGGCTGCTTCGTGTGGATGGGCCCGGCACGAGGAGCTTGTACCATGCGGCGCCCGCACCGACACGTATCTGAACGCCGAAATCTTGGGGAAGCCCGGATGACGGATAAGGTGGTTTTCTTTAATGTCAGAGCATAGCAGGTGATCGACACCACCGAGTCAACAACACTGGAATTGTTCCCTCGCATGCACTTTTATAATTCAGGTTTGCTGGCTTCCTAAGATTAGCAGTGCTGGGTTGGCTGCCGTTGACTGAGTTTAGTAGGGGAAACCTTGGGCGGCCTCCGTGCCTCCATATGCAGGAGGGCAGGCGGGGATGGGCCGGGAGCCCTGTGCCCTACGGCCCGTGCGTGTCGGGCCCGTTCCGCCTGCTTCGCCTGTCCAGCGCGGAGGGTGCCCTGCCCCGCGCGGGGCTCTCCGTGATCATCTGTCGTTAACACGAGGGGACTTCTGGGGAGCGCCAGGCTTGAGCCAGATCACTATTATTTTTTTTTTTGATCATATCTCCAATGTGTGTGGCATGTACTGAATCCTTGGAGCATTATGCTCTTTGGGGATGCAGATTTTGCTCATTTAGAAGTTACCTGCTGGAAACATGCTGTTCTCCTCTGCAGTTATGTTACTCCTGTACGACAAATGGTTACGGAGCAGTTTTCAATGCTACACGGTATCCTACTGCTACGTTTTCATTGATAGATAAATGAGGATATTACTTTCCCTGGGCACTGAACAATTTGTGGAGCATCACAAAGGCAAGGACAGGATTAAGCGGCTTGGCAGCACCATGTCCCACCATACAGCCCTTGCCGGAGAGACGATGGACCCAGCTCCCCAAAGCCGGGTGCAGAGATGTCAGACGCTCCAGGGAAGCTCAGCCGGCAGCCCCATCCCATCCGTGCGCCCAGGCCCGTGAGCGCACACGGAGCGGCCAGCAGCACCTTCTACCCCGTGAAGATGTGATGCGGCTGCAGTGTGGGACTGTCTTCATGGGAGAAAATATTGGATAATAAATGGCTCTTTAATCTAGGGGAGAAAAGTATAAATCAGTATAAGGAGTGGCTGCAGTTAAGCCACTGTAATTTAAACATGACAGACAGTTTTAATAGTGGAATGATTAATATCTGGAGCAAATTACCAAGGAACGTGTGAAATCTTCCATCTCTTGATATCTTATGTCCAAGCCAGACATAAGACATCCTTAATGATACGGATCCCAGCAGAACCAGCCCTAGCTCTCAGCATGGGGAGGGCTGGGCATCACCTGCACCCTTTGCCCTGCCCTTCTCGACACAGGGTTTGTTCTGCAGGCCAGGATAACCAGGGTATTTGTCCTGCTCTTGGGCCTTTAGCAGGCACCAGCATTGGGTGTAGGTGGCCAGTCGCACCACGGCGCCCAACAGAGTGAGTATCAAGAGACTTTGCCATATAAATTCTCAATGTCAGTTCAGTAAATCTATGGAAATCTATTATAGTAGTTTCATATTGATTTTAAGAGGAAACGGATCTGAGATTTTTGTGTAAACACAAATCATACAACTGAAGGAGAATGGATAACAGGAGAAAGCACGCTTGCTAAAAATTCTTTTCAGATGGGATTTTCAAATGATTCCAAAGGAAATTAGGAGTCCAAATTTCATTAAAATATAATTGGAGTTGGAACATAACTCCCCCAGTCTTTTCCGAGAAACTCAGCTTAGGAAAAGCTCGTTGCAGTCTATAACCTTAAGTGTTCCCATAGTTCCACAATGAACTTCAGCCTTGATGGGAAAGAGCTTGAAAGGCTGGGGAACCGCTCCTGTAACATTGGTCCCATGTGATGTGTGACAGCAAAACTTCAGCAAACAGGAGGATAGGGAGCAGTACCATAACTACTAATGACATCATTTTGCACAAAACCAATCTTAATCTGCCATTCAGGGACTTGCAGACGGGCTTAAATAGCTGTTGCCATTCACAAAGCTCATTATAAATGCTATTTAGCGCTGTACATAAACATCTGCACCTTGGTTTAATTGCTTGCTGAGCGGGCTTAGGCCATCTCGAGAAGTTGCTGTGTCTTGGGTTTTGTCTCCCCACTCGGGGCAGGAGCGGGGCGCTTCCCCGACACGCGGGGCGGTGCTGAGCCCGTAGACAGGTTGTGACACAGGCCCTGAGGACTGGCGCTGCGGTTTGGATGCCAGTTTTTATAGGACATCAAGAATTTGTTAAATTGATGGTACCAGTCAAACGGTGGGATGACGTTGTCAGTAATGAATTTATTAGTGACTCCTGCAAAGCCGTGTCAAAACAAGCACGTGTTTTTGCTGTAGCCAAGGAGCTTGTTTCTGTCTCTTTCGGCATCTGCCCTCCTCGCGTTATGCGTTCAGGGAGACGGGCAGGAAAGCCGTGCCGCCCCCTGCTTCTCCCTCATCCTTCGCTGCCCGTCCCGTACGTCTGCCGTTCCTGTGCGTCCCCATCACGGTGGACCCCTGTCTGTGCGNTAATGAATTTATTAGTGACTCCTGCAAAGCCGTGTCAAAACAAGCACGTGTTTTTGCTGTAGCCAAGGAGCAAGCAGCACAAGGGATGGGCATCTGCCGGGAGACGGGCAGGAAAGCCATGCCGCCCCCTGCTTCTCCCTCATCCTTGTGGCACAGTGTGCCGGACGGCGGCTTCGCTGCCCGTCCCGTATGTCTGCCATTCCTGTGCGTCCCCATCACGGTGGATCCCTGTCTGTGCACGCTGAGATACCCTGGTGAGTCTGAATGGGCTTCGTCTCTGAGAAGCCAGTAAAACCCCGTGTTAATCTCTGGGTCTCAGATGGCTATGAGATACCCAGGAGTTGCTGTGGAGTTTAGCTCAGTTTGCATTAGGACAATATTTGTGAGTAGAAGCCTTCCTTCGTGCTTTCTCCTAACCAGCCTTGGCAGACAATCTAGAGCATATTTCTAGAAACTGGGAAAGATTTCTTACAGAGAGATTTTCTTCCTAGAAATCTAGGAGCATCTTTTTATTCTGTATGTTGAACATTAAATGTTATATCAAGGTTTTGTGACTCTTCCTTACGCTCGAGGCTTCTCAGGCTTGCTGGCTCACAGCTTGCAGCGTAGCAGCTCCGTAGAGCAGCGCTCTCAGCAGCAGGGCACAACTCGCCTGGCTTCTAGGCCACTCTCTTTGAAACCAGAGATATTTTGGCTGCTGTGGGGTGGGTAGAGACAGAGCCCAGAGACCTGGAGGATGGACAGTGCTTTGCAAAGCCAAGCCGCAAGCTGTGGCTGGGATCACTCACACCTACCCAACGTGAAATCCGTGGTCCAAAGCGTTGGCCTTTTCTCGCCGTAACCTCCGCTCGGTCCCTGAAGGAGGCGGCCGGGCGGCAGCTCCGGCGGGGAAGGACGGCCGTGCTCGTCAGCGTGGGGAGTCACCGCTCCCCACCGCAGGCCAGACGGGTTGGGTGGGGAGGTTCAAGGCAGACTTGGCTGCAGCACCACACACCACACTCGACTGCGCTGCTTGCTCTTCAGGGGACAGAATTATTTTATTACTGGGCAGCCGAGTGGAAGTAACAGAGCAAAAGTTTAGTTGGGTATGAAATATCTATTCTTACAGAGCATTTCTGAACTGCTAGGCAAATGAAGGATAACAATGTTTTGCTCCCATACTGTTTTTAAAGAGGCCAGACTCGGTCTCTGATTCTGAGCGAATCGGCACTGTTTTTTTGTCTTGGGTGAGTAGTGGAAGCAAATGCAGTTTGAAGGCAATTAGGCAGAGCATTTTTGTGTTTGCTCACAAGAAACTGCAAGCACAAAAGCACTAGTGCAACGTTGAAGATTATTTATTAAGAGTATATGCCACATGTGATTAATCTCTTCCCCACCACTTATCTTGTCCCCCTGTGCATCAGCCCAGTGCTGGATTCCCAGGGGTTGCGCATTCCTGAGGGGCCCGTGCCTTCCCGGCGAGAGGAGGGTGTTGGATGCCGCTTTGCTCCCCGCGCGCCCGGCCGCTCTGGGGCGGCTGCTGCACGGGGAGGCGACACGGAGAGCGGGGGCTGCCCCTTGGCCATGCGTCCCTGCTGCCCCCCGCTATCCCCGCTCCGGAGGGCGCATCCCGGCAAGAGCCGGGCCAGCCACGCAGATGGGAGCCCCGCGCGGTGCCGCTCTTGCCAGCCCAGCCACGTGGGCGCACGCGGGAGGCCAGGGATGGTCCCGGTTACGGGGAACGTGGATGGGGAGGCGGGCAGGAGCACCCTGCGCTCAGGTTAGCTTGTGGCGACCGAGCTCGGCGCTTCCCTACCAGCTGCAGGGCGTCCCGGGGGCTCGTCACCGTCTCGGCACGAGCGGCCACCGCCACGGCGGCGGCGGGACGGGCGCTGCGGGAGAGGCGGCCGAGGAAGGGGCAGCTCTGCCCCCCCTGCTCAGCGAATGACTCTCTAAGGCCTCTGGGGTGACGTCGTGCAAGTGGGAAGCCGTAATCTGGCTGTCAGTCCTCTCCTTACTGTGTCCTTTGCTTTGAAAAAGTTAAGGAGCGGATTTTCACTGCAAAATGGAATCTCAATTTTAATTCATCACGTCTGTTATAATAATAGAGGCAGTTCTAAGGTTAGAATAGCATATAGACAAGATGCTAATTATTGCTCTGAAGCTTTCCTGGAGAAGAAGGCAAGAGGAGATCTTCCATTAACATTAAAAATAAATGCTTCCACCATGCTACTTCTCTGTGATCAAAAGACACTTACCAAATCCCAGCATACAATTGTCACACCGTTAAATTCATGAGATCTCATGAACAATATAAAAGATTGTGTATAGCAGCATAAGTACTTGATTTAAACACAGAATTAATAGCTTCACTCAGCTTTTCATTGAAATGCAAGGTTAACAAGGCATATATCCAGGAGCCATGGGGAAGTTTCCGCACCAAAGCGGTGCATTCGTAGAGCTATGGCGAGAACTTCTTTCAGGAGGCAGGTGGCTGAAGAGTTTAGCTTGAAATCCTTGGGGGCTCCATGATTTTTTCAGAAGCTGGTGAGTTAAAAACCTCAAGCAACCCCAAAATCCAGGCACATCCGTTATTTTAACAATTTACTTTTACTCACCAAGAATGTATTTGGTATGCAAAAACATTTAAAAAGTTGCATATTAAGAGTGGTCAGAAAGTATAGAAAAGTCTGTGCTTGCTGCTTAGGTATCTCGTGTAACTATAAGCATAAACTTCATCAGAAACCCATCCTGTTTGCAAGTGAAGTGGGCAGTCCCTGTGGAGAACTTCAGTGGCTTCAGAAAAGAGGACATAGGACACTGCTGTAGCTTCGCCTGTAAGTTATGTATTTATGTCATAGCCAGTGCGCACACAAACACCACTGCCTTCTGAAAGTTGTGCAGTCTGAACATAGTATTATACCATCGGAACCTGATTCATCTAGTTTGTGTGACTCATTTCAGGAACATACTTAGAGTACAGGTTATTTTTAAGTCCATAAACTACAATTCAGCATTGGACCCAAATTTATTTTTTTCTTGCTAATTTTATATCGCTTAATTTCTGCTTTCGGAAGGATATTGATCCAATTAGCACTTTCTAAGGTGCTTTCTAAGGCCTGGCTTCAGTTATTCTATACCAGTTTGGTAGCACTGAGTTGTCTCTTCTTAGCTAATTAGAATGACGGCTAAATGTCAGCTTCATTTGCATCTTAGCTCAAAATGTAAACAGAAAAGTATACAAAAAGGAAAATATGTGTTATACACTCAGTGTAGTATTTTTCTGTGTACCTTACACCAGTTTTGATTCTGCATGTGATTTACAGTCCAAAAGCCATATCAACATATTTTTCCAATTAAATTCTTTTCAGTATTTTGCATCCAGTGCAGAGAAAATGCTGCTATTAAAACAATGCTTTCAAAAAAAATGGAACTTCATTGAAATGTAATGCCCTCAGGAAAAAAACCACAATATTTTTATGCAACATTTTGGATATATTTTATGTCAAAACATGATCACTTGTCAAACTAGTGACAACTAAAACCAATACGTTACTGTGACTTCTAAAGTAAAAAAATCAGAACAAAACTGTAAATTTCTTATAATTCTGCCTTCATTAAACACCATGTGTTGGTGGATTAAGCACAACAAAACTCTAGTATTCTTAAAAGTGTCTACTAAATATAATAAAAAGAATAAGAGAACAATTAACATTTAGTCTGTTACATTAAAAAATGGATGTACGTATTTCTATTGCCTGTTAGCTTTACCTAGGCCTCATTAACTACTACAAAAAGAAAGAAAAGAAAAATCATTGTTCAAAGCCAAAACCACTCCAATCAGTTGATACAACATTACAGTGCAGTCAACTAACATCACTCGAGGTCTCCTTTTCTCAGGGCGAGTCCTTAGACCAGCGGCACAAACCTAGTTCGATGCAGTTTCAAAACTGAATGTTAGCGTTGCAAGATACTGTACGCTACGGGTGGCTTCCGAGGAAGGGGCTGAGCTACAGACATCGCAGGTAGCCCCGGCCTCTCGGTAATTTTATTCAGCACTGTAGTTAGAACAGCGGTAAGTTTAGCACAAGAACTAAGGAAAAAAAAAGAAAATGAGAAAAAAATACTGGAAGCTAGATGAAGCTGCCATTTGTGTCAAACAATTGCGATACGCTATACTAAAAAATCCTGAAATATCCACCTGTCCTCACCGCTCTGCCACAAACTAGCAAAGTCAAAAATACAAAAGTCTTCAACTTCTCATTTTTGCAGAATAAAGCAAAAAAGTCTTTGTGCTCCTTACTACCAGAAGCAAAATATCCTCTGAGTTACCACATGTAATAGCTTCTGGATGTGTCGACTTGGGTTGGCTTGGTCTCTGCAGAACCATCCTTGTCTTTTTCGCTGTCACCTTCCCAGAGATTAATAAGAGGAGGATAGAGCTCGTTCAGTGGGATTGAAGAGGTCTTTTGCATATATTTTTTCAATGAATGGTGGTAGTTTTTTCTCTTAAACCTTTTTGCAATATAAACAGAAATGGAGGCAAGGCTAATTACAGCAAACATTGATCCCATTACTGCGGCAAGGGCAGTGCTGGTTTCTTGGTCTGAAATATCTAGGGCAAAAGCTGCATTTTTTGTTGTAACATTAACGCATGACTTCTGTGTTTGCTGATGGATATTTGACACGGTTAGACACACTTCGTAATCTGTAGAAGGCTGTAAATGTGTGAGGTTATATTCATGTACGTCAACTGGGACCCTAGCAGTGTAGGTAATGTGAGGGTTGTCAATCTTCATTGTAGCTGAGGACCATTTTAAATTGGAAGTCATGACATTGGAATTAACTTTCCAAGAAACTAAAATTGAATGAGATTCTGCTTGCTTCACATAGATTTTCAGGACCTGAGTGCCATCCAGAAGAGTGCCGTTCACTCGGATGGTCGCCACCCTTGTGTCAGCCCCTTCGATGTTTTGAGCGACACACGTGTACCTCCCAGAGTCTTCGATCTGAATATTAGAGATTTCCAGGGTGCCCTCACTGCTCAGCTTGTATTTGTCAGAGAGACTTTCGACAGTGACTTTATTTCCAAGAGGAGTGACCCAGTAAATTTCTGGCTCAGGTTCTGCCATGGCCCGGCAGTCTAAAAACACCGTCATGCCAATGTCCAAATTTAAGTGATTTGGAAAAGTCTCGTGAGAAATCATTGGAAGACACTGGTCGTTGGAATCCTGTATTACCACTTCTTTCACCTGCTGTCCTCTGTACTCGGGGGGCATAGCGCAGAACATGGAGAGCGGTTCCATGAACCGGATGTTGGTCTTGTTGGAGTTTATCCAGTGAATGACGCAGTCGCACCTGAGCGGGTTGCTGTGGATGCTGATCTCGCGCAGGTTCGGAAGCGATTCCACAGTCTTTTGGTAGACGGCATTCAAGGCGTTGTTGTTCAGCATCAAGCTTTCCAAAGCGGGAACGTTGCGAAATGCCAACCGGTGGATGTAGGACAACTTTGGGTTGTTGGTGGCTTCAAGCTTTGTAAGTTCAGGAAGGTTGTCTAACGCGTACCTGTCGACAGAAACCAGCTCTCCCATGTTATTGATCCCAAGTTCTTTCAATCTGAGCATGTTTTTGAAATCTCCTTCTTGAATTTTATGAATTGGATTTTTGTTGAGATCCAAGAATTTTAGATTCGGAACTTTCTCAAGTGCGAGCTGAGGAACTTTTACCAATTTGTTGTCATAAAAGGAAAGGCTTTCAAGACTATCCAAGCCTACTAATGCATTGCCAGGAATATCTGTGAGATACATACCTGCCAAAACTAGACTCCTTAAATTTGAGAGAGGTTTGAAGTTCATATCTAGTATTCCAATCACTGGATTTTCTCCAATCATAAGAATCTCCAAGTTAGGAGTAGAATCAAACCAACGGCTGTCAATAACCTTCAATCTGTTGGAATTGAGATGCAATCTTAAAAGGTTTTTCAGGCCAGAGAACGCGTTTGCAGAAATACTGCTGATCTGGTTGTGATTTATATATAATTCCTGAAGGTTACAAAGGTCTTGCAAGCAGTAGTCAGTCATCTCTGTTATCTGGTTTTCCTCCAGGTGCAAAGTGGTGAGCTGAGTGAGATTTGACAGCCCCACATCCTTGATACTGGTGAAGTTATTTTGTGAAAAATCTAATTCTGTTAAATTAAACAGCTGTTGGAGTTCATCTGTGGTCTTTGCAATGTTGTTGCTTTGCAAGAGAAGGACTTGAGTGTCACTCGAGAGATTGCTGGGGATTTTTGTTAAACGAAGGTCGTTGCAATCGACTGTTGTAGCTTCCCTGTAAGTTGACTGTGGTGTAAACCATGGTCTGATTTCACATACACAAAGCTGTGGACATTCATTACTCTGTATGGAAGACTCAGTTAATGAATTCATTAGCAATTCTAGCACCAACTGGCAAATGGTTAAAACAAATCGAATCTTAGCCATGCTGGTCAGCTAGCAAGTTCAGCTCCCCGGCCCCTTAAATTAACAAGAGATTGAGAGTGTAATTTGTTATCAAGCAGAAAATGTAAAGCTTAAGGTTAAGGTGAAAGGCTTGGACATCCAGAAGCTGAGAGATGATTTCTGAGTTCACAGAAGCCAGGAAATGGGCTGAAGACTCTCAGCTGCTCCTGTCTGGTCCAGGATCTTCTCCAAATCAGTACCTGGAGATGGTCCTGAAAAGAGAGCAGGACACGTGTTATGTTTGCCTCATAGAAATTTCTTACGCTTCTTCAATTTCTTTATCCTTTAGAAGAAAAAAAATTGAAAACAGTTAGTATTTTAACATTCAAATGTCTCATGAAAATCTCTGTTTGGTATAGCAATTTATATGTGGTTTGCAACTCTACTTCAGATTAACATGGAGAAACTTTCTGGTATTTCTAAAGTGAGGCATTGTGAAAATATACATAGTCACCCAAAAAAGAAAGACATCAGCTGCATCTTGAACAAGTGCCCTGAGCTTAATCCTGGTTAGAGGGAAGGGTGCCAGATCTATGCCGAGGTCCTAAGTTTCGCGTGGACGGAATTAAGGCTTAGGAAGATGCTGTTTAAGAAGTTTAAGTGTGTGTACGGAACGTGGCTGGAGTTCAGCGGCTGTAAGCAGACCCGCTCAGGTAACAGCGCAGATGTAACCCAGGCAGACCCCAAACAGCAAGGAGGCTGTAGCTGCGGGCGCTGCGCTCCTCGCGGCTCGCCCAGCCTCATGCCTCAATGCACAGGGAACGCGGAGCAGCGAGGGCTTTGCTGGTGAGCTGGGCAGGAGGCAGACCCGAGCGAGGCACCGAACAAAGCTGAGTGAGGATTTAAAGGTCAGACCGCTCCAAATTTGCTGTGGTTCTCTAAATCTGATGGCCTAACTTGAGGGTTCTCAAAAAAAAAATCCGTGGCTTCTTTGCAAGTAAAGTAATCAATTCTGCTATACCGGAAACAAAGGCACACACAAACAATACAGAAGGAACAGGAGAAGGTAGGAAATACTGTTTTATTTTATTAGAACATAGGGAAAGCTCAACCTAGTCACAGCCCACAAAAGATATTGCTACAGAAAATAATAAAACTAAATATGACACTTAAAAATAATTCCACTCATCTAGATCATGGTGACAGGAACACTATTTACTTTCACCAACGAGCCCAGCGGAGCCGAGCTTGCCTCAAGGAATGCCATCAACTACGACATGAACTGCTCGGAAAGGAGAATCGTGACAGCGCTGGCATAGCCAGGGGGGTGGATCTTAGCATACCCGGAGAGAAGGGAGCCGACAGAAAGGGCAACCATCCCAACGTTGATCCGCAGCAGAATCCAGCTGTAGCCATTCCAAAAGTCAGTTCCTGATTTCTCAACCTTTAACATTTAACACTCACTAATGCTTGAGGTGTTTTGACCCAGTAGCAATTGTAGAGCGCTGCCTCTGGGGAGCCCATCCTGCCTCGTAGCCAGGCTCCCAGCAATGCAGGGAACCGCAGCACAGGACATGCCGGGAGCCCAGGGAACCACAGCACAGGACACACCGGGAGCCCAGGGAACCGCAGAGCAGGACACGCCGGCTGGCAGCAGCACCCGGGACGGGGCGCTGCAAGAACTGGCTCCTCAAGGTGCTCTATAACTTTTTCTAGGTAGACGAATGGAAAGAAGTCAAAGCCTCATAAAGCCCTAGTCCCTAGTGATGTTTTAGAACTGATTTAGCTCTGATGCAGCTACACGTATCATATAATTCTTCAAAAACAAAGCTACCAGAGAAGGATTTCAAAGCTTCTTTTAAAATATGTGGGAGCACATCTATGGATTTTGGGAGAAGCTCTGAATCCAATCCCCTCTTTGTTTGATATTTATATCCGATTATTTGCACATTGCATTTATGGCTCACCCTTGGTAAGAAGGCAGTTCTGATTTTACTCAGTGGAGCTCTGGTTTCTGAACACTGCAGACATATGATTTCAAAAGTTAACAGTGACACTTTCTCTTCTTTAGGTAACTTATTTGCTACTGCAGATGAATTTAATTCTCTCTAACTGGAAAATGTCCTTTGGAAATGACTTGCACATTATTGTCTCCAATCTCTTCAAGCCCAGGGCAGCTCTGTTGAAGCTATAAATGAAAATACAGTGTAATCAAAAGCAAATTTTGATTGGCTTCCCATGTCCCGCTCTATTTTAATACCGTGCTTATGCGAATGGCAGTCCAGAGAGCACTATAAGCCAGCGTAAGGGAAAGGACCGGTCGCAGTATTCTGCTTTCGCTGGTGCTCATGCTGTAAAACCACATCTGTCACTCAGATAAGACCCAAAACGCAGCAGTAATGAGTGAAAAAGGCAGGGGAGCAACAGCTCTTCATGTCCCGAAATAGCGTGGCTGCTTCTGTCTGCCCCGGTACGTGATCGGCCACCAGCTCGACTCCCACCTCGGCCAGAAGCCCCGAGGTCCCCAGCGTTTGGACTCCTGAGTCCCTGCAGCAGCTGCCGGGACCATCGGGTCCCAGGGGAGTTTGCAAAGTTGGACAGGGAGCACCTGAAGGAACAACAAAATAGGAGTATTGCACCGTAGTATTAGTCGCTGCTAAGGTCCTGACGTGCCATTTGGAGGGATAATCACAGCTTTCTGGATTGTGCCTAAACAACATGGCATTCCATGAGGAATACGCAGGAGGACAACCAGGCTTTGAAGACCAAACCAGTGACAGGACAGTGTGCAAAGGCAGCACAGAGAGCACGTGCATGAACCCGGGCTGCTCCTGGCTAGCGGTGAATGTCCACGGCTCTACCTGCAGTCACTGAGACTGCACCGAGGAGCACGTGAGTGCTAGGTCCTTTCTGTATCAAGTTGCTTTTAAAACAAGCAAACAAACGCAGTATTTATGCCGTAGTCAAAGGCTGCCAAGCCAAGGACCAGTCAAGGGACCAGCTCAAAGTGTTTTCGTTTTTGAAAGCTGCAGGGCTGGGAGGAGAAGCCTCCGCAGCACCCCCGGCTCCCACTTCCTCGTGGACCAGCCTCGGGCTCAGTGCTTCAGACATCGGCTTTCAGCACCTCTCCTTTCCTCCCTTTTAATAAACTCATATTTTCCAGTGTGCCAAACCGCTCCTCGTGATACCAAGGGATACAGGAACAAAGCTCCACTTTATGGAAGAAGGAGAGAGGGACGTATTTTATTGGGGGTTAAATAAATACATTTTCTCTAGCAGCTGTCACTGCCGGTGCCATTCAGAAGCCACCCTGTTTCCAGGAAGCAAATCCCCAGCGATGCTGGACCATTTGCTCGCTCCTGCCTCTCATGGGCCGAAAATATTAACCTCCTTCCAGGTACTGCCTCTTGGAAATGTAACGGAAGCATCAAAGAACCCGTCTGCTCTTGGAAAATCTCCCGGAAATTACCATTTACACGACAGATTAGAAACATGAGGAATAATAAGAGCTTTCAAACAGTGGGGTGTTAAATTAGTTTGTTCTTTAGGAAAGTATGTTTTAAAGTCACTTAAAAGCCTTGAAAATAAACCAAAAGAAAAAGAAAATAAAAAGAGTTTTGTACAATAGTAATAATCTTTCATCAGAAACTCAAATTGTTATTGGGGTTTTTGGGCTCCTGGGGTTTTTGTTATTGGGCTGTTTTTTTTTTTTTTTCATAGGTAGGGAAAAAAAAAAGGCAATAAACCTTGGGAAAGGGGGGCAGTCCTGTTGTTCTCCGTGACTCCAGTGCTCCTGTCCTGCTAGGCAGGCTCTGATTTTGCTGTACCTAAAGGCAGCTGCAAAACTTCCATTTAATTCAGTGGAGAAGAGTCACAGCCACGGTAATACCTTCCTTCCAAGTAATTACCAGATGACTCCACTGTGATCACTTTTGAAATCATCTGAATAGATGGGATTCCCCAGGAGGCACCCGGATAGCTCCCGCCCTGTGGTTCGCAGCCGCTGCACGAGCCCTTCCCTGCTGCTCTCCTCTTCCATGGGGGCCTCAGCCTCCATCCCCAGCCCTGCTCTCCGCATTGCGTTCAGCTTCCACAGCGCCATACACAGAGCAAAACTTCAATTTTGGAAGAGCTGTCCGTACCCTTTGTAGCTCTTGGCGCATCTGTTGGCTTGAGAAAGAAGTGGGAGCAATGTCAGGAAAATACTGCCCATCTTCGGTTTCATTAAAGATTAGAAATATCCCAAATGTGTTGCTGGCACTGCTGGAACCCAAGCACCCTGCAGAATGACCAAGTAGCTGTTGCCCTGTTAGCCCTGATGGCTTTACCTGTGAGACAAGGGGTCCTCCTAGGAGAGGCGACAGTAGGAACCATGAAAGGGGAGCTCATGAGAAACGTCTTGAACTAGAGAAATACGGGGGTCAGAGCCCCACAATAAGCCCTGCTCACTGCAATGAGTGGGGCTGGAAAGCTGCTCTGCACAGACGTGCTAAAAAATAGGAGAGAAAGAGACCTGCTGCCTTCTCTGGTTGTTGTTACGGCCTATCTGACAATTCTACTTTGGGTTCTGTGGCTGTTCTAAGTACTTAGTTTTCAATTATTAGTGGTTAAATATTAAATCTATATGTTATTACTACTCTACATCTCTATCTACTCAGTTTGCATGTGTAGTGAGCTTATGCCAACTCCAGCTTCTGGAATAAAATACACTGGTATTGATTATTTCAGGAGTTATATGCTTGCAAGATCAAATTCTATTTTTCTTAGCTGCATTCACAAAACAATGTTAATAAAACCATATATTGAAGTGCCTAGCACAGACAACCATATTGTTTATTTGAGACTAGGAACGTATCAATAGTAAAATAAATAGATTTATCATAGAAGGTGCTGAAAGGTCTGATATATGGGCTGTAAGCACCAAAACCAAGATTTGAAAAGTAATCAAACTGGAGCAGCACAGAAGAAATTGCATCAAGTGCCACCAGATTCAGTTTTGGTACTAGCCTGAACCAAAATTTTGCTCTGATTTAATAGAACTATCACTACCTTGAAATGGATTTTCATTAAATCTTCTCCCCCATGCCTTAACAAGAGTTTCTGCACACCTGGATGGATTTCCACATAGGTTTTCTATTTTTTTTTTCTGAAGGGCTTCCTACCTCTTCCGTTTTCTATGGATAGCCCAACATCACTATCAATTAAACTGTACTTAGAAAATACCTGCTTTGGGGAGCATATGTTTTCCAACACTGTTTCCTGCCAACGCTATTAAAGAAGCCCTGTTTTGAAGCTGCATCTACTACATCATAAGAAAAGTCAGTCTTGCTCAAGGGAGAGTGGAGGAAATGTCCACAGCCCCTATTAAACTGTATCTTGATCCTGCCCAGTGAGACTTGCTTCATGTTCCTCGCAGAAAACAGACCACGGTTCTTGCTTTGAGAAGTTCATGAATGAGATGGATGTATGGATATATGGAAGGTGAGGAAAACTATATATCTTATTTGATATATTTATTTGTTTTAGAAGGGAATTACAGACCGTTCGCTGAGCTTTAGTCCCGAGTCTTGTCATTGCAAAATCAGCAGTTCTTCCACAGATGAGTTCAGTTATAAATGCATGTAAAACAGAAAGAGACGATAAAATTGCTGTGCATTACAGAAAAAAAAATAGAAAAAGTTACTCCTCTGTCAAGATTTAAGTTATTGATGCTTTTTAGATAAAGTCTTTACCTAATTAATGTGATTTATCTAGGCACAGCCATGTTCTATTTATATACTAGACTTGCTTCATTTAAAGGGGCAAAAAGACAAAGCATACTTGCTGACTAATTTATAAAAAAGTTATCTGACTTTATGTAGTGCCTCATACTGCGATGAATTTGCTTTAAAGACCTGCTTTCGAGCAACTGCTTAAGAACTTTTGTCAACTAGTTTACTCAGCTGCGTTGTTTAGCTGCAAGTAAACAAATTATTTTTGTAATCCATTTACAATTCACTGCAATGCCGAGTACTAGAAGTGTTTTTGTTTTAAACTATCAATATTTACTCCATTTCTGATAGTGATGGATCATTTACAATTTAAAAAATTAGCAAGGCCAATCAGGAGTGTATCTGCATCCCAGTAATTCTATGCAGCACATTAGCAAGGCGTGCATTTACTAGGAAGCTTTGGTGGTGCTTAATCAGACGGAGCACAGGGCAGAGCCCTGTATTTAATGCTTTAATTTAAGTCAGGCCCCACTGCTCTGGGGTGGCACAAGGGACACGGGGTTTGTCCCCGGGCTCTGCCCATCTCCCTGCAGGATTTGATGCTCAGAAACTGCACCCAGCACGTCTGGTCCTCCAGACGGCTGGAAGGTCAAGACCAAAGCGCTAAATTAGCACTAAGTTACTAAACCACAAATTGAGAAACTTTTAAATGGAAGTTGCAAAAACTCTTAAGGCTTTGCAACAGAATTCCAGAGCAGGCCCCAGTCCTGCTCTCTCCGGTGCCCAAGCTTAGAATCACAGAATCACGATGTTTGGAAAAGGCCTCCGAGATCACCGAGTACGACCTGGCTGCAGCGGGGGCAGAACAAGGCCAACCCGAAATGGGCCTTGCCTTCTGGGCCACATGTAGAAGATGGAAGGAGACCATCTGAATGGCACAACAGGCCCCAAATACCCTCGCAGGCCTTTACAGAGCAATAAGTAAGACAATGCCATTTAAAGCCGCCTACTGAATCCAGGTACTACTTAGCGCTGTGCATAGACAAGCTCCATACCCGACCTTGCGCCGTCCGTCAGCAGAGAGCTCCGCAGCTCCGATACAAGAACGGGAGCAGAAACCACAGGCTGCTGCAGGTACCTGCCAAGGGGCCTGTTCTGTAGCAAAGCAGTTTCTCTTCAAAGCATCTGAGCGCTCCGGATTTCAGGGAAACACAACATTATCTGTCCGGCTTACAGCACACTGACTAGATCCGTGGCTACCTGCAGGTTCATGCTGCTCTCACCCCCTTCCAGCCAGCGAGGCGGGCGCCCGTGACAGACACGCGGGATGTGGTGGAGCCCAAGCTGCGGGGTGTTTACAGACTCGGAGCAGGCGAGGAGCTGCTGTCCTGCCCTGCTCTTCCCGTGAACGAGAGCAAACATCACCAATCCCTACAGCGGGACAAGGACAGGGGCTGCAGAAACTCGGGAGCCGCTAAGGCCCCGAGCACACGCAGCCTGGGGCCGGGGGCGTGAGGACACCGCGGCGGCGGCCGGGGCCAGCACCTCCAGGCCGCGGGCGGCAGCCCAAGGCCGCGCGCGAGGCCCCGCGCGCTTTGTTCACGTAGCCATGGAAACGCGCGAGCGCCGCGCGCCTCGCACACAAAGGGGCCAGCTGCGGCCCGCGGTACCGCGCGCTCGGGGAGCCGTCCTGCGCGCCGCCGCGACGCGCCGCACGCCACGGCACAGCGGGCTTCACTGCGGGAAAGGCTCGGCCCCGCTGGGAGCGACTCCTTGTCCCTCTGGTGCTGCGAGCAAGCCGGGCGCTCCTGCCGCTCTCCTGGGTTCTCCCGTGCGGATGCCCCCGGAGCGCGGGCAGACGGGGCCGGGCGCTCCAGCCCACGTGCAAGAGTGCACAGGAGCTGCTCCCCGCATCCCTCACTGAACACGCAGCTTCCCCATCGCCCCACCAGCAGTAGGAGAATCAGTGGAATTTTCTCCCTAACGCGCGGTTTGTTAAACCGGGCACGGAGCTCAGTGTGACAGCGGCCCGGGCTGCGGTGACTTGCATCCCCGGGCACCGCGCGCTGCAGGGATCGCTGCGGGAGCTCGCGGCGCGGCGCCGTCGCGGGAGCACCGAGCCGCTGCACGAAACTTTCCCCCGCGCCACGGAGGGAGGCCGCGGCGCTGCGGCAGCCGGGAGCGGGCGGCCACGCGAGCCGTTCGCGAGCCCCTCGCCGGGGCCGGCCGCCGCACAAAGTGGCACCGAGCGCGCACGCCAGGCAGGTGCGTGCGGCGCGGCCGCCCGGTGCCCTCGGCCGCCAGCCCAGCCCCTGCACAAAGGGCAGGCGTCCTCGGCGAGCTAGCGTTAACAGGGTCTCACCCTGTTCATAACCTGTACACCTCGACCTCTTTTTTTAAACCTTTAATAACCAGTTCTATTCATGTCTCCTCTTGGCAGAGAAAAGATACTCCCTAGTCATCACCCTACGCGGTCCTTCAAAGCCCCCAAAGCCTGCTCGGGTACGTATAATTCCGTAGGGACTGCCTGAGGCTGCGTGCAGGTAACTTCCCAAGCCCAAGCCACAACTCGGGCTCCCGAGCGAGGCCGCGGCCCCTCCGCCGGCTGCAGCGGCGCCGAGCCCAGCGCTGTCCGCAACGCGCGGCGCATCCCGGCGCATCCCAGCCGGAGGCAGCGGAGCAGAGCGGCCCCAGCCGGCCCTGCCGCGAGCAGCCCGCGCGCTGCCCACAAAGATCCGGAATCCATCCCCCCGTACAGCTGTCTTTTCATTCTTTTAACTCCTATTCACGGCGCTCCTCACTGCTCGCAAACTGATGCGGGATTGGCCTGGGGGCCAATACTCCCCTCTCGCGCATCCCCCTTACTTGGCCGAATCCAGCTCCGCGGTCTCTCCGGAGGCGCCGGCTGGCTCTGCAGGGATCTCCGCGAGGAAGGGGGCGCGAAGGCTCCCAACGGGGCTCGCCGAGGGCCCCGTGCTGCGGGCACCGCACGCGCCCCTGGGCACCGCTCCGAACTTTGGCCGCTGCCCGCGGGGAGGCTGCGCGGGACCCGCTGCGGGGCTCCCCTTGCAGGGACGGCTGCAGGCTCCGGAGCCGGTGCCGCGCGTCCGGATGCGGCGCTGGGGGTGTGAACACCTCCGGGGGCCCCCGCTAGCGCCGCGGGACACGGAGCCAGGCGCGGGGCCAGGGGCGGGCACGGGCGATGGGCACCGTCACCCCGCCGCCATCCCCGTGCAGCCCGCCCCGCCGGCGGCGCAGGCACACGGCGGGCGATGGCAGTGGCTCCTTCCCCCTCGCGTGCCCGCCGGGTGTCGCCGCCCGGCCCCGGCCAGCGCGGAACCTCCCTCCCGCCTCGGGCTCTGCGCCCCGGGGCGCTGTGGTTAATATTGTCGTTGTGAATAACAACGGCGGCGGCCGCGCTGCCCGCGGTACTCACCGGCGCGGCGGGCGGCCGGCTCCTCCGCGGCGG
>VWPW01022103.1:0-28555 GCA_013389825.1 Crypturellus undulatus | reverse complement strand
TCAATAAAACCTTCCATCAGCACTGGGGCCCTGGTGGCTAAGGAAATCTTGCAGTCA
The DNA here is from genome assembly GCA_013389825.1 of Crypturellus undulatus. NCBI lineage: Eukaryota > Metazoa > Chordata > Aves > Tinamiformes > Tinamidae > Crypturellus > Crypturellus undulatus. The sequence goes on along the minus strand of VWPW01022103.1, from coordinate 28,498 downwards.
GATATAGATACTTTGCCTGCTCTATCACCTTCTCCAAAGTCTCGTGTTGCTTTTTCACATCAAAGAGTTGCCTGGATTGCACACGCTTTCCAAGTAGGCATGCGATGCACACACTCACTTTAATATTTCCATACGTCTTGGCCTGCGAGAGCTTCTTGGGCACCTGTTAGCAACATGTACACGAGCATCAGGTCACCTTGCAGAGAGGGCACCTTAGTGCACTGCTGGGCAATGGTTAAATTGCATCCACTCAATAGAAAAACCCTCTCCAGCAGTGTTGGAGTGACTCAGGTTTTACGTGGTGTGTTTCCTTAGGAGTTTAATACAGAGCTGATGAAAAGCTTTGTCCCAGAATTATATTCTCTCCAAACTGTTATAGTTTGTTAGCTGAAAAGGAGCACTCTGAAATGTTTCTGTATTTAAAAAAAAAAAAAAGTTCACTTCAAGCTCAGTGAGCGAAGGCACATAAAGAAGAAATGGGGTATTTTATGGCTTTCCAAACTGATTTTAATTTCTACATCAACTTTGATTGCAGTCATTGGTTTGCAAGGTTTCCAGTGAGGTTCTCAGCATCTTCTCTCCTTGCGTTGTTCGTCTGCTGCTCCCTCACTCCACGAGTGTTTAATGGGCTTCAATAAGTGAACTTCACAGCCCTAGTTCTGAGTCCTCCCTCTGCAAAGGTAAACAGCAAAAGATGTTCAGCAGCCAGATATATCAGGTTGTCTCTCTAATCCCCAACCGCACACATCAGCCATTAGATGTAGAAAGATTCAGAGCCATGGGATTTATCTTTTATTCATTGTTATTGTAGGAGTGAATTTATGCCATGCATATCCATAATGAGATCCAGCCCCAGGCTCCAATGCAAACAGGAGGTGAAACCTTAATCCCCTTTTGCTCAAGCAGCGCAACAAGAGTCCCAAGGCTACAGCCCAAGTCCAGGGCTGGTTGAGCACTCAGTTTAGTGCCTTTCTCATTGCTTCTCCTGTTTGAAGCTCTTAAAAAGGCTGCATTGCAAAGGCTGTCCCGCACAGTTAACCAAAGTGGTCCTACTTTCCGCAGGCCAAAAAGCAAATTGGATTTTATAGTGAATGAGCATGTAATGGCTTGTCAAAGAGCCAGTGAGCTTCAAACAGGGCTGGGAGCAGCTTCACGGGCAGGTGGGGACTCCAGTTCGCTGAGCTGCTCCGAAGCGCCAGGCTCCTCGCATGGGGCTGAGCAGCAATTCTGCACCCCAAAATGCTGTAGCTCTCCAGGGAGCAGCGAGACACCCTCGTAGGGCTGCTCATGTCCCTGTGAAAGCGGGGAATTGTTCAGGAGCGGTAACACATCCATGCTTTTAATGCCCACAAAGCTCTCCTTGCACCCAAGGGCCCAATTGGAGCTTGTTTCCTCTTTATTTTTTTTATCTATGATCAGACTTTCTCGGTCACTATGTGCTTGATCTTAGTATCCAGAGAAACGCAAGGGGCTGCAGCACGTGTTCCTGTGCAGCTCAAGTCGATGAGAAGCCAGGAGCTCTGGGGTGGAAGGAGGTATCCCCTCCACAAGGCATTTTTTTCTCTAACCATACAGTAAACTGGCAGCCCAAACAGACAAAGATCATCCTTGTGCTGAATCAAGTCCCTCTCTGTCCTGAGCAGGATGTATGAGATTCCTGCACGCTGGCAACAAGAAGCAGCAATGATTCGGCCTCTGGAACGAAAGGGAACAAGTGTTGCGGTAAAGGGTCTTTGGTGAAAGCCTTGCCCTGCTGCAAATTATTAGTGCACAGCTTGTGAAGTGATTAGTCAGTGTTTTGAAGCAGCATCTGAGCTCTTTAGAAGCTAGAATAGATCAGGCTAGAATGACTTCTTGTCTGGATAAATAGATGTGTGCTAGGTCTCTGCTTTGGTTAGAAAAACACAGTTGGCTAGAACGGCACCGGGCCGAGTACTCTCACAGTGGGGACAAGTGGAAATATCTGTAGCCCAACCCAGAGACCCTTCCTGCTCTAAAGCAGCCCAGAATCCTTCCACCATGAGTTTAACCCCGTTTCCCAGAGAGAGAGAGGATGGTTTGGACATTTGTGGCCATTGGAGGAAGCCTATGTAAAAGTGTTGATCCATTTCCCAATGTGGATTAGGTCCGGTTTAGCCTAATTATCTCAAAAAAAAGGCAATATTGTGTTCTTATTAAACATTAAACCAATCTTGCTATGGAAATAAGGTTGATTACTTCCCTCACAAACTTTAATTAGGCAGCTACAACAAACTGTAATAAAGAGAACAAATTAAAACCAGATCATATTAGACGTGGCTTTGTCAAATGCTGTGTTAATACTGGGCTATGTGCACAGTGATAGGAAGAAGCTTTTCTTTTCTCCTCTGGTAATCATCTAGCATAACCCTAAAGGAAAAACAGCTTATATTAAAACATCACATTAATAACTAACACACAAGTGTTTATCAATACTTCCTTTCTAACAACAGCTCTTAACTCGCGTCTTCTGTAACACTCAGACATTACAGTGCTCTTAATCTTCTCCCTAAATTTATGTTTGTACTACACATTACCAAAGGTTACTGCAAAAATCTCTGAGGAGGAGAAAAGCTTTATTAACCTGTACATATATTCCCCAATTTGCCTTCTTTTCCTGATTTTTTTAAAGTACTTGGAAGCAGCACAGCAGAGAGCACAAATTGAGAGCAATTTGCATAAGAATTGCAAGCAGCGGCCCGCACAAATGAGGTGTTAATTAATGAGCACCTAAAGCCTTCTGGTGAGCACATCCTGAGGAGAGGCAATGCTGGGAGTCCTCCAGTCTGCATGGGGGAAGGAGGAGGTGGCAAGTACAGCAAATAAAAGAGCAACACTTAAAGCTCCTTGAATAATTATTGCAGCTGCAGGAGAATGGGGGGGCTTTTTTTTGCTGGTTATAACACAGCAAAGACTGTCCCTGTTTAGATCAGCCCTGCTGCAAAGCCTGATTAAAAGAAAGGCTCCTTTGTGGGTGGCTATACTTGTAGAGTCAGTATGGTTGGAAAAGACTTTCAAGGTTATTGGGTCTAACTAAGTTCCCCCAGCAGATCCTGGGCTACAGCAATTGCAGGAAAGACCTTAGGGTGCATCCCCTNAAAGAAAGGCTCCTTTGTGGGTGGCTAAACTTGTAGAATCATTATGGTTGGAAAAGACCTTCAAGCTTATTGGGTCTAACTAAGTCCCCAGCAGCTCCTGGGCTACAGCAGTTGCAGGAAAGACCTCAGGGTGCATCCCCTGTGTGGAGGCTTTTAAGGCTCCTGAATGATGGCCATGGTCCAGTGCCACTTTTAGTGTTTTCAAGTGGGAGCTCTTGGCTGTAAAGAGTTTGTTGGACTCAAATTTTGGTGGGGCCAAATGCTGTTCTCCTACAGGGCCCTGGGGAGCTGTGAGATTGGCAGAACATGCTGGGCTGAGCTGGCAAGAGCTCCGTTTTGTGCCCTTGTGCAAAAGATACGTACAAAGATATGTGAAATGTGGCCTTGTAATAGAGATTTACTAGTAAGCAGGAAAGCAGAGGCTGGTGTGAATGGGAACAGAAGGTGCCTTGGAGCCCTGGACCTCATGCTGTGCTGGAGCTGCCTGGAATACGGACATGGATCCGGGTAGGTCCAAGAGGCTTTGGTCTGGCCGTGCTCCTCTTTTCCCCCAGTGCTGGGAGCTTTCAGGAAAAGTGTTTTACCATCCCGAGCAGGAAGGCTGGGAGCTGCTGGGGGCCCTGCTGGGGCCAGGGAAGATGTTTCTCCTGGCAGTTATTTCCTAGCAAGGTTCCTGCCTTGACTTCTGTGTCCCAAGTAGTACTGTGAGCTAAGAGGGGCCAAGAAGTGCATTACGATGAGCTGAACTTCTCAGTCAGCTTGTTAAAATAACAAGCAAAGGCCTAAATTATTAACTAATAAACAAACAGAAATATTTTCACTTTAAAACTTTATTGTAAAGGTTGGTGCAGAATCTGAAGTGTCTGTTACGGTTCATAAAAATCCTCTGCCCTTCATGGCCCTTCTGGAAACTGCTTGTGTGGCTCTGAGGCTTGCTGTGTGTACACCTGTGTGCACACGTGCACACATATATAAAATATATCCTCCAGCTTTGCTGTTGTCACTTATCTCACCGATGATCTTTGGGTTTCTAGATGGTTTCTCTCTGCAGGGAGCACTGCAGATCCCTGTATCCCTCCCGGGCTGCCTCCCTCTGCTGCAAAAACCCATGCTTGTTCCTAGCCCCTGGTTTTTATCCCATTAGTCATTAGTTCATTAAAAGAGCCTCCCTTTCTCTGAGACATCCTGGCAGCTTTAAGAGCTTTGGAGAGGTGCTTTATCAAAGCCGCTTGGAAGGAGCGTGCTGCTCGGTGAAGAAGGGGATCGTCTCGCTGGCTCCGGTTCCCTCGAGCCTCCTCTCTGCTGCTGAGCTGGCTCCTGCCCTTCTCCTGCAGGAGCAGTGCTATTTTCCCCTGTTACCTGTGCTGTTTTTGGCCAAGTTTCACCCAGTTCACCAAGTATTGAAGTCCGCAGGTCTTCTGTGGTAGTATCCACCACAGCCAATTCTTTAGATACTTTCTTAGTGATAGAATTTAGCCTTCACATCTTCCTGAGGATCTTTAAAAGGTATTTTAAATATACATCTAACTCGTGTGTGTTTGAGCTAGCTTGTTGGTGGTAAGTGTAAGTGCTACCTTATTCCCAACCAAATATTTCCTTCTTTTGCTCTCTCTCTTCCCCTAATAGTCTGAATCCAGAAGAAGGCAAATAACTTCTGAAGGTTTGGGATATCTTTTCCTCTAACATCTTCCCTTTTTGTTTGAGTGATTGCACCACAGCTCCTCCAGCCGATTTCCAGGGAGATCAGAGGAAGGGGGCAGTGAAGGCAGCAGGGTTTTGCCGTCTTGCCATGTTGTCTGTAAGGAACTGCCACGCTGTAGCTGTGTCTCAATGAAGGTAATTACCAAGAAGAATCACCGTTGTGCTCCCAAGAGACACCTTGAGCAGGTGTGCATGGAGTGAGCCAAATGCTCCATCCTGTGTGAGGGGGACTCAATGAGCTCTGAGGAGCTGCTGCAAAATCAGGGGTCTCAGTCACTAGTTAATAACTTCTCAGGCATGTGATGAAGTCTGGGGTTTCAGAGCCTATCTAGAAATACGGAATCAAAACTGAGGGCTTTTTATGATTTTCCATCAAAGAAGGTGGCTGTGGTGGAGCACTGGGTGAGCTAGTTTCAAGGAGACACCATTTGAAAGAACTATCCTGTCTCCTGAAGCTGCTGTGCTATCCTGAAGCCGCTGTGCTACGGCTTCTGCTTTTATAGGCTTTAAGAGTGAAAAGCCCTGTTGCTGGTCACTGCAAACCAGTGTGCTGGGGAGCCTTGCTGGCTTCCCAGCCTTGGTCCTGGGACTCGGATGTGCTCCTGCTGTGCCACAGGGTGCAGACACTGTTGGTCCAAGCATCCAGAATGAAACTGCATGGAATATTGAACCAGCTCCTTCTGACAAGTCGTCTCCGCTCTACCGCAAGACTCTTGGTTTGAAGACTTAATGCAGGACGTGCTAATGAACCAGCAAAGACGGCAGGCCGAGATCTGTGTGCTGTGCCAGACAAAACGGATTTCAGCTGTGCAGCTGAGCCTGGAGCATGCTGATGCCATTAGGAAATGCCATTAAAATAAGAGCAGTGCTTGTGGTTGAGCATGAGAACTAGTTGTATTTCTGGGTGCAGCTCCACTGCTGTGGTGGGGTCACCTATACGATGACCGTCACAGCGAGGGGTCCCTTGACAACTTTGTGTGCTTGAACTTGCTCATAGCATGTTCTCAGCTCGTGTATATGGAAACATAACCACGAAACACAACCGTCTGGGGAAGCTCCAGCCTAGGACAGCATCGCTCTGCTGCTATTTTGAAAGCTAAATGACGTGACTGCAAATGGCTGTCTGCTCGCATAAGGAGCGTTTAGTCATTTGGCGTAAAGCGGAATATATAGAAAATAAAGGTGTGTGGTTTTGCAGTGCATAAATAAGTTACAAATTAGGAATTCTGAGTGGCGGCTTGCTCCTCGGGCGCAGCGCGCCGAGTGATTACTGCTCTCCTCTTTGTCTAATCAAAGATCCTCAGCTCGGAGCAGGTTTCTAATTTAAACACTTGAGCACAGCCTATCGCGCTAAATTAAATAACCTTTACCCAGACAAATCATTGCAGAAATCTGAGCCTCATGCATATCAGATTCCACACCCTCGCTGCATATATGTATGTGTGTTTTCTTCTGTCACTGTGATAGGATGACTTCCAAGATGTAAATGATTCCTAATATAAACAGGAATAATCTGGACTTTGTTGTGTTGCATTTTGAAGCAACTCTTTCAGAGACTTGCTACAAAATATAGGACTAGGATGAATATGCTGTGACTTTGGACCTGATGCTTTGGATCATTATGTCTCAATCCAGGAGAGGCTGGAGTTACTTTAGGCTTGAGTTATAACAGGGCATCCTTAGTTGAGGCCTCAGATAAATGCTCCCTAAATGAGCCCTCCTGATATAAACACATCTTTACATTATGTAAATAGTTGGTGACCATCTATTTTACTCACCAATATGGGGAGCACATGACAAATATAAGATCTCTCCTACACTGCTGCTGGCTCCTGCTGTGGGTATCAGTTCTTGGCAGTGCTGTTTGCAGGGCTTAACATAGGTTTTGAGACGAACCGATGAGAAAAGCTGTGCTCCAGCTGGCTGTGTTCCAAATCTGAAATGGATGTGGTTATTCCGCTTCTGTATATAGTAACAGAAAGATCTTTAAGGTATCCAAGGCCCATGACAACCTATAAGCACTAGCTCCGTGGCTGGTCAAATGAAAAAGCAAGCGTGATGTGCTTGATAAATGGTGTTATCAGATAAAATGCACATCTTGAGGATGAGGGCATGCAAACAGAGCATCCTTGTAGGCAGAGGGAGAAACTTAATAGGGTTATACGTGTGCCAGCAATGAAGTCTGCCCTTGTCTGCGCTGGGGCTAAAATGAATTAGCTTGGAGCCTGACATATCTGTGTATTAAGGCCCTAACTCAGAAGAAGGGTGGCTTAGGGTTTTTATTATTTAATTTTTATTTTTTTCTGCCTTCTGTCAGAGGCAGAGACATCTCCATCAGTTGCAGAACAGCTGCCGCACTCACAGATGAGCAGCGCACGGACGGAGCCGGCTCGGTTTGCGGCAGCGCGATGGGAAGGGCTCGTGGGCAGCCTGCACTTTTTGCATCCACCCCCACGGAGGCTTTTTCCACCAGTGATGCGGCTCGGTGCGCATATTGCAGGCATTTAGAGTTACAAATAGAGGCTTTCTGCTTGTGCTTGCAGTGAGGCAGCTGCACCCTGCTGCTGCCTCCTGCCTGTGCCCTAACGCCTGCTGCGCTCCCAGGATAACCTCCCCCTGCAAAACCTGCCCATCCAGCTGCTTATCCTAAAAGGACAGGGAAGCAGACCTTTATGTGCATGAGAAATATTCAAATATGTGTCTTTCAAAAATGCTTCTAATTGTGTCTTCAAAGGGCTTCTTGCTATGGAGTTATTGGAGACAAGGCCTTGGGGACCCTCTGCAGAAAGGGCCAGCCCTTTGTTTTTCTTGTGGAAGCTCCCCCTTTTCCTTTCCTGAATCAGTTCAGTTTTATACAACAATCGCATTCCTCAGAGTTATTTCTTTCATCTTTCTTTTTTTCTTGGATCCTGTATATCCAGCAGCAAGAAGGAAATAGCTGCTGTGCAGAGGAGCTGGCTTTTCTTTCAAGTGTGGTTGGAAAAGTTCAAGGGCTTCTGTTTTCAGAAACGCTGGTACTTAGGGTATGGTTTCTCACAGACCAGAACCATCCTTTTCTTATTATTATTTTATTCTTTTTTTTAATTTATGACTGGATAACCTTTAAGTCCACGGTGTTGCTCAGGGTTATGCAGAGCTCCTGCAGTGCGCGGGTGCCTTGGCTCTTGGTGGGAATGGGATCATTAATATGGCATTGCTTCCGCAAGGAAAAGCGCCGTCCCTTGGCAGAGCAGCAATCGATGGGAGCTGACATGGGAGATAAGTTGCAAATTCCCTCTCTTTCTCAATAAGCAATTCATTTACTTTTTTTTTTTGTCTATGTGTGATCAGGAGCTCATCATTTATGGATGTGTGTCTTTCAGACAACAGATTGCTCGGTGTTAAATGGAATTGTTTCTGCCCTCTGGTTTTGATCTAAACCATCAGCTGATGAAGGAGAGAAGTGTTAAGGAGGAGAGGATGATGAATGCCATATTTCTGGTGTAAGCTTTGGATACGCAGTCATGCGCTAGAAGTCACGGAAAATTTGTGAGTGTCTCCCAGAAATGCCAGTCTGCCTTTGGCAAGTGAAAAACCCTAAATAATGAATGAGCTGCTGATGTCCCAAAACAAGTGTGAGGCTAGAAGGAGTTTGCCAAAGGAGCAGATGCCGAGCTATAGACCATTGCATGGTTAAAACTCCCTGAAGAGGCTTCCCAGCAAAAGCCTGGATTTCTTGTTAAACAGTAACTCCAGAATTGTTCTGTTCTGCAAATTTCAAGCTCTTCAAAGACAGCTGAAATTATTCAGTTCTCAGATGAAATGTTTGTTTATTTTTCTTTTTTTTTGAGGGGAAAACATTTTTCCCTCAATTGAAAACAACTTCCAAATTAAAGGAAGCCAATGAGTTTCTTTTTTCCCCTCTAATTCTTCCTTTCTTCTTCCATCCCACTGAGACTGCTAACCCTGCTCTGTGTATGTGTGTCCATGCAGGTAGTGATATCTTGACATAAATTGATTTATTTGGAACTTAGTAGATTATTAACACAAACATCAACTTAAATACTTATTCCTCTCACCTTCTGGTGCCTTCTTCTCCACTTTCAGGCGTGCTTCTCTGAACTCTGTGTATTTCTACGTCACATGTAGACACAATTTAGCTGTGAAAACAGCCCTCAAAATGAGCATGAAGGAGATATACCAATATTTTCAGTTTACTGATACACCCGTAAATATTGGTAGGTATTGTTATATATTAGTGTTTTTCCTTGCAGTTGGCATAAAGCATTTTTCTCAATAGAACATTTCAGCTGCTGATTTTATACAGTCCATTCTTGGATGGGGGAAGTGTTCTACTGAATAAAATGTGCTTGAGGGAATTATTCATGATACGCACTGTAGAAAACTTGTAGAATTTCAGTGTAGCTAATGCTTTAGTTGTCCTCTTCTATAGGTGTAGCCTGTGCATGAAATAAAAGACATTGAGATGCTTTGGAAGATAAGGAGGATGAGGGACAGACCTGAACTTTTTTATTTTGCTTAATTTTTTTTTACTTGATTTTTAGAAATGTTTTGGTTGGAAGGATTTTTGATAATCTCGGAAGGAGTTTTGATAATCTTCCTAATTTCAGGATGGAGATGCCCCATCATCTCTCTTGTCTCCCTTTCTTCCTTATTTAATTTCCAAGCTCTTTGCTGTAAGCGGAGGTCAGGTGTAATCTAATCACCCTGCTCTAGTACAATTAAGTAGGGCAGAACCAAGATTCAAGAGTAAACAAACTACTCCCTCTCCCCACATCCAAGATATCGGGAACCTGTGCAAAGGTTATTCTGTGTTTTAGTTCAACGTGGTTTTAGCCGGGCTGTATTTGGTCTGTGGTTGCATGGCAGACTGCAGTTGGGGATGTGCCAGCTCATGCCTCTCGGCATGGAGGAGCTCTCAGCATTGCACAAGGGCAGGTTTTTGTGTCTCCTGGAAGCCTGTTGTGAAAGAGAGGTCTTGAATTACCTGTCTGAGATGTCCTGATCCGCAACACAAACACTGCTGTTTTGTTGTCACCTTCGCTGTTTCTAAGAAATGCAATTGCAGGCACGGGTTTGGCAGTAGCCGTGCACTCCTTAACCTGCTAATACAAGTGCAATTAGCGCTGCTAATAGGCTCATTATCTGGTCCTTTTAACACATGTTGCTTTCTAAATGGCAGGAAGGACTCTACTGCATAAAGCAGGCGTAGTGTGAGTTCTTCCAAAAGAAATGCCCAATCACTCAGCTCTAATTGCATACAGAACACGCTGCTAGATACCATCCAAAACCGCATTGCAGAGCTGCTCCATCCCCATCATAACAGGTTAGCTGAAAATTGCTGAGGCTTGTCCCACCAGGAACTCTGTCAAATACAATTGCCTTGTACAGAGCACGTTTGCGAGGCAGCTGTTTGTCGTGCTGCTCTTCGGTGCCAGTTATAATCTGTCAGAGACTGAAACAAAACAAGCTGTTAGTGCTATAATACATATTTACGGCACCTTTAGTGCATTGCACGCATTCTGCAGACCACATGAATCTACATAATCAATTTACTCGCTGCAAAAAAAAGCTGTAAATCACAAGCCTGACAGCTCAAAGATTAAAACTCCCTCCAGATGCACTCCCTGCCATCTAGATGGACAGATACCTGCCGGTTTCATTCTTTATTCTTCGGGATGATGGGTTTCCTTTGGCACCACTGGCTATGACATTTAAACAGCTCATATGCCATTTTGCAGCATGAAATATAATGTGTTAGATAATTTTTCTCAGAAATTAAACCAGGGGAAGACACTATAGCCAAGTAAGAGAAGTATGGGGTGTTGAACCCCACATTTCCTTTGCAAATGGGCCCATTCCAGAGTAGTTTTCCACCTTTTTAAGTGCAGAAGTGCCCAGCACGGGGGTTTGCAGCTGCCTGCAGGGCTCCAGCTGGCCGGGGTGCCCGGGGTGGGCACACGACAGTGGAGGATGGGGACACGCAGGTGGCAGCTATTGACATTGCGGCTCTTGACAATACTGAAGCCCCCAGACTAGCAAATTGCTGTGTCTGTGCTTGTACCGAGCCCTGAGGATTTCTCTTCTCTCACCAAAACACAAGAAACTCTCTGGTGGGATACGCTATGCCAGGGACTGCCTCTGCTAGCCCGAAGGGAACTGTTGTCTGGATGTTTCAGCTGCAAAACTTCAGTTTTGGGGGTATTTTGGGAAACTTTTTAATCATGCTGAATTATATTTCTCTTTCTTTTAACGGATTTATTTAGTTTAGCATCACCCAAAAGGTGAAGCATAATTTGCAATGCATTCTAATACCTAATCCTTACTTCTATTTCTATGCGGGTACCATTTATTCAGGAAAATGGGACAGTAAAACTACAGTGATTGAGCTAGAAGAGCGTAAATGAGCTATATCAGAGAAGTTGTACAAGGCGGGAGGTGATCCAAGTGGCAAATGCATCTCTGCTTGTTCATCGGAACTTCTTTATCTGAGATTAATGACAGGAGGTTCGTGGCATCTTGCTCCATACCCCTTTTTTGGCTCTGGGACCCTTGCCAAAGTTTAGACTCTAGCACTGAGTGTTGACAGGCAAAGAGCTCTCTTCAAAATGTGTTGTGGACATAATTAGTTACTGTTATCACAGTTTTCTTAATTAGAATATCATAAAAAGGGGAAGTGTGATGATTTACATTGTGAGTACGAGAAGAGCACCGATTCTAAAGGCCAGGGGATGAATGCCAGGTAGGAATGGAAAGGTTATGTGCCTGGTGCATGAGCGAGGGTGCTCACCTGGGACACTGAGGGGTGCCTGGAGGTGCTCACACCGGTGAATAATTTTCTTTTATCAACTTTCCGCTAACTCTGCCAAATTGCCTGAGTCTTTGTTCAGCAACGGGCCATCCATCTCCTGCAGAAAGGCTCACCCGCTGCCAGCAGCTTTGCAGTGCTGATAACCTGGAAATGATTAAAGGAACTTGCTTTTTACAAAGACAGCAGCTTCTTTCATAAAATGCACTTGCCTGCTGTTTTTAGACAAGAGGATCTGAGACATCCGAGTTATTTTATTTCTGTAATTATAGGGAGAAACAGCAGAAACTCCTTTAAAAAGAAAAGCGGTTAAAGAAATCCCATCATTTGGCTGATATCTCCTCTGGCAGGCCCTTAGCAAGGCTGCGCCTCACATCTGAGACGTGTCACCCTTGAAAAGACAAGGTGCCGCCTTGCCTGGAGCACAGCTTAGCAAGTCCTGCTTCAGCTCTGACTTATCCCAGGCTTGCAAAGTAGTTGAAGGCTCTGTCCCTAAGTCATTTTCCAAATCCCCCTGCCTGGGGCGGGGGGTGTTTCCTGATCAAGATGTTTTCAGGCCATGCACAAGATCTCCCTTGTTATTGCAGGGATGAGGGCCCTGGTCTTGCAGAGCTAATGAGTGTTCGACCATCAGGGGCAGAGCTCGGGACTATGAGTTATCCCGTTTTAGCACAGGGCTGTAGGATTAAAGCTTGAAATAGAGATTGCCACTAATTACCAAGACCGCTGAAATCCGCTTCTAAATGAGATCGGAATTGTGTTCTTTGGAGGAGAAGGTAGTTTTGAGACGTGCATCTGGGCTCTGCCCCCGGTGCCTCCCTGCTGCGTGCCCTGCGCTGGCGCCAGCGAGCGCGCACGCAGCGGCTGTAACTCCTAATCAATAAACCTGGTTCTTTTGTTGCAGGGATCCTTTGTCTGCAAGTAGCAATTAAAATGTTCCCGGGAACCTGGGATGCAACAGCCCACGCATGTTCCGCAATCCCAGCTGAGCTGTGCACCGGCTCCCGGCACCCCTCGCGTGCCGGCTGCCGCTTGACAGGGCGCCGAGCCCTGCGGCGGCTCCTTCCCCCTGCCCTGCCCTCACCCCGGCCCTGGGGGACACGAGGGGACGAGCTGCTCTGTGTGATGCAGCACCCCTTGTCTCCTAACACATGGGGCAGTGCGGAGGGCCCTTCTTCCCAGATCCAGCTCCTTTCTCATCCAGGAGCACCGGGCAATTACAGGCACATGTTTCGGTCCCAAGAGAGCATCTTTCGCTTGTAAATACACCCTGCGCGGCATCATATGCTGGGATTCACTGGTGTTAATAGTCCCCCCCATTGCTAGCATAAAAGCTTTTTGTGAGACTGAACCCTAAATACTTTTAAAAAAAAAAAAAAAAAAAAAAGTCAGTGCGACTCTTTCGCTCCGCACAATAGTGACAGAATCACAATTTTCGGGAAGGTAAGAATGGTAGTTTTTCTTGGTGGTATTCCTTGTACATATGACTATGGGAGCTCTCTCCTTTATATCTTTATATATATATAAATTCTCCCACCTCCTCAGTAGGTATGTGCTTGTTGCTCAGAGGAATTACGGCTTCAGGAATCATAAAGTGTCCGTGTCAGTCCAGGGTAGTTGATAACCACCTCTACAAATGTTATCCGCCTTTAATTGCTGGGGAGATGGAGTGGAAGCACTGAGTAGAGAACGGGGAGGAATCCTGGTTTGGGGAAGAGGAGGTTGTGCAAAAAGTAGAGTTTGCATCATGTTTGCAGAGACTTTCCCAAACCTTGGCTTAGGGGAAGGCTGAAGATCAATTCTGTTTCACAAAGTTCTGTGCATAATTTGACCCCTCCTGTGTGAAAGGGAATATTCTTGTGTGGTGACAGGAGAGATGGGTGAATTCTGTGTCCTGGTCACAGAGGAGCTAAATGATCTGTTCTCCTTGTCCAGCCCATCTTCTCTCCTTGGGTCCCTTGCAGCCATTCCCTGGTACATCTGTTTTCTCGTGGTTCCCCTTCAGTTATTGCATATAAAGTATTGTTGTTCTAACTGCAGTAGTAATTTCCTCTGGAGAGAATGAGAACTGTCCTCATGGCTTGGGTTTGGTGCTCACTGCTTTTGGCTTTCAGTGTTTCTGGAGGGGTCTTCTAGACCAACATGATTTACTATAAAACAAAATATTTCTAGACTGGGACAGTTAATTTGAAGTGCAGGTGCTGGTATTGCTCCTGAATATCCAGAAAAAAATGGCAAATAAATTATGCTAAGGTTTTGAGCAGTCCTCTTTCAATGTAGATGCAGTCTCTCATCAATGTCAGCTCGTGCACTGCAGCGCGGTGGTGGTGTTTATATCTACAGCTCTTCCTCTTGGGCTTTTTAGAAAGGCGTGCTGTGTTTGTGACCACAAAACATTTCTCCTAAATAGAACAGGTCTTGTCTGCAGTTCACGTGGAGGTTTGCACCATGTGCTCTGTAATAGTCATCTGGGAGTAGTCTGGGCAGCCCAGGAGAATATTTGCCAATTCACAAAGCCACGAGGCAATCCAAAACACACCCTGGTGTTACTATGAGCAACTTGGCATACAAAAGTCCTTGTGATCCGTCACCCAGCGCTAATGTTTCATAAGGAAGGTGACCTTTTGGACCCAGTGTCACGGGACAAACACCTCTCCTTCACGCTGGATCTGGCTCTTTGCACTTTTGGTCAAATTTTCCTGCAAAGAACCCCCCAAACAAATAAGCTTTCTGTTTTCAATTGTCTTCCTGAAGTTTAGGTTTGTTGTGGCATTCCGAGTGAATGAAATAGGAGAAGAATCCTCTATTTTTTCTATCTTGCAAGGCAGAATGGTAGGGTTGAGCCTCTTGCCCTGATGACAGCCCTGTGTAGACAAATAAAGTCATGATGTTGAGTTTCAACCACCCGCATGTTCCATGGGAGGGCTGGGTGGACTGATTAGGTCTCAGGGGCTTCAGCTGCCCAGCATGTTGGACCAGGTTCCAGGATCCCATCAGCTGGAGATGCAATTGGGGGGATGTTTCTCATCAGTGGCAGTTACAGGAGTGCAACGGAACAATGTTTTTACCAGCACTGATCTGGAGATAGATAGGTTTGTTTTAGTTTTCATTTCTATTGGTCCCGGTTTACCAGTTGAACCATGATAGCATTGCTACTTGCTGTGGAAGAGCTGCTTTTGAATAAGTTTTTGCAATACCCTCAGGAGCAAGCTGCCGCCCATGGCACAGCTCATGTTTTGCCCCAGTAGACAAGTCCACGCACGGGGTGGGAAAGCAGACGGGCAAACATCTTGGTCACTTGTCCCTTCTGTAACGATAGACCAAGTTCAGAGGGGCTGTGCTGCTTGGAAGCACCTAACTCTGTCATGAAATAGTATTTTTGCTCAAAACGAGGCCTAGGGATATGTCCCCGATTGCCCTCGAGTGAGTGTGAGCGTAGGATGCCCGGGACCGCCGTGGTGTGCGCTCAGCGCCCTCACTATCGCGACCGCCGTCGTCTTGCAGCTCTTGATGAGGAACGATACGAAAGGGTGCAAAAACGCCGTCACGTCGTGCTCCGCGTGCCAGCCGAGGCAACGCGGTGGCCCGTTGTGCCTCGATCTGCTGGGAAATGACGGGGGGAGAAAAGGCAATACAGGTTAAAAATGCAACCAACTTTGCACATTTCTATGAAGGGGCTGTAATTTTCAGATTTAACACTCTGTTAGGTCTAATGGAGAGCTGATATTTTTTTTCTGTAGGTGTGAAATTAACCTTTCAATAAAACTAAAAGCTATCTTGAGTATTTTCAAGCTGAAGTTTAAAATAGAGCAATTATGAAACTTGCTGAAAGACTGCCAAGTTTTCTTGTTGGAAACTACTGCAAGTGAATTATGTTTCCCTTGTGATTTACAGCACAATGTGAGTGAACTTTAGTTTGTATTTAAATCTGCCTTCCTTAAAGACTATTTGCAGCTTAAAGAAATTTAATTTGGGGGGAACAAAGCTGTCAAACTCCATCAGAGAAAATTACTTTCAATATTTAATGCTATAAATTGCTAAAAATTACATTGTTTTTAAAAGATGCCATAAGAAGTAGTTTATGTGTTTATGAAGGAAAACTGTCTTTCCAAACAAGAATGCTAATGCTATAAAAGCAGCTCTTTCTTATGGAGACTGCTATGGGCTGGCAGGGAGATGAGCTGATTTTTATTCCTTTATATCCCAATGAAACACAGTTCATTCCAGGTATGGGATCAGTGGCTGGAAGTGTCTATGTACCATTTTATGCCACATCCCTCCTTAAGCTGTTGTTCAAATTCCTGGATAAATGAAATATGGTGAAATATGGTCTGTCGTGGTAATCACCACTGTAGTGTCTGTAGAGATAAGTGAAATCTGTTTTGCTGGCCAGTTTTATGGGAAATGAGTTGAACTTTCTGTGAAATGTGGCTTACAGGATATGAAAAAAAAAGATGGATCTGTAGAGAGGATTTGAAATGAAGAAATTAACATTAAAAATAGTCCTGTATGTAAAAGCCTTGGGTTGCCATACATAGACCTTGTCATTTCAAATATATTGCCACCTGCAACTTTAGCTGGATCCTCATGCTGTAACTCCTCAGCGACCTTGAAAGCTTGACAAAGCAAGCCTTGTTGCTAATGCTAGATGGTTATTAAAATATACATGGCTGAAATCATAAATTTCAGGTAATGACAAGGTAATTCCATGATATTCATACCTGAGGTCAAAAGGAAAAGAGCATTTATCTGCGTAGTTTTCTAATTGCGCTCTGAAAATGGTATCCGAGAGGCGATAATATCCTATTCAAATACCCTCTTCAAAGCCGCTTTCATCCTGAGTAGTCCCGAGGACTTTTTGCATTATTTAGTGCCACTCGTGTCAGCCGTCACCTGTGTCTGAGCAACATCCAGTCTGGTGGGACCTGGTCTGGTCCCGGTGTGACGAAGGGATCCGAGGGGGCCCCAAGGTTGTATTAGGTAGTATCCATGGTGGGAAGTGCTGTCACTTGTGCTAATGCCCGGCAATAGGGCTTAATTTAGGTCTGGTGTGCAAGGGTTTGGATGAGGTGATCCTCAGAGTGTCCTGTTGGAGAGCAGCCCATCCTCTGGGAGGTGAGGCTGCTCCATGGGGAGCACCTGTATGGACCTACCTGCTTGCCACCATCAGTTGCAATGCACAGGCTTGTTCAGCCCTGTCAGATGCTGACAGGTATCCCCCGGCATTCATAAAATCAAAGTGTTTCTCTGTTTATGCTGGTTTAAATAATTAAAGACGTGACTGCGGCAGCTCCCAGAACCACGACAAGCCATCCCCAACCATACCATTACCTGCCGAGTATGGAGGGATGTAATGATGTCCCAGGAGCCAGCCACCTCCAGGGCATCTCTTGGGGTTTCTCCCTGTCGGGGTGTTCCCAGTTCTGGCCTTGCCTTAGGAGTTTCCTCCTCCTCCTCCTCCTCCCTGGTTTGTTCTTTGGTTCATATCCAAGTACACCTGGGGACCTGTCCTGGTTAAGACCCGTCAAGCCAGCCACTGAATTATTTGCAGTCATCTATGGGCTTGCATATCTAATTAAAAAGAAACCATTAACCTGTCAAAGTAACGGATATTCCAGCAGTTTCCATAATTATCCTTCATAAAAGTCTGCCAGCTACACGGGTTTCATATATTGCCGTCTCTTCTAATAGGGGCTGGTGCAGATGCACTTGGTGCTTCTGGCTTGAGCAAGGTGGCGATGATTTACACAGCTGGAGCCCTGTTTTGATAAATGTAATAGCTGGTGGATAATTGATTTCTTGGTAAAACTCAGCTGAGAGTGTCATGATTCTTTAAAAACATGGCAAAGTGGCTTCTAAAAGTGATGAATCACTTTTCTGATCTCATTTATGTCAGCCTTGCACGAATGTGGCTGTGAGATTTGTAGGGGGGTGGGCTCACGTCTAACTGTGCTGAAGTCAGCATTGATTTAGTGGATGCTAAATCCAGCTCCTCCGTCCCAAAGCCCTGCGATGGGGATGGACTAAGGGAAAAAAGCAAGAGCCCAGATGATGGTGACAGCCTTTGAACTGGCTGTGGGATGAAACAGCCAGCTCGTACATGTACTGAGGGTGAGAAGCAAGAGCAAAAGGGACTTTATACAAGATTGTGTTCTGTGCACAAACAACACGCGAGAGCTGGGTTTTTCAGTGTGTTATTACTGCATGTTGAAATGCTAGGGATTGTCAGGGATGGAAAAATGAGATATTTTTTCCTAAAGGGGAAAAAAAAAAAAAAAAAAAAACCTCTCTTTTCCCGTCCTGCACATGCTCTGCAGGAGCCTGAGCACCGGGAACTCTTCTCTCCACGGGCGCTCGGCTGGCGAGGAGGCTGCCCCAGTAGATAACTCTGGGAAATTACTTGGTCTGCTCTCTGAAATTGCTCAGCTGCTGTTCCAAGCATATCATAAGCTGTCCAAAAGCTGTAACAGACATTGAATTTTTGCCAGAGTTATTCTTGGAGCAGGAGCTATACCTGGGCTTGGCTATAAATGGCTCTAAATACTCACCAGGAGCTCCCCGCTCTTCTGAATATCGAACGTGCTGCCCTGCTGGCAACCAGGGGCAGTTTTGGGTTCGGACAGGTCTTGGTTTATGGTGAATCGCTGGTGCTACGGGGAGGTTTTGCCCGATATTGAGTATGTGAGAGTTCCCCTGCGTTCTTCCCAGTCTGTTTCTTTCTCTGCAGCCTCATCAGAATGACCGAATTAGCTCATCTAAGTTGCTGGTGTTTCGTTTTTGGCAGAGGGGTATCCACTTGGAATAGTTTGCTATAGTAAGGTGGAGGAAGGAAATACTCGTGCTGGATTTGTTTGAAGGATTAGGTTCTTGTAAAGTTATTAATCTTGGAAGCTACTCAATAAGACAGAAAAAAAAATTCCATTTTCTACTTCAGGCTATAACACTGCTTCTTTTGGAATTAACAATGCACAAGGCCTAATTTTTACGGAAGCCTCCACATTTTGAAGTTTTCAGTTGCCAAGAGAATAACTTTTTTAACACATCTCCTTTTCCAACCCTTCTCCAAGGTCCTTTAAAACTTTGAGTTTAGTGGAAAACGTATTCAATGACACATAGCAGAAAGGTTGCAACCGGCTCTCATTTCAGTCTTGGGAGTTACAGGACTCTCTTTACCCTGGAAAAGGGCGATTTGTAGCCTAGTGAGTTACTTGCTGCTCCTGGCTCTTTCTGCTTGGAAAGATCCAACACTGTGGAGCATTGGTGATGTCTGCTGCGGAGCTGAGCACAGAGACGACACGCTGGCAAGATAATTTGTGTCTCCTGCTATTACTTCTATTGCTATTTTATCTCGTTCTCATCACCAGACCCTGTTTTTAAGCTCAGGTGCAGCCAAGGTGGAAATCCTGCATTCTGATTAAATTCTGCCTCCACCAAGGGGAGCAGAGGGACCTCAGTGCAGAAGTTTCCAAATCTGACAGAAACATGAGGGATGTAAAAGCATGATACCCATGCAGCTTGCTAACCTGCCCCGCTGGCTCTCAGAAGCAATGGGAAGCAGTTTGGAGAGTTCCACAAGCTTTAAGGAGGCGGAATAACATGTTGTCAGCTTTTTCTTGGCTACCCCTAGGTTTAAAAAAAAAAAAAAAAGGATTAAAAGAGAATAGATTTCTATATTTAACAGGGCCAGGCAATATTAATATGCAAGTGCAGGAAATGGCTAATGAATAGGATTCCTTCTTATTAAGGCAATCTATAACCGCTTTGAGTGCTACAAGTGGTAGGGAAGTCACTGCTGAAGTGACTGGAATTAATGAGCTGTCTCGGGAGTTTTACCAAGTTTTCTATAAAAGTCCTTCGCTTCCTCCTGAGGAGATACATCTATTCAGAGAGGCAGAGAAAAATTTTCTTTGTATCTGCTTAAAGGTTGAGTGATCGTGAAGGCTATAAAGCCCGTGAGCTCTTCATGCTGAATTTTTATGGGAGCTTTGAACAGCATCAGTCCCATTAGTAAAGAAATACATTTAACCTCCTCAATCTGCCGGTTTACCTCCTACGGCTCCAATCCATCAGGATTCTTCAGCATAGGAGTATATTTAAAACAGGAGCAGCCGCATGAATAGGCTGGACGAGGCGTGGGCTTTGATGTAGGTTTTTAATAAAGATGCTAGTCTGCAGCTTGCACAAAACTGTTATTACTTAACATTTTCCCCAGGCCAGACTGGTTGAAGCATTACATTAAACGGATCGTTTATTTAGCAATTCTAATAGTTTTGAGAAAAACAAAAACTTGAGGGTCTTAATGCGTTTTGCTGGTGACTGGATCTTAGTAGAAATGAGCAGAAATGAAGTTCTCCCTCTTGCCTTCCTCCAGAAAGGCAGAAAGAAGGCAGATGCTAGAGCAGCAATGCTGCAGTTCACCTGAGTGCAGTTAACCTATTCGTGTGCCTTCGGTCACAAAAGGACCTAAGGTCCTCTTAGACCTCTGGTCCTCTTAGACCAGCGCTGGGGAGAGGGGCTGGTCTGCAGCATCACCCTGATCCCTGCCCCGATCGCTTGCTTAGAGGTTCAAAGCATATGGACTTATTTTAATGTGTGTTTCTATGCATATATACACATGAATACACATACGTGTGCACTTGTACCTTCCTTTAGCAACTGTCATCCTTTTTCTATTAAAAACCTCTCACATACCTTTGCAGATATATATATAAATTGCATGTAGGAGTTGCTTTCTCATACACCCGAAGAAGCATGGAGAATAAGTACAGGAAGACAGAGGACAGAAACGTGCTTCCCTGACATTAATATTTTACTCCTGCTTGTAAAAATAGCAATTACAACTAATCGATGCAAATAAAGCCAGGGATCTTTTTCTCCCCCTTCTCCTTTTTTATTTTTGCTCCTCTTTCACATTCCGAATTACAGGTCCCTTTCCTGCAAGCGCAGGAACCTGCGCGTGAGCCGGCCTCGGATCTCCCCCTCCCGGCTGCACACAGCAACGTGGGGTTAGAAGGGAAATGCAGCCTCTTCGGGGCTCTATGGAGAACGATACTCAATTTGGAACTATTTTTACAAAAAGAAAGCCGGCCTGTGCACTTTCAGCTAAATAAATACCTTCCTTCCAGACTGAAAAGGAAGATGGTGGCATTATCCTTAGCAATAATTCTTTGCTCCTTGCTAAAAGCTCTAGGTAGTTCTGTAATTCCAATGGAAAGGAAGATGCTCCAAATCTTCTAAGGTATGGACAGAATCCCGACACTGTTGAGTGTCCCGTACCATGAAGAAGTTAAGGCCAAGCACATAATAATAATAATAATAATAATAATAATAATAATAATAATAAACTCCTCTCTCTGCCCCCTGGAAAGTGAGGGTTCTCTAGTGTTGACTGTCACTGCAGCAAAGCTGGAGTGAAGTCTGCACTGGAAAACTTCATTGTGAGGGTTTAATAGCACGAAAATTGAATTCTTTGGCAAATGTTGGGGCTGCCTGGGCTTCTGAGAGGGCTTAATGCAAAATCTGCTGCTGGTTCAAATTAACATCTCGCATCGCTCGCCCTGCAATGAGGAGTGACGAGTGACGAGCGCGTGCGGCTCCTGTCCTTGCTCGTACCTGGTCCCACAGTCTATCCTCAGCCTATGTCCAGGGGTCCAAGCTTTGATTTGCAAGGTTTACGTAGGAAACAAAGCACTTTTTCACTGCTCAGATGTCACTGGATCCTATGACCGTGACGGCAGCGTGTCTGGGGTCTGCAGCCTCCCAGGGGCTGCACGTGGAGCCGTGTCCGGACCCTGCACGTCGCTCGCACGTGTGTGTGCAGCCCGTGCGCGCACCCGCGGCAGCAGGACGCACCAGGTGGCATCGGGATTAAAGCGGGGCATTTGCGTGGTTATTAGTACCGTGACGTATCCCGACGCGTTCAGGCGCCCGTGTTTCCCCCCATGGAAAATCCTGGCTAAGAATCTGAGACTCAGGAAGGCGTATGCAGAAAAATGGCACTCTACAATGGCAAGAGAGATTTTTTCAGGCTGTTTTGCAGCTTTTTGTGATGTGTTTTTCAATAGCAAAACTCAGTTGCAGCTTTGTCGCTGGCATCAGAGCAAATATTCCTCCTGCTCACCAGTTTATAACTGGACAGTCAGAATTTCAAAGGGATCAGTGAAAGTTAGCATTGAAATAACGATTTACTGCAGTTTTCCCAAAGCTTTTAATAAGCAAGTAGCACATCTTAATAAGCAGGAAGCGTGAAAAAGTACCTAAAACTTTAATTGCTGGTCTGCAACCGATAAACATGTTTTTAATGTCTGCTGGGTCAGGCACTGAAGATATTAGCTTATAATTAAAATGCTAGAAGTTTCTTAATTATAGGCACTACTGCAGTATCAGTCACCGCTGTGCAATTGTTTAGCTTTCTAGTGGGGAGCATGACTGTTTATTTAGGCTTTTGAAGTAAAATATTATTGGAAAGAATACTGTCCTCATTGCATTTCCCTGTCATTTACCCGCAAGAGATTGATCCTGGAGATACTGGGTGCAATGCAAAGCATCCCAGGCGCTCGACAGGTAAAAATCTCATCTCCTTTCCCCTGTGCAATCAGTTTATTTTGGGTCGGTTGTTATTGTTTCCGTGGGCAATTGTCACCCGGTGTCCCCGCCACTCTCTGGCCGATGAGTAACCGCGAAGGCAGCGAGCGAGGGCCGTTTGACAGCAGGGAATAACGGGCTGATGCCAAGGAGCGAGACGGGCCGGTCTCACGGCGCTGTCCCCAGACGGGTGTTTAACGGTGGGTTTGCTGCTCCGCTGGCTGGTGTGTAATGATGTGTGGTCTGAGCAAATCCAAATGTGCACCTTGATTTAGGGATTGCATGAAGCTCGTTGCCTGTGTGCGGCCGCTCCAGCTAAGGCATCGGCAGGATGTGCACGTGGATGCATACAGTGCACGGAGGCTAAAGCTGGAGGACAGGGATAAGGGAGGGACAGTCGCCTTGTAGATAATTCTCTTGGCTTTTCCTTTCCCTTTGGCGTCCTGCTGCTTTCCTTTAGCATTTCCAAGGCAATAACTCAGCCGTTTCAGACCCTGCCCGGGCTGCTCCCCGTGCCGAGATGCTGCATCCGTGTCGGAGCGCCCTGTGCCAAGGGTGCCGCATCCTTCAGCTGCTGCTCCCCATGGAGTTGCATCCATGCTAGCTCCTGTGGTAGTTGCAGGAATGGGATGTGGGGTTCATCCTGCAAGACTATAGCTCCTATAGGCTGTTCCTGAGGCAACGCGTCTAGCTACACCTTGGTACTCAGAGATGTAGCAGAGGGATGTGAATCCCCCTTCTGTATCCACTTATAGCTAGTAAGGCTGCTGGCTATTTACTATATTGGAAAATACAGGAAAAAATACAGAAAAGTGAAACCTCAGGGAGGGACTGTTTTAAAATGGATTTGCAAAGTGGGGAACTAATGGAAATATAAACACTAAGGAGCTTAACTCCTTATTTAGACAAGTTTTGAGTCAAAAACAATGCTTGTTCTGTATGTTCTCCCTAAAGCAAGGTGAAGAAGCAAAGCGTTGCAGGAGGAGGTGGGTTTTGGGAGACAGACGGTGTTTTCCGTGAGCAGGTTGGCGAGGCTGCTGCATCAAGGCTGGCGTCTGCTGCCACCTGCTGCCACCGCGTCCCCATGTCTGGCGCCGCGCAGGCCGTGTCCGCAGCCTGGACACGGACACATCCGGGATGTCCGGGCAGAGCTTGGACCTTAATATTCCAAAAAGTGACTTTAAACCGGGTACCCTGAGGAACAGCCCGTCTGTGTGATACAAGTGCTGCTCCGGGCTCCTCTACCTCGCTCCTGGGCTGGTTCCTCCTCTTCTCTGGCTGCTCTGGTTTTTGAGGAAGGGAGATCTGTGTCTTTGCTGTGAGGAAGTGCTGCATTTGACATAGATGGAATGGGGGAAAAAATAACAGGCAGAAGTCTTTAGTTAAATTTGTGCTGCTTGAAATTAGAAAATTTGGAATTAGCTTTGTGCGAACTGGGCAAAACCTGCATATTCACCTGCAATCTTCATAAAACCTGCAATCTTCAAATTACCATGGTTTCAGGAAGAGCCTAGCACTTGGCAAGGTGTTACTGTGAACCCTTCTCCCCTTGCATCTTCCTTCTAAGGGAGTTTTAGTGAACTCCAAAGGTTCCACTGGAGTTATCAATTCTGCCAGATGTTCCATTCTCCTTTTCTCTCCCTGTTGTTTGGAGAGGACAGAAAAACAAATCCCAGCATAGAAAACATCCTCTCACCACTTAAACCTCTCTCATTCTGCTTGAAATTTTACATCTGCGTGGCAACAACATTAAGCTCGGGACACAGGGCAGATGGTAACATGAGGAAGATGGTTTATTTGGACAACGTGGTGGTTGTGATGCTCAGTTTACGGTGCAGGGATTTTTGTGTGTGTGGGTTTAGTCGTGTAGGGAAGCAACATCTCAGCAGGGCAGGTTTCCAGCAGGGTGAAGGAGGTGAAGTGTCTCTTTTGGGAAGACACAGAGCAGACAAGAGCATGGAACATGCACCTGGAAGGCAGAACAGGTTAAATCTTGCCTAGCATTAGCAAGTTTCTTCTGCGCAACATCTGAGCCAGAGTGGCGTGTTGTTTCTCTTCTGGTTCAAATGGAACGCTCGAGAGATTAGAGACAGATACTGAAAGCAAAACAGGAGCAAAGATTTCAAGCGTTGCGTTGACGCGGAATTGCAGTGAATGGGTGTCATGTTCTTGTGGTTTCTTGTGTCATGTTCTTCTGGTTACTCTCCAGGGCAGTGCGGTGATACCACCCTCTGGCTGGTACATCACACTAGGGCGAGGTGATTTTCTCGGGCAATAATCTTTTCAGGATTGCATCGGTGTAATTCAAACTAGAATATATTCCTCGGCCACCCGTTTGTATTGCTGCTCTTCTGCATGCTTTCTGATTTCACATGTGTATTTCTGGCAAGATGGACAGACAAATGGGCATGTTTCTGGTCACGTTGTATACGGAGCAGTATAAATTGCTAGGTAAGATACTTCAGGCATCTAAGCAATTTCCCAAGAGCTACATAAAATAATAAATGGAAAATGGGAGCCGTCTACTCCCCTGCTGTTCCTGAGACCACTTTTAGCTGCTGAATTTCCCCCATCTCTGTAGCAAGAAAGGCTCCAAGAGGACCTTTCAGCCACACCAAAAAAATGGGCCTTAATAAGGTTCAAAACTGTCTTGAGACTGTCATTTATAATCCTTGTAATTCATACATTCATGAAAGTGACTCCTCCCTGATTTAGCAATAATTTAGCACTGCTGCTTTATAAAGTATTTTACTAGTCACCGTTTTTTTTCCTCCTTCCTAACGACAGAGCAGTAAATACTTCTTGACAGTGTATTTCTCATATGAAATCCTTTTTGTTTCCTTATTCCCGCCCTCCACTTCCCCCCAGCTCCAGCTGCAAAACTCAGTAAGCGCACAAGAAGGACTACATGTCTGCACAGGCTGCCAGGCAAACCTGAGCATCCTCTGTGATGTTTGACAGCTTATTAGTGCAGCACTGCACTGGGCTACTGCACTTGTATGGCTTCTAGTTCAGCTGGCTTGCCTTTAGCAAACCTGGAATGCAAGGAAAACAAGCTGGGATATGTCCACTCAGCCTGATGCACATAGATCCACAGCCACTGAGAGTGGGAATTATATAGCATTTATCCTGGAAATCCCCCTCAGCTGTCACCTAGTCTAAGAGCAAGGCTCCATTCTATTTAATACTGTTATTTTTACTTCAACCACTTATGCTGATGACTCAGCCTGAATGAGATCTGAAATGGGATGTTCTTTAACCCAAACCCCTGGAGGGCTGATTTAACAGGTGTTTTGAGAACATGCCTAACAGGTACTGACACGACCTACCGCTGCCCTTGGTTCCCCCCTTGCAAAAGCTTGGAGCACAGTCGCCTCTTGGGAAGGTTGATGCTCCCATCTCCTACCTCCCAGCAGAGCGCTCAGCAGCAGGTTACAGAACAGCCCATGGGGACTTATTCTAGCCTCACTCCTAACAAAAGTACCCGAGACTTGGTGACATTAGGACTGTACCTCTACTGGTCAGGGCTGTCACCATAAAAAATAAATTTTCATCGTCTGTTTTATGAACTATGATTATTTTAACAGGCAACTGACAGATGCATTCTAGAAACAGGTTATCCACGGTATTGCCATCCTCATTTTACAAGGAGAGCGCTATTATACTGCAATTTAAAACATGTAATTTTAAAATGTGACTTTAAATGTGGTTGCACACAGTACAGCACAGATCATGGTCTGGAGTTCTTTGCATTGTCTTTAGGCAAAAAATAGTACAAAATGAATTTTGTTAGTTTAGAGCCTTTGAAAAATATTAATGTAAAACAAGTTGAACAGAATTAGGTTAGTAAGTGTCAAAAGTAAGTACTAAAATGACTATGAGAACAGCTACTTTGAAAGCTTTAGTGTCTATCTGCTTCAGTTTTAAGTCACATCTGCACTAGGGTATGGAAGTTGGACTCAAGGAAGTGTTGGGCGCAACGTCAAGTAAGAAAAGCAGTCCTTATTAGTTAGGTTCAATGCCTACTTCAAAATAGGAAACTGTCTGTAAATGCCTTTTATTGACAATGTTTGCAAACAGTTTACAAAAGATTCACCTTTTGTAAGCCAAGAACATCTTTCTTATCTGGTATTACAAAGTCACTGGATTAGCACAAAATACCTAACTACACAGATTGGAAAATGTTCTCCCCAGAGCCCAAGCAAAACAAGTATTTTTGTATAAAAATATTAAGTGGAATTCTTATACTGGTCAAATTCACAGAAACAGTGGAAAACTTTTTTTCAGCTCTTGCTCTTACTGTTGGTTTCAACACAAAGTAAAGACACGTGGATAACCTGCATTACGTGTAAGGTACATCTACTGCTTGGTCTCTGTTTCCATCTGAGTTTCTTGAGATTCTTCAGCTTCTGAAAGTTTTTCATCGTCTACAATTGAACATTACTGTTAGTCAAACATGGTAAAGTTACATTTATAAGCTTCACTACTGAGTTGAGTCACACTTAAATATTTTGCACTGATTGTCTTAAATATGTAATTGAATACTTCACTATAAAAATGCTAAATTCGAACCAAAAAAAACCCAAGGTAAACTACACATTCTTACAGAAGGGTATTTTAGAGACTTAAGGAAGTATTAGTAACACTATTAATGCTTAATAACAATAACCTTCTGCTAAAGTGCACCTAGGGATTAACAGTTCACTCTGCTTAGCAAGGTCTAAAGGGCCTTAGAGAATGAAAGTCTGCTCTTATAGCTGCCTGTGTACGTTAATCGGGTCATGCGCACAGACCATACCAATTATTCTGTCTTTGGAAGACAGGGCATATATCCAACAAATAATGTTTAAAGCAATATTATCTCTGTAGAGCATGAAAAGTAGGCACTGATTTGAAAGCAGTATTTGTATGATAAAAGAGGAGTTTACTGATTAAATCCCTGAATTTAACTTTAGTTTTAGTCCCCCTTCTACCTCAGTCTTCCTGTAGGAGTAGGTAAAATCATTCAGCTTTTCTACACTCATGATTCTTTTTAGTAAGACATCAGTTGATACCATGATGGCAGTGACATGTTCAATACTATTGAAATAGGGACCATACAAATAAGCTTGGAAACTGTACAAGAAAACTTTTCTCTATTGCCCATAAAAAAGAGATGATACTCAATCCGTCATTCTTAATCTCCATATTTTAAAGAAATCTGTTGGCTACAGAAAAGTCTGAGTAGACTCAGGCTCTGGACAGCTACTGGAAAAAATACTACCTATGTGAGAGGACACCAAGCCCTGCTGCATGTTGCTATCCTGCTGCTGAAAGCATCCTTCTTCCACTCTCCTGGCACAGACCATTCCCTAAACCATGCCCAATTACACATGGTACCCATATATAACACCACTTACTTTCCAGGGTTTGCTGAAGTTCATGGATGGTGCTTAGAAGAACATGGAACTGTTTTCTTCTCAGCTCCAACTGCAACCACAAAATATGTATTTTAGGAAACAGCGCACATACAGCCAAACAAGTCATAGCAGATTCTTCATTAAGTATGTTCCTATTAAATAATTATACAAAATATCTATGAAAAACCTACCTTATCTTCAACATTTTCTTTAATGTGAGAAAGATGTTGAAGTTCTTTCCCCAGAGCTTCTAGCTGCCTGAAAAGAAATTGTAATAGTATTTTTTTAATTTCTGTGAATTTTCTGAAAAGTAAATTTTAATAAAATTGAGGAAAAAGAACTACTAAACAATATAAGTAACAACTGTGAAAAGCCATATAAAGCATAATAAATGAAAATAACATTTAGGTAAAGTTGCTTTACATAACAAGTTAAACTATTATGCCATATATTTATCATTTCACGACTTAGAGAAATCAAGGCCAACAGGCTGGAAGGCAATTGTATAGTGGGTATTTGGCTCATAATAATTCAATCCTGGCACATGCACAAGGTCTTTTACTTTTTCATACAATGAAAATGAGAGAAGAGGTCACATTAAGAACACTTCTCCAAGCTTCACTTTTTTATACATTTTTTTTTTTACATTGATAAGAGTAGATTATATAAAAACATAGCATTAGCATGAAAAACATACCCAATAAACCTACATATCTACCATACAACATAACTACAACATAACTAAAAAGCGCCAGACCAGACACAGTAGTGGATGATACACACACTTTATAGTAAGCACATGTGCAATACTCCACATTTTGGATGAAACTACATGACACAGCTAATGCCTGAGCACACAGTGTTTAGTATCTCCTAAAAACACTTTTTTT
>VWPW01022099.1:13927-41982 GCA_013389825.1 Crypturellus undulatus | reverse complement strand
TTAGGCATTCTGTGATTCTGTGATTCAGGACTATTTGTGGTATTGCTATCAGTATCTTAGAACAGCACATTAATTACTCTAATGCATGTTGCTACTCTTTTTGTTATAACAAAATTGCATCTGTTGTCTGCAATCAGTGTCTAGCATTAGTATCAAATCTTTTGATCTGGCGTCGATCCCTTAAACATGACTAAAACTAGTATTGCCAAAATCTGAGTTCAGTGTTGTGAAATCTTGAAGTACGTTATGCTCTTTCACCTTTATCCGCTGCTAGTTGACAATCTTTTTCTTGGGATCTTGTTTTCATTGTCCATCATTTCTGCCTTGTTAAAGTCTTCTCTCTTCTGGTCCCTACTTTGAACGTGCTTTGGTCTTTTGTCCTTTCCAGTGCTTAGTACAATTTTCACACACTCCAGGATGCCCCTTTCCTCTTTCTCTACCCATCTGTGGATCATCTCTGTGTTGATCACTCTCATATCTAATGATCTGTCAGATGTTGATTTTTTTTTTTTTTTTTTTAATTATAGATGAAGAGTTTGAATGAACAGCAAAGAAATGAATGTACTTTCAGGTTTTATTCTGAGTCCTCTAACTCCTGACTTTATTAATGCTACTTCAAAATGGTTTCTTTGAAGATCAGTGATGTCGGGAAGAAAAATCAAATAAATTATGTTTTTTCGTTTCAGTTAGGTCATAACTGAAACAATGATAACTCCAAAACGTTATTTTTGAAATGATGATTGTTCACTTATGTGTTTATGTGTTTATGCTTTTTTTCTTTTTTTTTTCTTTTTTCTTTTTCAAAGCACATTTAATTATATCATCTGTTTGATGCCACTGAAAGTTTCCATTCCGCATGTTGGAACCCAAATCTCAAATTAGAATTGAAATGTAAACTTATGCTCTTCTAAGAGGTTGATTTACTTTGTTTGCAGTTAGTTCTATGAGGAAATTTAAAGCTGTTCTCTTTTGTTTTAAAGCTGTGTGTAACCTACTACTAGTGGTTAGAACCAGGGTCTACCAAAGCTGAATTGACCCGTAACTAACCTATTAATGAGTAGAAAAAGAGTATGGCTGTGTATCTGTGTCTTTTTAATACAAAATACTGGAAAAGTCTCCAAAAAATCCTTAATCGGAAAATAGACAAAACTCCTATAACAGTTTTAAACATATGGAGCAAGTGCCAGTATCAGATTTCTTGAACAAATTACTCAGGAAGGTAATTCCTGCTGCAAATTGAGAAATGTGATTAAGCATTTACCGAATTTCTATGCTACTTCTATTTCTGCATTTCAAAAATTTCAGTTTTAGTATGTTGAAATACATTTAATACACCTCCTATGGCACTAAGCGGCTCTTTCTAGCAGTGATGAAAGACTGGAAATGAACATAATGGTGAAAATTTCAACAAAACAGAAAGTTTCCAAGACAGTTTTAATGGACTGAAATCCAGAATGGAAATAGGGGAGTCCTAGCAATATTAAGCAGACTGTTCTCAAGTAGGTCTTTGTGAGGTTCTGTATCAGCCAGTGTAACAATCTGATAATTTTTTTTCAGTTCCATAAAGGAATTTTTATTTTCAGTTATGCCTAGTCCTGCAAACATTGTGTATATGCACATACCATAGCTTAGACATTGAAACTATCTTTTTAATATTTAGCTCTATGCTTTATATGACAGGAGGGAAAAGATCTGTTGCAAATGTAGACTCAAAAGATTTAAGTTCATCAGTGGATGTTGAGACAAGTATCTTCTGCTACTGCTTATTGCATAGTTGCTGAGCTGTGTTTCACCATGAAAGGACTTCTTACTATCTAGAGAGGATTAGATAGTTATTTAAGAGCTTGCTGTCTTGATTAGCTTGGTTCCTGGATCTCCAAATTGACTCCGAGTTTCCTTTCCAGGTCATGTGAGCAAACATAGTGAAACTGCACATTCACACAGACTGAGATAGGCACATGTACATACCAACACATCGGGTCTACACTAGACTTTCTGTATAAGAGCCCACAGCAGAAGTATAAAAATTCAAATAGTCCAATATTCTGCCCCCTATAGCAGTCCATATCCTTTAATGAAAGATACAGGAAATCCTGTAATGAGATGAACTGTTCTCAGGGGAAATGCCTGAATTCTTTCATCTTCTGGTGCTTGGTGTATACCCTCGTGCAAGGACACTTTTATCTCCTGTCTATTCATAATATTGGTCTGTGAAAGTTCTGAAACTATGCAAACATAATGTTTTTTCTCTTCCATTATCCTGACAAAGGTTTTCAATTTCAAAAATTACTTTCTAATGAGGAACTCTAATATGTTACTGGACCATGGAGTAGTCTTCCCTTGCCCACATGAGCAAACAAATCAAAGAGAATTCCTGTTTGTCATAACTGCTCTTCTTTAGTCTTCAGTGCAACTAATCTCTCTGTTTCTAGGATTTCTAAGAAGAGTATGTTTTAAGGTGAATTTATGCAAACTGTAGGAGGGACTAAATAATCAGTATCGTAGTCTGCCTGGATGACCTGGAAAGCTGTCAAATTAAGAGCAAAAAGATTATTGGACTTGGGAGGAGGAAGAAATGGATGTAGTCTATGCTGTGTAACTCTCTAATCAGACATCTTTGGAATTTCTAATTTAGTTCTCTGCCAAAAGCAGTGGAGCTGGGAATAAATCAGAGGATATGTAGATATTCCATCCAGTCCTATTGCGTGTGTTTCTATAACAAAATCAACCTTCTGTTTGCAGTCTCTCTGATCTTGATAAGTAGGAACTTACCATGGAAGTCTTTTTTTTGTTTGTGGCTTGGTAACATGTCTGTCAGCACAGAATTAGCAGTGGAATGGTAGCATGGATAGGGTCTGAGTTTTACAAAAAAAAAAAATCATTTGCATGAAAGAATAGAATGAATTAGACGAATAAGGGCAATAGACAATGAAATAAACCCAAGCCCCTGTGGCTTGTGCTGTGTGGGTGTTCAGACTGTGCTCTTACTTTTGAATATTGAAGGTCTCAGTCTGTGGTCAAAGGGACTGCCATACTCAATGAAAAAGTTACCTGAAATTAGATGAGAGCAGATGGAAAAAAAAAAACACAAATTGGGAAGTCTGGGCTTATATGGATCTTCCTGTTATTCCTTTCAAATTAATTTTGTTTCCACAAAGAATTTATGGGGTTAAAGGAATTTAAATGTTTAAATGGTGCTGTTTGACAGACAGCCCTGCCAGTGTGTAAATAATGCCGTTCTTGTGATGTCCTCACAATGAATTGCTTTCCCTAATTGCTCCTCCATCCAAACAGTCATTCTGTTTGTCAGTCTTCATCCAAAGATATTCTCTTTTTTGTATACATGCTAGTTTTGTACGTTTTTTGTTTGTTTGTTTGCTTGTTTGTTCATTGTCTGCAGGTGTAGAACAAACGTCATGATCCTTGGATGAACTGACCAAATCGAAAAATGCAAAATGCTGAGTTGTCTCTTTTTTTCTGTAAAAAACTTCTTTGTTTTGCACTGATCAAACCATGATTCTAGTTGAGCATGGAATTGAACCAGATGACATCCAGTGGCATATTCCCACCTAAATTACTGTGATTTGCTGGAGATGGTTGCTGTTGATAGGGCGTGGATGATGTAGATTTTGTTGCTATGTAGCTATAAGTGATATGTTTTTCTCAAATTTTACTTAGCTGAATGGAACTCTTGCTGTACTTGAATAGCACCTCTGGTAGTATACTTACTGTTATGAACGTGTGTGTGTGTATGTATATATATATATATATATGTTCAGTAGACCTTTGAAATAGTAAGTTATTATTATTTTAAAAAGTGCATTTTATGCAGGCCTTCAGCTTTGAAGATTTCTCTTCAGACAAGTCAGTATCTTGGAAACTTATAACCTATGAACTTTGGCCATCTTGGGGTGTAATAGCTGTCTCTTCTGAATGCCTGAGGATGTAGGACCTTTCACATGGTCTCCCTTAGTCATTGTGTTTTTATTATAGTGCCCCTACATTTAATGGACACTTTAAAATGACACTTTAAAACTTTTTTTTTTTAACCAGTAAAAAATGTTTTCTGTTAACAATGTTACAATTCTTGGATGACATCTGGTTTAGAAAGACTTATTTTCACTTTTTTGGAGCATTGCTTGCGATTTGTTTGTTGACCAGAATTGGGTCTTTATACTTCTCCCCCTTTCTTCTCCAGGGATTTTGGCAATTGGACTTATCAACGAAGCTTTGGATGAGGGGGACACCAAAAAGACAATTCAAGCATTACAGATTCCTGCTGCAAAATTGGAGGGTGTAACCCCCAAAGTAGCACAGCACTATCAGGATACACTACTTCGAGCCAAGAGAGAGAAAGCGCAGGTGAGTGAAATTAAATACATCTCATAAAAAGCCTTTCTATCTGTGTGCTATGGTTATTGCAGCAGGAGTTGGGAGTCCTGGTTGACAAGTTAACCATAAGCCAGCAACGTGCTCCCGTGACCAAGAAGGCCAATAGGATCCTGGCTGTATCAGGAGGATGTTGCCAGCAGGTCGAGGGAGGTGATTCTGCCCCTCTACTCACCTGATGAGGCCACACCTGGAATACTGGATGCAGTTCTGGGCTCCTCAGTACAAGAGGGATGTGGAACTTCTGGAGAGGGTCCAGCGTAGAGCAACGAAGATGATGATTAAGGGACTGGAGCATCTATTGTGCGAGGAAAGACTAAGTGAGCTGGGCCTGTTTACCTTGGTGAAGAAAAGACTTGGAGGGGATCTTTTCAATAGGTACAAATACCTGAGGAGAGAATGTAAAGGGGATGGGGCCAAACTTGGTGATGGCCAGTGACAGCATAAGGGGTATTGGGTCTAAATTGAACGCAGAAAGTTCCATCCCTATATGGGGAAGAACTACTTCACTGTGAGGGTGACAAAGCCCTGGGACAGGCTTCCCCAGTGAGACAAAGATCATGTATGGGGAGAAATAATAGTAACTAGTGTAACTATGCCTCTCCCATATTCTTAGGGAAACCATGTTAATTCCAGTAGTTCTGAACTTCTGAAAATAACTCCCTTGCAACCTTAAGAGGGTGGAGGTGGTGGTATTTTTGTTAGTTTTGTTACTTTTTTTTTTTTTTAATTATTTCTTTGAGAGTCCTTTATGTCAAATATTTCTAGAAGCTTTATATACTGTGCTGTGTTTAGTGCTGAATTTGGAGAAAGAAGTGAACCAGAAATTGTGCTACTATAAACTGTATACTGTTGCCTGTTGTTTATCTGGTGACACATTTCACAATAAGGAAATTTTTGGTGATGGTCGTCTATGTTATTAGCTGAGAACTACCATCTTTAGGTAGAGAGTTTCCATTGGGTAAATGTTGAGGTGGAGGTGGAAAGAGAGGAGCATGGCTCGTATTGCTGGATTTAGGAACAGGCATAATGGTGTGTATGTGTGTATTGCACGCACTTCTGTAGTGTGGATGAGATATTGATTTCAACCTTATTCATCTAATTACAAAGTAGTAGACTCTTGTACTTTCATACTTTCAGTATTTCAGTAGCCTTTTTGTTTTTTAAACTTTGGAGCTTGCTTCTATAGTACTAATGCGGAATTTTACATTGAGACTAAGAGCTATTTTGAGACGACTTTTTTTTTTTTTTCTCCCGAGAGAGAGTAAATGTAAACCCACACAATGCAAATAGCAGGAAACTGAATATATTACTGATGAAAATCATTGAGCAGCTTCCCTACAAAGGGACTTGAAAGGGTTAATGTTCCTCAGGAACCCATTTTGTGCTGAAGCATTTCCTCCTGCTGAGTCAGAATGAAATAATGAACTTTTTAAAGTGTGCATGCAAGTTTGTTCCTGCCTGGGCTGGTGATTTCACTTGGTGTAAAATTGCCTTATTTGGGTACATGTTAAATTCATGACTTGTCCCAGCACCATTGCAGTAACTTCAGAAATTGTGAGATCATATTACTGAAAGTGTTTGG
Source organism: Crypturellus undulatus (assembly GCA_013389825.1). Classification (NCBI taxonomy): domain Eukaryota; kingdom Metazoa; phylum Chordata; class Aves; order Tinamiformes; family Tinamidae; genus Crypturellus; species Crypturellus undulatus. Next base: position 36,008 of record VWPW01022099.1, on the reverse strand, counting down.
GGGAAAACAGTTACAATCTTTAATCAGTTTTAAGTCAATCTTAAGTTACTTACCAGCTAGCAAACCTCAGGACTGGAAGGGATTATAGTTGGCAATAAGGCACTCTTGAGTTCCTTGTGTGATGGGGGAGTATGTATGACTTTTTCGTGAACTAAGTACAAAAAAAAAAGTAGACCCTTTAATGTGTTGTGCTGTGTGTACCTGCTTGAAAGTTTTCAGCAGCAAAAAACACAGGATGGTTTTGGTGGTCTGTGGGTTGATTTCCTCTAGTAAAGGCCACAGTAGAGAAAATTGTTTTTTGGGGTATTAGGACTAAAAGGTTTTTGATTGGGAGGCAGCATGGTCTCTGGTAATGCTGTAGTAGTCTTTGCTGGTGGTCACAAATTCACATGATGTCCTTGTACTGAAATCAATTAGAAAGAGAGTGAAATGCTTCTTCTCCAAACTAATATATTGGCTTGCTGAGTGCAGATTATTCCACTTCACAAAAATACAATGAAGATAAATTCTCTCTTAATTCTCTTTAGGATACTCAGGATGAGACAGCTGTACTTTGGCTAGATGAAATTCAGGATGGGATTTATAGGGCTAACAAGGACACAGAGGAGTCTCAGAGGTGTAAGTATTATAGTATATATTCCAGTTAATCCCTGTTACCAATCTAATACTGGTTATTGAAGGAAAGGTTCAGAGCTAGAAGTGTCAGGTAAATATGGCAGTGGAAGTTGAGTATGCTTTTGTGCTTTGGGTGTGATAAATTTTCTTTGGTGAATGGATGCCAGATTCTTTAAATGTTAAATTTCTCAATGTCTCTCTTAGTATGCTTTTTTCTGGTTTTGCTTGTGATCGTGTTAACTCATTGAACATATCTCTCAAGCAGACTAATGATTGTAGGCAACTGTGCATCTCCTGTGATAGATAATTAAGTGCAAGAATATGAATGTGCACAATTTAAATATTATTGCCAGCTGCACATGAGCTTATTATTCCTGTGCTGAATTGTTGTCTTGTCTCAGTTCTTTTATGTCTTTCTAGACTACATCGCACTTATTTTAAAATACAGACCAGTGTATACATCAGTAATATACACCTTTTCTCTTCATTGCAGTTTGCAGTTAAACTGACCCACCCATCATTACATCCTGTTCTTTTATAATAACATTTTTGCCTCTAGCAATAAACCACTTCCTGTTATTTGCTTGCTTTTTTGTTGTTATTTTTGTTCCTGACAGAAGTTTTCTTTTAGTTAGTCCTGCTGCAAGCAGAAGGTTGGACTACAATTCCTCAGAGGTCCCTCCAACCTGAGTACTTCATGCATCTGTGTATCAGTGATGTAGAGCTGACAGTGCAGTTGACTCCCTCTATCCGGAGTCTTGACACAGCAATTAGCTTGTTTTTATATTTGTGCTTTATCCAATTTTGATTTTTGTTTATGGATGTTTTAGAAGGGAGCGAGATCAATAGGTTTACTTAAATGAAGTGCTTTTTTTTTTTTTTTTTTTTTACATTCTCTGGGTATCAAAAACTGAACTAAACCATATATTTGGTCAGTGAATTCTTCTATTAACTGTCTTAAAAAAAAAAAAAAAAAAAAGTGGTAGGGCAATAGTTTACCCATTCATCTTAATATTTGTTCACAGCAGTACCAGTATAATACACAGTTTCCCCATCCTCACGTGCACCTTGGCAAGGTAGCAGTTGGAATGTTGTGCCAAGGAACATTTGGTGAAGTGCAGGATAATTTATGTTCCCTTAAAGATACTAGAAATCTTCAATACTCTTAACTATCCATTTATGAATAGGCATTTTTGCAATATTGTCATATGCTGGAAGTTATTACAGCTCTACTTTGCTTTATAGCTCAGCTTTGCTATCCTTTGTGATAGTGTAATTCTTTTGCTCACTTTCCTTGTGGAAATACATCAGCGTGTGAGCCACAGTTTTGGAATACCTCTGAACTGTATTTTATTTTCCTGTTTCTGTACCTCCAGCCCTTCCCTGCACTCAATGTTTCGGGTTTTGCATTGTTTACAAGCTGCTGCTTACTCGTGCTGCTGCTGTTATTGCTAGAGATGGTATTAATTTTTGAAATGAACCCTTTTATACAGCTGGCAGAGTGGCTTGGCTCTGCCAGGAGAAGCTGTCTCAACTAAAACTGTTTTTAGATTAGAGCTGAAGGAAGGATGAAACTGTGTTGTAGAAAAGTGTTGTGGATAAATATATACCGCATCAAGCCTCAGAAGGACCTACAAATAATGTGCTCAAAGGCACCATGTTGTATATGGCTGGATGCCCCATACTCAAGATGCCTCTGTGTTGCAAGATGTCTCACTTATATATGTGTGTGTTACGTTTGCACGCACAGAGACACATGCTCATGCTGTTAGGGTGTGCGCGTGTGCATCCTCCGTTTTGTTTCCCAGTTTGCTATGAAATATTGAGACCCTGAATGTCAAAGTAACGTGCTTCCTTGTGTTGCCTAAGTTTCCTTAGGAATCCTGGCCATTAATGAAGCAGTAGACCATGGTGATGTTAGCCTGACCCTGAGTACCTTGCGCTCACCGGATGTTGGGCTATACGGAGTCACTCCTGAGTGTGCTGAGACGTACCATCGAGAGCTGGCAGAGGTCAAGAGAAGAAAAAGGGCAGCAGGTGATCCTCAAATAGCTAACTATTGGTGAGAGCAAGTAAATCCAAGATTATTATGTGCAGAATAGGAGCCAGGGCAAAATCATTCTCTGGACGGGGGGAAGTCTGGTGCTCCAGGTGGAAATGGGGGGTTATTTGTAAGCTAAAATAAAGATAAGTATATAAATAGTAGAATCTTCTTCATTTTTAGAATGTGTTACATTAGGGAGTTGTCATGTTAGTTCATTGGTAGTCTCAGAAAAATGTATGCCCTCTTGTTTGGGGGAAGGTGCGTATGTTTACTTCCTAACTGTAGTATTTGTATGCTGGATAAACAATATGTTTGGTTTTAAGACGCTGTGTTATCTGTTCTTAGGGAACGATAGCAGTGAATGGGTGAAACACTGGGTGAGAGGAGGCTATCATTATTACCATAACCTGCAGACCAAAGAGGGCAGATGGGATGAACCAGACAGATTTGTGCAAAATGACACACAGCTGTCGCGGGAGGAGATACAGGTAAGGCAGATAACTCAAATTCTTTCTCAGAAAAGATGACATTCTCATTCTTCTGGTCTTCAATGAAACTTAAAGAATTAATGCTGCAATGGAGTAGAATGTCTTCTCGTTATGATAACAAGTATAGTAGTGCATTTATTACATTATGTGTTATCACACTTCGTGTCAAAATTCCTTGTCCCATTTCAGAAAATTAATATCTTAGGTAAATGACCATGGTGTTGCTGTTGACTGAAAAGCAATATGGAAGTTTCTTTTGTACACAACAGAGAAAGCTACTATAGCACCACTTTTCTCATGTTCCAATTCTGTCTTTGTATTGCTTCTTTTTTTTTTTTTTTTTCTACCATAACACTAATCCAGAGCACTATCTCTGGAGTCACTGCTGCATACAATCGAGAACAATTGTGGCTGGCCAATGAGAATCTGATTACAAGACTTCAGGCTTGCTGTCGGGGATATCTTGTTCGCCAGGAATTCAACTCAAGAATGAATTTTTTGAAGAAACAAGTCCCAGCAATTACTTGCATCCAGGTAGTGATATACTCTAATTCTAAGACATGTACTCTGCAGATGATCTCTCTGTACAGGCATTTTGACATTCAGCTGACACAGGCATTTTCATTCAGTTTTAGCATTCAGTGATTTTTCACCTCATTTTTCAAGTTATCTAAAGATATTTTTCTTTTTTGCCCAAAGAGTTTTTGCATGTGGTTTGCTTTTCCATGTGATACAAAATGAATAAATTCTCAGGCAGAATTTCAAGGAGAAAAACCATATCTGAGGAAGGTCTTTCCATCATTTTATTGCCCAATTCAGTATTTTGAGAATAGGGCAATATCAGATATGTCATGTCTTTATGCAGATAATACCATGTGATGAATTTCTATTGCGATTCATGACAAATAGAAAAGAAACAACATATTTTTCAGTATTCCAAACTAAGATTCCCCTTCTGTCCTCCGATTTTAATTTTTAGAGGGATCTGGAGGATTGAGGATTGAAAGGATATGGTATGGTATTCAGTGGAAACTTGGCCACTGTCAGGAGAACAATCAAAAATCATATTCCAGTGTTGGTACTGGAATATATGTAAATATATGCTTTGTACATTATCATGATTTTATTTTCTGAGCGATATATGTTTGTTCATTTCTGCTTGAATAATGCATGTACACGTGTATGTTTTGAGTGCATGAATATATATTTCTATATCAATATTTTTATTATATATATATATAATTTTCTCACACGCACCTATATGTGTGTGAGTGTACGTATGTATATGTAAAAATGAAACCTTTCAACTGATTAAATTAAAACCTTTTCCATTTGTGCATAGTGATTATATGCTTCCAAAAACTCATTTAACTTTTGTCACAAGTATTAGTAGCAGGAAAAGTAAAGCAGATGATCATATTTTCTGTTTTTAGTCCCAGTGGCGTGGCTACAAGCAGAGGAAGGCATATCAAATTCGTTTGGATTATCTGCGAGCACATAAGGACCAAGTAGTGAAGGTACCCTTATGGGAAGAGCCTACTCCAAATGCAATAAAACAAATGCTAAGAGAAAAGAATATTCAGATTATATGAGCTGTTCTTAGAGCAACTGTAGAGTTATTCACTGTCTGGATTATTTCAGATGTCAGGATTATTAATCATTCCTTAGTGAAGTCGAGATAATGCGTGTGCTTTTGTTCATTAAAGGCACTAGAAGAGACACTAGTTCTTTCTTCTTTTTTTTTTTTTTTTTTTTCCTCTTTTAGCGGGGAGAGAGAGAGCAGATGGGAGAAGCAATAGTAAAGAAAAGCAGAAAGTAGCAGAGGGAAAGGCAATAATATGTCCTCTCTTTCCCAGGAAGTGTTTCCTAACTTTGACTGTAACATCCCTTGTATACATCTTAGCCCATTATCCAAAATTGTTCTCTTCATTTGTTATACTAATCTGTCTACCCCCTTGAAATTATAATAACTAATTTTTGTAAAATTTATAAATTACAGAGATTTGCAAGCCTTACAACTCAGGGCAAAAATTATATATTTATTGCTTTAATATTTTGTTTAGCATTAGTTTTCATTCTTTCTCCCTCCCACTCTTTGCTAATTGTTATAGTTGTATTTCCCTGAATCCCTGGTGTTTTAATTTGTAACCTTTTGGGAATGATCTCGCTAGAAAAAAAAGTTTCTATCTGAAAATTTGGTCATTCTTCTGCAGATTCAGTCGATGACCAGGATGTATCAAGCCAGAAGGCGTTACAGAGATCGTCTGCAGTATTTCAGAGATCATGTAAGAGGCTGATCTGTTAAATTAATGCAGTACCTGGCTTTTGCATTATGCTCTGTTTAGTTCAATTGCTTATTTTTTTATTATCCTAGATAAATGATGTTGTAAAAATTCAAGCATTTATCCGAGCAAACAAAGCACGAGAAGACTACAAAACCCTCAGTAAGTACTGACAAAAGAGTAAAACCGATCTGCCTTGATGCTCTATCTGCCAGGGATGTTGCTATTGTATTCTGTAACATCAAGACAGTTTTGAAGAGAAATGGGGATGAAATTGGTAGGGTAGCGCAGTGAGTAGGGTGCTCTCGAGGCTGAAGGGAAAGTTGATTCCACACTGCTTTTGTTGCTGAGAAATAAAACTGCAACTTTTGAATCAGCTTCATCAGTGTGAACTATACTAGGTTGATATTTGCTTGATTCTTTGCTGTTCATTTCTATTGTAATTTACTCAAAATAGGTAATTTCAAATGTCAGAAATTGTTCACACTTGGTGGTGGTAGTTTTGTCTTGGTCAAACTGCTCTCTCGCCTGATATCTAAGTGCAAATGAAGCAGACATTAGTTTCTGTTGTCTGTTGCCAAGAGACAGTGTGAAGTCTCCATCCTTGGGGATAATCAAAACCCATCTGGACAGGGTCCTGGGCAGTGTGCTCTAGGTGACCCTCCTTAAGCAGGAGAGTTTGACTAGATAATCTGCAAAAATCAACCAATCTGTGATTCTGTCTGCTAATGCTTTTTCATCTATTTTTAGTTAATGCTGAGAATCCACCCATGGCCGTGGTACGGAAATTTGTCCACTTGCTTGATCAAAGTGACCAAGATTTTCAGGAGGAGCTTGAGCTAATGAAGCTGCGTGAGGAAGTTGTAACTTTGATCCGATCCAATCAGCAACTGGAAAATGACCTCAATCTGATGGACATCAAAATTGGACTGCTAGTGAAAAACAAAATTACATTGCAGGTAGGAAATGTGCAAAAGAAAAGCAGCTACAAGTTGAACTGAGCTGAGTTGCAGTTAAGAGGGAGAACTCCTGGCCTTTATTGTTCAGTTGCTCTGGGACAACTGAAAGTATTGCCCGAGATTTGCAAAGATTACCAAATACAATAGTTTTTAACTACCTATTCACCTTTCCAGAGATCTACTTGACACTATCTCTGTAAGTTTTTATTTCAGTCCGCTCATTTAATGCAAAAGCCCAAAAGCTCTCCTCTGGGAGGAGAAGAAATCGGATGTGAAGTTTTAAAAACAAAGCAAAAACTTAGAACTAATAAAACTTGCATCAGCCTATCTTGGCCTAATGAAAGCAAGAGATTCTGTGTTTGAAGACTTAGAGAGCTCTGATTTGCTGCTACTTTGTGATTAACTAAGTGACATGCTGTTGAAGAGAGAGATGATTTCTGAGGCAGGAGACGTGCTCATGCCTCTTGGTGACTTGATTAACAAAAGGAGGCCCAAACTATTACTTGGTTGATGTGATTAATTGACCAAAAAAAACCAAAACAAACAGCAAAGAAAAGGCAAACTAACACCTCCTCACTCCAGAGGGGCAGCTTGCTGATATAGCTGAAATTCTAGTCAGCTTTTGATTTGGCTGTGGATGGCATGTAAGATCTGGATCATTTTAGTAAAATTTCATTTGTGAAAGAGGCTGTACATTTCAGGCAGGTGCCTGCAGTGAAAAGTACCATTGATCACAGAGTATTGTAGAGGTAGTGAGGTAATTGAATATAGAACATGATTTTGAAGCTTTAAGCCCAATTTAAAAGAGCATTTTCAAACATCTTCAGGATGCTATCAGCTCTGATACTAATTGCTGTCCAGAGTGACTAACCCTTCTAGGAGAACATGACAATATGCTATGCTATAACATAACATGCTTCACTTTAATATCATCATGAGTACCTTCACCTTGCCTTTCTGTGTACAAGAGAAGTAGGCTCTGAGATGCAACTGTTCTCAGTACTGCACATTACTAAATATTTAGAGTAGAATCTATCCCTTTCTTTCTAGGATGTTGTTTCTCATAGCAAAAAACTCACCAAGAAGAATAAGGAACAGCTCTCTGACATGATGATGCTGAATAAACAAAGGGGAGGTCTGAAAGCTTTGAGTAAAGAGAAGAGAGAAAAGCTGGAAGCATATCAGCATTTGTTTTACTTACTTCAGGTATATACTTCTCTTGCTGTTCTTTGAGTCTTCAATAACCTGTTGTCATTAGAGACTTTTTTTTTTTGGCCCAGACCTTGCTTACACACTATATTTTTGCAGCATCTGACTTCCCAGCGGTAGTGGACTGTGAATTTTCCTTGTTGTTGCAGACTAATCCAACCTACTTGGCCAAGCTGATTTTTCAGATGCCTCAGAACAAATCCACCAAGTTTATGGATTCTGTGATCTTCACACTGTATAACTATGCATCCAATCAGAGAGAGGAATACCTGTTGTTGCGTCTTTTCCAAACAGCGTTGCAGGAAGAGATCAAGTATGTGGTAACATAGTATAGCCTTGCTGATGAATCGGTTCTCGGAATTTCTAGAACTGAGACAGCTTTCACGTGATCTCCTGCTAATATGCAGATTATTTTAAAAGTGTCCCTTTTTTCAGCTCTTCCCATTTTATATCTGTTCTTAATGCAGTCTAGAAAGGAGTTGAGCATGTCCATCTGTGAGGATGGAGGCTCTGTACTGTAGTCAAGATTTTGCTACCCAAGAAAGCAATTTCCTTTGCCCTAGTGCAAAGTTAGCCTAAAATTCAGTCTACTCCATTTGATTATAAAAACCTCTAGTAAATTGCTCTTTTTTTTTTTTCTTTTTCTTTTTTTTTTTCCTAGAGCTCCCTTTGCTAGCCAGGGAGAGAGCTGCAGTAAGCATGACTGTTTTTGTTTTTTAACTAGCTTTCTAAAAGCTAATGATGAGAATGCTGAAACCAAGGAGTTTGTATTATTTGGTTGTTGCACTGAATGTCAGTCTTGGGGAACCTGACTGTCCTCAGGAATATTTTGTTTGGTCAGTCGGGCCTTAAGAGTTTGGTGTTATGACTGCAGTTCTTTTTAACGCAGAGTTGCACAAGTTGCTCAAGGAGAATGTATAGTAAAAATTTTGGGGAGACTATTCTAACATTTATTTAGAGTTTGTTTTATGCCCTGAAACAAATGGCGGCTGAAAGAGTTTTGTTATTGTTTAAATTCCTGTTCAGAATAGTTCAGGCAAACATTTCTCACATTTCTCTGCTGCTATATTTACAGGAGTGGTACGCTAGGAGTGGCTTTTGTTTTGATAAGCTTGCTTACTTTGAACACTGGAAGAAGCCTACAGTTCCTTCTACATACATCAACCACTCTCTGCTCCTTTTATATTTTTGTTGTCAAATGAAATGTGTAGTTGAATTAGAATTAATTGTCATCAGGCTGACGCCTTGTCTGACTGTGTTCCCTTTTCCAAGAAAGAGGCCCAAGTTCCACATCTCATCTATCTCAAAAACAATCCAATACTAGTATACAGTGTTCCAGTGTATTGTTGTATAAAGATTTTTAGTACAAATGCTTCTGATTCCTGATGGTGACGCTCTAACAACTGGTTTTATGCTGATAAGTGCATGTAAAACTCATTATGTGTACTTCATATTTAATTCAAATTCTTTCTTCTTCAGATCAAAAGTAGACCAGATACATGAGATTGTGACGGGCAATCCTACTGTTATTAAAATGGTGGTAAGTTTCAACCGTGGTGCCCGTGGTCAAAATGCTCTGAGACAGATCCTGGCACCAGTTGTGAAGGAAATCATTGATGACAAATCACTCAATATCAAAACTGATCCTGTGGATATATACAAGTCTTGGGTTAACCAGATGGAGTCTCAAACTGGTGAGGCCAGGTATGATAACTGTTTACTACTATATTTTTCTAAACATTTTTCCAACTCCGTTGCACTGCTCTGTTAATCCTTCCAAATCATTCTTGGCTTCATGGAATGCATCCATCCAAATGATACCAGCTTTTTCTCCTCAATTCAGCTTTCATCAGAGAGTAAGAAAGATCATGTTTTGGCAACGATGTTGAGGGTATTGGAAGGAGGTCTTATTAGGAGATGGAAGAGGAAATGCTCTTTGTTTCAGCACTGCAGTGTGCTGAATCAAAGTTAGTGGTAAGATGCCATCTAACCTAGAAGAGATCATGGGAGAAAAAGTACTTTGGAATCGTTTCCATGTCAGTTCTTCTTCATTTCATCTCTATCCTGTGCGATCTTAAATACTGTGCTAGCATATAGAACCTTCTTTGTGGGAGCAAAAGCACAACATAAAGCTTCTCAGTCCTCTAATCTTTCAAATTAGTGTGAGCCACTGATGAGAATTAGATTGCAGAACCTCTGTGTGCTGGATGTTTTTTATTTGTTTGTTTATTCGAGAGAGTCATTTTGGATTCTTTGCTTCAGCGTGTGAGCTTGAAACATCAGATGTCACAGACAGTACTTTTTTGCCTCAAGTGCATGTTTTTACGCTGTACTAAAGGTACAGTTTTGATTTAGCTGGGTCTTTTCTAACAGTGTTTAATGCAAGGGAAACAGCGAAAGTAAAAACAAGAAATGCCCAGCACCCCTAGGGCCAAAAAGGTGGATTGAAGACAATGCTTAGCTCATCAGCCAAGTGAATGTGACCTGCTTCCTTTTCGTCATTAGAATTTCTGTCTGTCTGTCTCTGAAATACTCTTTTTCTTATGTTTGTTATCTTTCAAATAGCAAACTGCCATATGATGTTACACCTGAACAAGCGTTAACTCATGAAGAGGTGAGGACGCGCCTGGATGCCTCAGTCAGAAACATGAGGACAGTGACAGACAAGTTCTTGTCTGCTATTGTTAGTTCGGTGGATAAAATCCCGTGAGTCTGGTACAACTGTACTGTTCTAAAGAAGTTACTGATGTAATGTAGTACCGTAGCAGCAGTTTTACTTGCTTTTTCTTTCTTCCAAAGTTATGGAATGCGCTTCATAGCCAAAGTGCTAAAAGACACCCTGCATGAGAAATTCCCTGATGCTGGTGAGGATGAGCTTCTGAAGGTGAGGGCCTGAACACATTTGTGAATAACTCTTGTCAGCTCGGCTGTGGCAAGTGCATCTTGCTCTTCTCCTGTGTGGATGCGTGTGAATGTGTACTTGGGCCTGTATGTGTGGGGGCGGCGGGAGGGAGAGGGTATAGAAGGATATAGAGTTATACACCCTTCTCTTATTATTAAGGACATAAAATGTTTCACATTTGGATATTTGATTGTTAGTTTCATACACAACACCGGAGAGGTAAAGAAGTGTTCAAAAGAATGCAGCCTCTTGCTGCTTCTTTGTTTTTAATATCTTTTGGAAGTTTGCTGCTTTAGGTTTCTTGATTTGGGGTACTTTTGCTGCTAGGAAGAAAACCTTGTTTTTACTTGGTTTTGATCATAGCTGGTTTGTCTTTTCTTAAAGAGACAATGTCAAGTAAAAAAATGCTATACTTAAATTCTGATGTTCCTAGTTACCATGCACATAACACTCCAGGACATTTAGACAGCAATATCTAACTGCCCATGAGTTCTAGTCTATTTTGTATTTTGCTTTTCAGGATGTTTGGAGAACTAGAAGTATACTCAGAGTAGGTGCACTCAAATGAGTATAGCTTTCTGGTTTTCATTTTTTAAATAACTTTTTGTAATCTTGCAGGTCTTTATGTCCGTGAATCTTTTGCTTCTTAATTAAACAAACTTTTTATCTTAGAATACTTGACAATATCTCTTTAAACTTCCTTGCCTCTACTTCATTAAAAATATTTATCAATCTGAATGCTGTTTTCTTCTCTCTTCTAGTTCTGTGCTTTCCCATTTTGAAGCATCGATTCTTTCTATGCAGGTGAATTAATTTTTTCCATCTGTAAATTTAGGTGGAAAACTGCGTTTTTCATTAGTCCTCCTGGAATCAACATAACTGTCCACATAAAAGTCAAAACTGCAGTGTGTGCAATGACTATGTGTAGATTTTTAGGAACAACAACTACCTGTGTAATACCTTTTGTTCTATTCTCCCGTCACTAAGTTTGGCCGTTATCAATGTGATTTTTTTCTCACAAACACATTTTCTTATTACCTTTAATGAAACAGCTTAGACTGTTGCAATCCCACAACATAACCTGAAAGAGTACAACAGTATTTTGCTTGAAGTAATTCTCAAAAAGCTGATCTGATAAGGGCTTAATAATTTCCTCTTCTGTTCAGCAATGGCTAGGTTGTTTATTTTCAGTTGTTGTTTCAGACCCTTGATCTCTTCTGTACATTTAAGTCAAGTGGAAAGCAGGAGAAGGCAAGATTCTGTGACCTATTCATCTACAAGTTTATGTGAACCATCAGAAAATACTAGAGCACAGTGTGAGAATAATTGTTTTACGTCAGCATGTTGTGTTAATTCCTTTTTATTGCTGGAATAACTTTTGGAAAGTATCAAATAACGATTTGAAATATATTTGTGAGCATATGCATGCTATGGCATTTTTATTTTTTGTTCTTTGATGCTTATTGTCGCTCACATATTCACTTCTGAATTTATTAACCCTGGTTTAAAGTGTTTCTCAGTGACACTAGCTTCCTTTTAACTGGAGGACAGCCTCTGAAATTTTTGCTGACTTAGTGTTATTCTGAAAAAGAAAAAAGGAGATTGGGAAAAAGAACGGAAAATGGCCGCTGATTTTCTTAGTTCGGCTCACTTTTTCACCATTTTTGCCTTATTGGAGATGGCAGCCTGTTTTGCACCCTTCTCTAAGAATTAGCTCTTGTCTTATATTTGGACTACAATCCCAGGTTCCTCTGTACAGTCATTGTTCTGCCCTCTGTCAAACTAACTCGCTTCTGTTTTCACTTCCCACGGTAAATTTTCTCATGATCATATAAGTAGTCTGTTGGTAACTTGCTAATACTTACTGTCTGTACACTTTTTTTATACAATAGAATTTTAAATCTTTATACATAGGCAGTATCTGCAACCTTATATTCCTGTAACTAGTCATGCTAGTTTTCCCTCTTTGTGATTACCATGGTACTGCATCTTAATCTTTTTTTTACATTGTAGATTCTTTGGGAAAGGGCACATGCAGGACAGTAGAACTTCAGTTTTGAAATAGGCCTACAGCTTGCACAAAAATAGTTAATCAAAGCACAGTCAAAACAGTTTTGATAAAATTTAGCTGTGACCCATAGCTTTGTTTATTGACATATTTCTCTGCTCAACTTTCCCCAGATTGTTGGCAACTTGCTCTATTATCGCTACATGAATCCGGCCATTGTCGCACCAGATGCGTTTGACATCATTGATCTTTCAGCTGGAGGTCAGCTGACTACAGATCAACGGAGAAACCTCGGTTCCATTGCGAAGATGTTACAGCATGCTGCATCCAATAAGATGTTCATGGGAGACAATGCGCATTTAAGTCTCATTAATGAATATCTTTCACAGTCGTATCAAAAATTCAGGTAGAAGACCATAGCTAATTAAGTTGGGAAGTTTAGGAGATGGTAACATTTTAAATAAAAAGGAGTGAAAATAAGTTATAAATGTGATGAATTACATCTCTGTCAAAAAAGTTCCATGAGTATCAGTGACAATGGCAAATATAACACATACCTACAATTCATAAACCATAAATAGTATATTAATAAGATTGCCAAGGCAAATATTTTGATTTATGACATGTGAAATTTAAGGTTGCCTTTCTGAATATTTATCATTATACTATGGGCATAGACAATTAATATGGACATATCCCCTTCTTTTTCCTCTCTATGAACCTTGCCTCCATGTAAAAGCTAACTGGTGCTCAGAAGTGAAAGTGAGTTTGTATTTTGCTATTTGTTTAGTAAGATCAGCAGTTCATTCCAGAGATATTGTCTTAAACTTTTCGTGTTTTGTAACAAAGAAAAGCAAAGGCAGCTGAAAGTGTCTTGGACTGAAGCCAGGAGGACACGTGAACACAGTCCCTCGAGTCACACGCCTATCCTGTGGTTGCTGAAAATGAGCTAACATCAACGTGCTCAATAGCAATAATTGTTACACTGGAGTTGATGAATAGTAGCATGCTATTAAGTAGAGAAGACTCTAGAAGAGTGATGCTGCTTGGAATAGTCACAGGGAGTTTATGCTCTTGATATGTCATGTGAATTATAGAAGTGTATTGATTCTTTTCTCCTCTTTTTTGAAGACGTTTTTTTCAGGCTGCCTGTGAGGTCCCTGAGTTGCAGGATAAGTTTAATATCGATGAGTATTCTGACTTGGTGACTCTCACTAAACCAGTTATTTATATTTCCATTGGTGAAATCATCAATACACACACTGTAAGTATACGTTGGTTACATTTGCTCCTTATAAGCAGTCCACACAAAGAAAATTCTGCTTTTGAGTTGAAACCCGGATTGACAAATCTAAAGGTGTAAACTGCCATTTGCGTGCAAGAGTTAACTGTTACTACTGTGCAAGAACTTGTTAGTTTATAGAATTGGATAATTTGCTTATGGTTTTTCTAAGTTATTTTGAAAGCATGCAAGTAAATGATAATGTATTTGGTAATGGCATAATTTTGAATGTTGATATTGCTGCTTTGGATTTGAATAAAATAAGGTGTTTTTCTAAAAGAAGACAGCTCTGAGTGAGATAATGGATCTGTGGTTTAAAAAAATAAACATTTTATTTTTGTTCATCTAGTTGCTCTTAGACCATCAAGATGCAATTGCTCCAGAGCACAATGATCCAATTCATGAGTTGCTGGATGATCTGGGAGAGGTTCCTACAATTGAGTCCTTAATAGGTGATCTGTTTTGTTTTACTTAAAATTTATTATTTTATTATTTATTATATCATATATTATTGACATAAATGATCTATTTAATTTTACTTAAGAATATGTGATGTTACCATAAATGATCCTAAGTACAGTAAGGAAACAACAATAAGGAATCATCAGAGGTTGTATGAAAGCAGATGTTGTAAGAGAACAATAACAAATTTGTTCATTTATTCTTTCTCAGAGCAGAATTTGTTACCCTGGAAAAAACACCTCATTTCTTTCCTCCACATTGTCCTCCACTTCCCTGAATTTCTATAAGACAGGAGAATGTGTTGTTATAAGGACTTTGGTATGATTGGCAGGGACAACAAGGAGAATTTCATTCTTCTCTACTTGGGGAGGAAGGAAAGAATGATACTGTTGATAATCTGTGACAGTTTTCTAAAAACTAGATCTGGACCCTACAGTTCACTGCTCCGTTATAACACTGGAAACTTACCTGAGCATTTCACCTTCCTTGTTTTTTCCTTCCTTGTTTTAAGGTGGCTTAATAGTAATCTTTTTCCTTGTAAATTGATTGATGAGAAAGATTAGCGCCTTTTAAAGAAATGATTGATGGCATGTTTTCTTCCAAGCATTCATGAAGAACAGAGGAGGTGTTATCTGAGAGAACCTAGATTGACTTTAACTAGAAAGCATACACACATTTCACTTTCCCTTTATGTACTGTATTGATGTAGTTAACATTTCAGTCTTATCTTTTTTTTCTATCCCTCTGGGAAACGGGGCAAGTGTTTAGGAAGAAAACATGGACTAAATAATCTCCAGAAGTCCCTTCCCAAACACAATTATTCACTCACAAGTGTTCTGACAGAGTGTCAGACATACTGACATCATTAGGTGCTCATTGCACAGTTAGAGCAACAAAAACTCTTCTTGACAAGATGGTTTAGTTTGTTTAATAGAAGATTACAGAGTTGGTTTCTAATAAAGGCTTTACTCTTTGCTTTAAATATTAATTCTAAGGAAGACATGGGCAATGAGGCACACATTTTTATTTAACATATTTTTGGCAGGTCAGGTAGACTTCTCATTAGAGAAAGAGAGAGCAGGGGAGAGGGAGGAAAGGAGGCAGTGAGGGAGGCTGAGATACAGTATACAACACAGACCTGTAAGGTCTACAGACTTGAGCAGACTTGAGATTACACAGCACTTTTCCTAGCCCACATAGTGTCAGTTCTGGGAATAAAAATCCTGTGACATATGCAAGATAATGTTTTAAAAATACATGAAGTGTCTTTTTAACAGTGCGGGAAGCAGTGCTGTTTTTCTGTGGTCTGTTAGATAGGAAAAATTAGAAAGCCCTAGCAGTCAAAAATGTGAAGAGAACAATCAAATATATAACACTTTTTTTTTCACTTGACAGGGGAAGGATCCAGCAGTGTTAATGACCCCAACAAGGAAATGTTAGCAAAGACTGAGGTTTCTCTCACACTTACTAATAAATTTGATGTTCCTGGTGATGAGAATGCAGAGAAGGATGCAAGGACAATTCTGCTCAAGTGAGTGAGGGGTAACTGCCTATTGCATATCTCAGATAATGAGGAGAGTAGAAACTGAATCTTTACAGCTAATCTGTTTTTGAAAATAGAATTGAAATTTAATTTAAACTAAGATGGGGCTGATGCTCGAAACACCCTGAGCTTGTAGCCATATCCTTCAAATTCTGTAGCTGTTAAATTTGTTCTGTTTGGTTCTCTGTAGTAGTGGAATTTACCTTCCTTTAAAATATTTTTTTTGATTGCTTTAAAGGGGAAAACTGAGAGAAAATAAAACTGCTGATTTTGAGCAAGTAAGATCAAAGCAAGCATATTTTTCCCTCATGTGAATGTGTTTTGCCCTAGAATTTAAGCCTCTGTGATCCAGACAGCAATACTGGGGGTGCTTTGGAATATATAGGGTAATGTCCTCAATACTTAAGGGGGTGCTGGGGAGCAATTCTGTGTACTGCAGAAGGGCATCTTGTAGAGAACTAGTTCCTGAAAAGTAATATGCTTTTTGACACAGTGCTATCAGTGATCTGGTCTGGCTTTATAAGTCAGGTAAGCACCCAGTCAAAGTGCAACTTTAGAGAAATCAGAGATATTTTCTTGCTGCAGAGCAAGAAGAATATTGAAGGACTTTCACTCTTATCTCCTTTTTCCTTATTCTTCTTGGTTTCTTCGCAGTACAAAGCGTTTAATTGTTGATGTAATCCGCTTCCAGCCAGGAGAAACACTGACTGAAATCTTAGAAACTCCAGCTACCTCAGAGCAAGTATGAAGATACTGTTTCCCTGTGTTCTTTTTAGTCTAAGAAATTATTGTCTATCCATATATATTTCATTATACTTGGGAATCTGCATCAAAGTTTAGTGGTTATGTATTACAGTGGGGCTGTGGCATGTTGATGCTGGAAATATGTGTAACTATAATGAGAAGGGAATATAGTGAAAATGTATATATGTATAATCTTAACTTCTTTAATAGTTGCTAAGTATCTGTCTATTTATCTAGAAGGCTGTTTTAAACAGTAGGTGGGCTACTGCTGGTTCCCATACATGAGTGTGTTTGCCAAACATGGATTCAGTGGCTTCAGTAAAGGAAGAACTGAGCAGAAATCTCTATCGTATGTTATTCTGGAAGTCAGACTGGTTACCGGTCACCTTTAAAGAACCCATTTGAGAATTTGTATTTTTTTTTCTCTCTAGGAAGGAGAGCATCAACGAGCTATGCAGAAACGGGCCATTCGGGATGCTAAAACTCCTGATAAGATGAAAAAGTCTGTATCTGTAAAGGAAGACAACAATTTAAGTCTTAAAGAAAAAAAAGAGAAAATCAAGACAGGCCTGAAGAAGTTGACAGAATTGGGAACTGTGAATGCAAAAAATAAATTCCAGGAACTAATCAATGATATTGCAAAGGTATTCCCATCAGTGGTTTCCTACTGGTCATGGTTGTGTCTTTCCACAGTTTACAGTATTATGAAACTGCTTTGTGAAGCTTTCAAAAGAAAGTTTTATGTTAGTTATTATAGAGACATGAAATGTACTTTTTTGCTGTTGGACTTTCACCTCTTCATTATTTAGAAAACCATTTATCTTAATGAGAAATTTATCTCTTCTCAAATAGTTTTGTTGCCAGAATCTCAGGCACTTTGGAAGGAAAAAAAACTGTAGCTTGGGGAAGCCCTAATATATTTTTCCCCTCTTTCCCCCTACTTTTCACTAATTTGAATTGTACCTCTACAAACTTACTCATACAAGCAAACCTTACACATAACATAAATCCTAAATTATAAAGAGACAAAAATCTTTCAAAATTGATGTCATACTGTTCCTAACTACTATGTTGATGATGTATTCTGTATCATAGATTTACTAAAGTAGTGCATGAGAAAAATGATGCACATAAAGTAAATAAGTGATCACTCTTTAGAAGTTGGATTGGAATTGATCATCAAGTAGTTAATAAGCATCAGAAATGAAAAAGGAAGTTGACCATGCAACACTTTTTTTGTTCAGTTATTAATTTAATGTATGATTAAAAATGGCTAACAGAGAAAGGCGAGGAAATCTTGTGTACCAGTATGACCATAGTTTTGATCTTCTATCCAGAGAAGATAGAAGATGATGCAATCCTTAGATTCCTGTGCTGTCAGCGCCTACTCTAGTCACTGCCGCTGTGACAGCATATAAGTTTGAGAAAGCAAAAACATACACAAATAAACCGCTGTGGAAGTTTGGTTAGTTCCATAAAAAGTCAACACAGAGAAGAGATGCTGATGCTTAAACTGGGGCAAATATGATTAGGGAATCTCGCTACAGCTCGTGGCCTAAAGCAGGGTTATTCCAAATCAAAATAGTGTGCTTCAAATAGTCTGTCTCAATGTGGGGGGCTTGATTAACTGGCAGAGAGCATCTAACAGTGGCTATTAAGTCTTTGTGTGTCCCATTCTATGCTGTAGGATATCCGAAATCAGCGTAGATATCGTCAGAGAAGAAAGGCAGAGCTGGTGAAGCTGCAGCAGACTTACAGTGCTTTGAACTCCAAAGCCACCTTTTATGGGGAACAAGTGGATTATTACAAAAGCTACATCAAAACCTGCTTGGATAACCTGGCAAGCAAGGGCAAGTAAGTATCTTGGCAACTTGGAACTGTGGATCTAGAAGTTCTCCTTAAAGAATGAATTTGCACACACAAATGGCTACCATCTGCTTAGAGGTTCCGGTCTAAACCCTTTACCAAACGAACAGTCATAGAGAAGGATCTCAACAATGGCGGAAAAATACTAGCTGGAGGAGCCTGAACGGGGTCAAAAATACATGTTTAAATGTCCAGTCTGTCCTGTCATTCTTTCTAGAAGCAGAGAATGAAAATAATCTAGCTTTTAAGTTCTGTATTTTGCTTACTTAAAAGCATTGAATAAGATTTATTTTATCTTTTGTCCTGAAAGCAGTCGGTTATTTAAGTGGAAGACTATTCAGATGCGGGGATTTTCTTGACAAAAGATGATACCTTTCTCCTAAATTCATCACTTCCTTTTGCTTTTGACAGCTGGGGGACTATAGTCTATTTTAGGCTGGAGGTGCTTATCTCTGGCAACTGACTTGAGGGAAAAATTGGCCTATACTCCTAATTTTCAAACAACTGACTTAAGCAAGAGAAATCCCAGTCTGTCAATCTGACATAAAGCAGCGGTTCCTCTGATTTTCTTCTGCATAATGTTTTTGAACATGCAGAAAGAATTTGCTATTTTGAAGGAATTTCAGTGGTGGCCTTTTGGCCATTGTGAATTGAAAAGGGTAAAGCACAGGGATATAAATTGGGGAAATGTAGGGGGATTTAAACCTAAAGCTACTGGCATGATAAGGGAATCTACTTTAAGGTAGAACCTGAACTCTAAGATGGAATGGGTTTTTGTGTTTTCTGAAATAGACATGGAGTAAGTTGAACTCTATGGCAGCAGTTCAGGATGGACAGTGAGGAAGCAGTTAGTCAATGGGACAAGGAGGACAACTGTAATGGTTTGTCTCTTGGACGTATAGTAGGAACACAGTTTGAAGAGATAAACTGTCAGGATCATAGGACGTGCATAAATATATTCAGTGTATGTAATCTTGCATCATCTCATTAATGAGCTACACTTCTTCATTTCTGTTTGGGTAGAAGTTGCACTTACTGGTCCATTTTCAGAATACTAATAAAATGCCTTATTAAACTTTAGAAGATTAAATTTGGCCTAATGATAAATGGGACTGTTTCCTAAAGAAATACCAGGCTTTTTTGTTTGTTTGTTTGTTTCCTTGCTATTACTTAAGAGTTTTGGGGAAATAATAGGAAATGAAAGATGGGATGCATTAAGTGGGTTATGTACTCTTGTTCTTGTTTTTCTAACATAAGACATGGTTTCTTCCCCAAATAACCTCCAAGCTACAAATGTCCTGTAGATAGATGATGCATTTCTGCTAATCAGTTGATTAACTCTACTCATGTTAGCCAGTCACCTAAATTGGTATCCGTACTTGTTGACTTATCATTCATTTTTCATAGGGTCTCTAAGAAACCTCGGGAGATGAAAGGCAAAAATAGTAAAAAGATTTCTCTAAAATACACTGCTGCTCGACTTCATGAGAAGGGAGTGCTATTAGAGATTGAGGATCTGCAAGTTAACCAGTGAGTTTCTCTTTAAAACTCTAAGCTTAAGAAGTAAGTAACCTTCCTGGGGGAAGAGGAAAACAGGTATATTGAATTTTTTGTTTCTTGTAACTTGCTCAGACTTGAGGAACATAATCCCGTTATGGGCCTGCAAGGAGGAGTCTTTATGCTCTTTTGACCTTGATTTGTCTGAGATTGTGACAGATTGCCCTTATGGCTGAACTCTTAAAATTCAGTTTGTTTGTAGTCTTAGCTCTCAAAGCTGAAGAAATTGCTTTGATTTTCTAGGCAGGCATGCCTGTATAGCGAGGGCTGTGAAATCTCACATAGTGATTTCTTTTCAGTTCTGTTATTTCTAGGTGAACTGAAGTAGATATTTGATAGAGAGGGTGGGTAGGATTTTGTTAGCCTTGAGAATCTGGAATAACTTCTGTGGAATATTTAGAAGCTACCTGCTACTATAATTTCTGTTTTGTGCTTTGTGCTCTAAATGGGGTGTCGATACACATGCACTAAAGCGGGATGTTGATATGCATATGCTCAAGTATCCTCTTTCTTACTATAGGATATTACTGCTTTCTTAAAGATGTGCTCTAGTAGACGTAGACTGTGTTAAGTTTCCATTCATTATTCTGTTGAGTCTGGTTGGGTTTTAAGGTCTCACTTTAAAGAGAACTAGAGTTAAGAATGGGATTCTTGGAAATTTATCTTCTGAGTTGATCTGGTATATTCCTCTTTGTTTCATTAGGAATTGCGTGCTCAGTAATGAACTGTGGCTTTCATTTTTCTAATTTCAAAGGTTTAAAAACGTGATATTTGAAATCAGTCCAACAGAGGAAGTAGGAGATTTTGAGGTAAAAGCAAAATTCATGGGGGTACAGATGGAAACCTTTATGCTACATTACCAGGTAAGGATAGTCCTGATTAACATTGAAAATGTATGGTGCGTAAGTTCTGTGGGCTGTATGTGACTAGCAATTAAATTTTCTGCATAGACTCATTATTTTAATATCATAGACTTTTTTGCCTGAGCAATGTGAAAAAATGTGCTTTAATCAACCCTTTTGTAGGCTAAATGGATGTAATGCAAGTGGGAGATTCAGCAAATTTGTTTATTTCTTGATTCAGATTTGTATTCCTAGTTACACGCATTCATGCATGCCTGGAGGGAAATCGGGAGTCTGCTGCGGTGGTCAGCTGGGGTTGGATGTGTTGGTTTCAGCACTCCTTGCTTATTGGTGCTTTTTCTGCCATCGTGCGATTAAACTGGTTTCTTTAGTTGTCCCGTTCTTGGCTCTCCTCAGTTTTTAGTTACTCCAGACTCCCGGAAAAGGCACACAGACCGGCCTTTTCCTAAACAGCCTCCTCCATTCTGCCTCCTACGCCATTACTGTTACGTAGCATCTCTCTCCACTTCTTCCACTTTCGAATGTTGCCCAAAATTTGGTCTGAAGGCATCGTTAGATTTTGTGATCACTAATATCTCAGGAGTCTTGAAATAAATAATGCCCAGGAGTGCCGTGCATCAGGAGTCCATATCTCATTTCCTTAGAATGTTTCTTAATTGGCTGCTGGGAAGCAGAGCTGCAATGCCCTTTGGCTCACGGGTGACCTAATCATTCCCCACAGCCACCTGAAAGGAAGTTGTAGTGAGGGGGGTCAATCTCTTCTCCAAAACAACTACCGACAGGACAAGAGGAAATGGCCTCAAGTTGCGCCAGGGGAGTTTCAGGTTAGATATTAGGAAAAAAATCTGCATGGAGAGAGTGGCGAAGCGTTGGAACAGGCTGCCCAGGGAAGTGGTGGAGTCACCATCTCTGGCAGTGTTGAAGAAACATGTAGATGAAGCACTTAGGAGCATGGTTTAGCAGGATGGTGTTGAAGAGTTTACGGTTGGACTTGATGATCTTAAAGGTCTTTGCCAATTATAATGATCCTATGGCCTCAGAGGTCTCTTCTAGTTCATTTCAGTTCTAATCCATTGGAGCTCCTTGTGAACTTTTCAGTTACTTTGGTTCCTCCAAATCCTTCATACACATGCTATGCCACTACTTTGTAGCAGTGCTTTGCAGAAAATGCATATGTTCTGAGAGTGAGGGAACTACCATCAATATCCAAGTAGATGATTTACAATGGCATCAGTAAAAAAAAAAAAAAAAAAAAAA
>VWPW01022096.1:0-10242 GCA_013389825.1 Crypturellus undulatus | reverse complement strand
TTTTATTGAAGTTATTCTGCACTTAACAAGCAAAGGAGTTTTATGAAGCTCTTGCTCTTCTTGCTGCACCTCCTACCCCCCAAATCTTTTTTACTATTCAGAAATGGAGGTTGATTTTAATTTTCCATTGTGTGGGCATCAAAACTCTGTCTTTATTAAACCCTGTATCACATATACTGTTGCAGCACGCCACTCGGAAGGGTTTATATGGATCCTTTGGAAAGAGAAAGGTGCAAAAAGGGCTGTTCAAGTGTTGCATTATATTCCTAGTTGCAGCCTTGTTTTGTCTGCCGTTTGCATGGCTCAGAAAGCAGCTCCGAGCAGCCGGACACTAATAGCAATCACCGCTCCCGGCTTCCTGATTTTCCAGGTAGGATGGCTGAGCTGATGGCAATATTTTCCCCACAACCTTGTGGCATGGGATGGCCCTGGCGCTGCCTTAACGGATGTGGGACGTAATTCCCTGCTGCCTCCTCATCCCTTTCCACCGGCCTTCTGAGCTGGTGCGTCCTGCAGGTTTTCAGTTTGGGGTTGCAATGAGAGCTGCTGCAAGGAAGAAGGTCTGGAGTGAGGTGGTGGCAGAAGGGACCTCTGTGGGACACACTGGGGACATACTTGGCTTGTGGGACATGTCTCATTGCAGCAGCTGTTTTGTGTCCATAGGGAAGACCCAGAGTTTCAAGGTTTGCAGATTTGGTACAGAAGGAAGGATGGCCGAGAAGAGAGGCAGCTGAGGGACAAATAGCAGCTCTCACTACCATCTAGTTTTGATGTTCAATTTAATAAAGAGCGTTGGACAGGCAATTAACGGGATTAATTGCTTGTTTGTATGTTTGAATGTGGGTATTTGTGTGCTTGCTTTTGTCAGGCCTTTTCTGAATTAGTGTGGAATCTGTAAAGGATTTTTCTTTGCTTTTGCTCCCTCATCTTCAGACTTCAGTAATGCTATAGCTTCAATTTGAGAACAAATAATATTCGATTTTTCCTGCTTTGGGCACGTGAATGCATGAGGGGTTTGGATGTTGCTGCTGCTGGCACTTCTATGTGGTGCAAGGAAAGCAGTGGAAGAGTTTCAAATGCTGGAGGTAAAGTCAGGTGTTTCTTGGGCCTCTTGTGTGTCTTTGTGCATAAAGTGCTTTAAGAGATGCTAACACTACTGTCAAATTTTTACAGAAAAAATCCAGTAAGTGATGCAGTTTTCATTATTTTCCATCTTTCCTCACATTTGTTTTTATTGTTAGTATCATTTACATGGACAAATCATCTGCTTTTGTCTTAATTTGCTGCTTTGGTTTCATCCCCACCCTGCAGACGTCACTTTTTGTCCTGGTATCTTAGTTGCTAATTCCAGTAGTGAATTCCAATACCTGGAGAATCCCAACTGTGCTCTCAGCTCCAATAGGAATGGGCTGAATTCATAAATGGGGCCTGAGCAGCAGAAATACAAAAATGAGTTGAGAAATTATTTGGTTCTTGTACAAATACTGACTGCAAGGATGAGCCAAAAGAAAAGGTGCAACTGATGCTATTTGTGGTTAGTTTAATTAGGAAAAAAACACTAGAGTTGGAATGATAAGGAATTATTTACAAAGTAACATGGGACACTCAAAATGCACCCTCTGCCCATATTGTATGTGATTAGAAGCAGCAGAATAAAGTGATTTTAACCATGTAAATAGTACCTGTGGGCTCCATCTTTCATGTCTCATGGGATTTCTTTTCCAGAGTTATGTAATATCTCCAATTCCCATTGCCACAGGATGTCTATCTTAGTTATCTTGAGTAATTCGATGTGTTTGTATTAAAGAAAAAGCTTGAATCTTGACTCCATAGGTTGCTATTTCTTTGAATTTTCTTAAATCAGGAGGGAATGGGGTTTATGGTTGGTAGAACAGGACACCGCCAACCTGGACAAACGCAGATAGGGAAGAGTTAAGCAGAACAGAAATGGGAGCAAAGTAATAATGTTCTGGTGAATAACTTGGGGTGATGAATTGTTTGAAGCAGCAGATGCCTTTAAGAGCCGAGATGACTTGTCACAGCTGTGATTTGCTCCTAATTAATGGAGAGCCGCACATAAAGCTGAGAATATTCTTAGGTTATTGAATATTTCATATGGAAAACACAAGGATTCTGCATTTAGAGAGGCTACAAAGATGTCAACCAGAAAGAACCTTTTCTAACACAGCTGTAAAGGTGCTACTGTTTTGTATATTGGACCAGAATGAGCTGAATGAGTCACGATCTGCTGCTTCTGACTGCTCCAAGTCACCCCGTGATGTTTCTCTTGTGTCCTTCTCCATGGGGACCTTCCCTGCTGGCCCAGCTCGTCTGTCTCCAAGTGGGAAAACAGCTCTGCTTGGTCCACGAAGGGATCGGGAGGCTCAAGGCACTCATAGCAAGACACGTCTGGGAGAGGCTCCCTAAGGGCCTGAGGAGGGCAGGGAAAGCCAGAAGAGGAGCCGGGATTCCCAACGCCACGTGTCCTATGTCACCATGGCCTTGCTGTGCTCATGCTTTTATGGGCTGGTTTCCCTTGAGCGCGATTGCGAATCCCTTGTAAAAGTCACAAGGATCCAGTGGCCCTGGGCAAGGTTCTGCCCTTCCCATGGCTGTCGCTGAGCGTAGCCAAGCTGCATGTTCAAGACCTGTTTTTCCAACTGGAAATCTCTACTTAAATGGGAAAATGAGACTCTGTGCCCCCCAAATAGACCTTTGTCATTCTGGGTTTCACACTTGGATGTGCAGTGAAGCCAGCACATTGGATGTTGGTACTAGATTTTCCATAGCACTGAGCGATGGCCTTGGGTGTCTGCATCCTCGTGCAGAGCCTGTTTGTAGCATCATACTCTGCTGCACCAAACCAAACGCTAAGAGCACCTGAGCTAAACCCAAAATGTAATGCAGCTTTGTAGTAGTGAACCAGGGGAGCTGCTGCTCGTGTCTAGAGCCCCGTAAGGCCCTCTTGCTTTTTAAAAATCCATTCTTATGCTGTCACAAAGGCAAATAATTCCCTGTCTAAATCAATTAGCCTGGGCCTCCACTGAAGGCTTCCTGAATTGGACTTTTGCAAGGCTGCAATCCTGATGGGGAGCAGTGGGAGAAGGCAGAGACTCAGAAAAACGAAACGGGGCCGGATGGCTGAAGACGCCCCATCTAACGCTGCTGCTCCTTGGTGTCATCCGCTGGCTCCGGAGCCGAAAGGCGCCCGATTTGAGAAGTAGTTTTTAGGAGATAAGCTTGACTGGTGATGGGGATCCAGAGCTCTTGAGTTCCGCCTCTGGGGGTTGTGACTCGCCAAAACTGGCCATTTTGAGGCGATGAAAAATATTATTTTTGTCTCGTCTGTTCCATCCTCTTCCTTTTACGTGCTGCGGCCCCGGCTCTTCAGCCAGAGGTTGGCGGCTCTGCAGAGGAGAGGGCAGAGGGTAAATGAAGCCCCTGTGTCATTACAATGTCGTGCTGGTGTAGAACCTACTCTTCCTCCTACCCCTCGTTTCTGGCTTTTTCTCCTTGCTTTTATTTCCCCTCCCAATCTCTTTTTTTTTTTCCCCTCTCTCTCCTCATTGCCACTTGTGTAACAAGGATCATACTGACTTTCTGAAGGTGCAGTGTTTGCCAGTGGCTCAGTGTTCGCCAGGGACGCCAGAGCCTGACAGAATTGGGAAGAACTGGTAGGTTTTTCTCCACTTTGCATCTTACTGTGCAGGTATTACAGTGAGCAACAACGAATTGGCCCTATATTGCTTTACAACTCTTAGCATTGACTTTTAGTTAAGATTTGCCAAGGCTTTTTTTTCTTGAAAAGGAATTTCAGACTGGAAGAAGCAGCAGTAACTGCAGGATCAGCACCTCCTGCGGCAGCAACTTGTGTTTCTTGACGTCCTCCTCCAAGATCCATTTTCCCACATCTTGCCCCTGCGCTAACGAGGAAAATACTTCAAATGGCCCTCAGTCCTCCACGCTTAATCTGGAAAACCTGCCAGCTAAAGAAGTGTTCTTGGAGAGCAGCGAAGCAGCTGCTCAGGACTCACATCTGGGAGAGCCTGTTTAAAGTCAAGGCTAAAGGAGGGAGTCAGGACCCTGCAGAGCAGTGACCGCAGCTTTCGTGCTGCCTTTGGGTGACTTGGGCCAGTTTTAGATTATTTCCAGATGTGGGATGTTTGGCTCCCTTCCAGCATGGGGCTTGTTCAGGAGCTGGGCATCAACCAATAGATTTTGCAAAGAGGGGAAATTCTAGCTGCCTTCAGCATAAAACCGGAGGCTTTGCCGATTTTCATCACCAAGCCAGCAGTTGTGGTGACTTCTCCTTCCAGGTGCTTGCGTATTTGCTCTCCTCATTCCAGGGAGGAGTATTTTGCACCATTGTTACCTCCTCTGTCACTTCTGGTGTTTCCTGAACCCGTGTGGTTTTAAGCATCTTAATGCAGCATTAAAACTCAGGAGCTCCCCTACCGGCCGCGGGCTGCCGAGGGAGGAAGCTGCATTTCAGTGAAATGCAGTGTCCGTTCGACAGGCCGAGCCCGTGTGACTCCTCGCAGACGTGTTAGTAAAACCCAAACCAGCTGGTGCATCGCGGTGCCGAACACGGGTCGGGGCAGCTCCGCAGCAGCTGGTGGCAAAACAGCCCTGCTGGCGTTCGGCTCGGCGCTAAATGAATCTCCAGTCCCTTATTTCTACATTCAAACAGAAGCAGTTGCCACAGGTGGCGTTGGGAACACAAATGGTTAATCCTTATTTACCTTCCACCTTTCCTTGTGCTGTGGAACAGGAAACTCCTTACGGGAACGCTCTGGGTTTCTTGCTTTGCTGGTCCCCAGCGTCTCGGTGGCCCCTCTTGGCCAGGAAGGAACTGATGGGGTTGGGGAGGGAGCGCGGGGCAGGTGCTAGAAGCAAAACTACAGCAGAAACCACAAACCAAGCGGGGAAAATCCCAGATGCTACAGGAATAAACTGCAGCTGAGAGGGACAGCCGATTCCAGGAACAGAACATGGCAGGAATCAGATTTGTTTTAATCCAAATGATGCAGCAGTTCCAAATTAGCCGGGGGAAGGAATGAAATGGTTTCGTAGAAAGGAACAAACTGAAGTACTGGCTGCTGCTGGCAGCAAGACGATTAAAGGGATGTGGTTTGTTTTATGTATAAATTTACAGTCGTTGCTGTGAAGTAGTCGAATAACAGAACTAAAAAAAAAACCCCAGGAATTCTAATACAGAAAATGTTTTGATAAGTATAATTTGATTCTATTGGATCTTTTTGTTGCCGTGCAATAATAATGTTATAAAACTTTTTTAGTAACTGCAAGCCTAATTTTGGTAGCGCAGAATTAAAAGGCTCGCAAATTAGTGTATAGCATTAGATTAAGTTCCTTGCTGAATGGTAGAATGGAATTTTTAGCACTGTGTTTAAAAGAAAATGACAAAATTGCAAAATATTGCTGCCCTTACGTTTGGGATGTCCCCTTTTAACCCAAGCATGTGCTCACAGATTGATCTTCCATTTAAATTAACTGGAGCTGACATGCAAAGCATGACAGAAGGTAGTCTCGCTTATAACATAAAATAATCAAAGGCTGTCAATATTTTCAGACCAGGCTGAATAGCTGATCGGAGCTGATAATTTTCAGCCCCCTGTATAAAAGCTATAAAATAGCAGAACTGCTGTGGTCGAAGGAGCCTTTTTCATTTTCTAGCAGCCATTACATGCTGCCAGCACAAAAACATTTTTTTCTTAACAGTCCTTTCCTGAGCTCAAAAATGGATTTCCCTCCAGCCACTGTCATTCAATTATCACCTCGGGAAATGCACAGATATAACTGATGATCCCTTTAAAATATCCTGCAGTATTCCACCCCTCTCATCCTTCATTTTTCTCCTCGCTCCAGTCATTAAATGTAACATTGCCGATGTATATTTTATAGGGTGACCCTGACGGCTGTCGCTTTGAGGATGTGCAGAGATAATAAGATTGTCCGTGTAATGAAGGGCAGATAAATAGAAAAATGTTTACGGGATGGAGCAGGGTAGGTCCAACAGCTTTATGGCTTGCTGCGCGCACTTGCTTGCTGGTATATACGCACCCACGTGAACCATCACCCATCGTGTTGCTTCAGAAGGTAAAAATATGATGTATTACAGCCCGAGAAGATGACACGAAGGTGTTGTGGTGATGCAGCCGGTAGCAATGAGGTGGTTTTTGTCCAACAGCTGGACGCAAGCAGTCCCAAACTGCTAGGTACGGAGCTGGTGTCAGGAACAAACCCGATTAAAGGGATAACATGTTGGTGCCACGCACCCTTATTGGGAAACCCGTCCTTACATTGTACCATTAAATCTTGAGTGCCAACAGAACTGGAGGAAAAGTGTGTGTGAAGCGCGAGGACGTGATGCAGTGCAGACTGTGCTAAGCTGGTATTTATCCAGCTCTTATATACGGTATTTATCTGGGCATTTATCTTAGGTTGTTTTTTTTCCCTAATGTGGAAGAACCCACCATCAGAACTGGTAGGTAATGAGGGGATGGCAGTGAAAGACGTTGGATGAAGCAGTTTGAACCTCGTTGGCTTTGAGAAAATAGGCATTTCCCTCTTGCCTTTGCGAAAATAATTCCTCTCTGTCCTTGAGAATACGTGGCATGTGTAACTCCCCCAACCTGTGCGCGTTTAGTTGGGGACACTGCTCTGGGCATCGGGATAAGCAAAAGGGACAAGGCTGAGAGTTTGCGAGGGAGAAGAAACAGATGTGGAGCAGGAGGTGGGGAGGAACCTGTGTTTTACGCCAGCCTGAGCCGTGGTAGGATGGGATGTCCTGACTCTGCAGGGGCTCAATTACGTTTTCCAGGGTCAGCACGGGGCACGAGCTGCTTCATGCTGGGACACTGGAGCATGGCACCAAGCAGCACAAGGAATATTCAGCACTGCTGCATGGAGACCCCTCTGTCCCGNTAGTGGGGACACTGCTCTGGGCATCGGGATAAGCAAAAAGGGACAAGGCTGAGAGTTTGCGAGGGAGAAGAAACAGATGTGGAGCAGGAGGTGGGGAGGAACCTGTGTTTTACACCAGCCTGAGCTGTGGTAGGATGGGATGTCCTGGCTCCACAGGGCTCAATTACGTTCCCCAGGGTCAGTGTGAAGCGGCTCGTGCCCCGTGCCGGGATACTGGCACGTGGCACCAAGCAGCACATGGAATATTCAGCACTGCTGCATGGAGACCCCTCTGTCCCGCGGATGGGGCAGCCGTGCAGGAAAACATGGAATCAGCCCAGGAGAGGAGAGGGGGGAAAGTGAAACTGGAGGTCAAGGTGCAAAACAGCATTTTCAGCCTCTGAAATCCTGCTAATGCAAGTTGCAAAGGGGAGCTGAGTAGCAAACATGTATAAGGCAAAAAGGTTCTTCACTATTTTGCCAACCTGGTAATGGAGCAAGCTGGAGAGAGATGCCAGGCGGCCCCTGCACAGTCCGTAGAGCCACAAGTGACACCGTTAAAGATGGGATCTAATAATTAGTAATGGATGCAGCCAACAGCCTGCGCTCCTCTGGGTATCGGGGACTGTTGAATAACAAAGAGCAGTCTCTGGAGGAAGAAGCCTTAATTACAAAAGCTTTCTCGTCACGCTGGCATGACATGCAGCTGGAGAGAGGGTCAGCAGCTTTCAGCTGCGCCTGAGGCTTGAAGCCATGCACTAGCTTACGCTGATTTTGGCTTGGCACAACAGTTTTCAAAGTTAAAATCCTTAAAAACGAGAAAAAGGAATTGTTTGCGTAGACAGTTAGCTGGGGAAACTTCCATAATAAACTAATTTGTCTTACTTCCTACCAATATGTGCAGCCTTAATTCCACATTGGAACAAGTTAGCAAATGCAGCGTGCCGGAATTATGAATTGGTTTGTGTGTTTGTGACACAAACTTGTGGCTGAGGGTTTTATATTTTCTTTTAGGCTTTGAACAGTCAAATGTAGACTTCTCTTTTGGTTTGCTAAAGCCATACAGACAAGGGGAGGACTAAAGCAAGAAGTATATCAAATTAAAAGAACAAACAGTTTGTGTTGAGGGCAAAAGGAGAGGTTCTCAAATGACGGGTTGGATGAGGGGCCTGGCTCATCCACTGAAACCAGAGTCATTCGTAGGGCACAGCAGCCCTTTCCTGCTCCAATCTGTGGAGGACTGAGCAGGGCAGCAGGTCTCACCTAGCAGAAACACTTAAAACCATTAAGTTGTGTCTGAATTGCAGGGTCCTTGGTACCAAAAAAAGAAGAAAAATTGCAGCTAGAGCCTCAGCTGGATTCCTGAGAAGGTTTGTGAGTGTATTTGGGGGTGAACTGGTAGCCTGAAACACCAGAGAGTTCACTTGGGTTCTGCATCTCCTTTTGCTTTCTGCTTTTCCACTTGGTCAGCCAGTTTCAGCAGGACTTTCTAATACTAAATGAAACTAACCTGCTGATCTTGGTGTTAGGGAGGCAAGAAAATGGGTGTTTTCTTTGCAAAAACTGTAGGAAAGGGTCTTTGCAGAGAGCAGACGAAGGAGAGCAGTGCAGGAGATAAGAAACAGCAAGTGGGCCTGCTGGCTTTTCAAAATAGCGAGAGACCTGCAGGAAACTTCTTAGAAAGCATCCTAGAATTTTAAATACCCTTTTAGTGGTGTTATTAAAATATGATTTGGTTTTTAAAAGCCTCTCTTAAAATTTGAGCACTGTTTTAGGCCATGCAGCAGTGCCGCGCACCCAGGGCGGGCATTAATCAGCGCCGCGGCACGAACCGCAGAGACTTATTGCTTAATTAGAACATGTGCAAACCTATTTGTCACTGCTGACAGTGGCACCGGGGCTGAGCTTAAAATGGTCAAAATGCCTGAGTTGAACCTTTCTGCACTGTGTGGTTCTGCTTTCTCTGCCCTGCTGCGTTTTTGAAATATTTTGGCTTGTTTGGACTGAGATTTGCAAATTAGCCAGATCCAGCCACAGGCTCTTAACAAACAGAATTAACAGACAGAATAGGGAATCTCTGCTTGCTGTCCCCTTGCTACTTCGGTGGGGTAGGTTGTGTTGCTCAAGGAACCGGAGGATTTGGGGCTGTTTGTGCTGTTTCCTCCCTTGCGCCTCCTGAATTAGCCACTTTTGGGTATGGAGATGTGCGGAGTTGGAGGGACCAAACCAAAACCTTCCGTTCTGCCTCCCGCTCTGGAATGGCCCTGGACACCTTGCTTTTAGCAGAGGACTTCAACGCGATGGAGAGCATTAGCTAAATTGAGTTGACTTAATAAAATCCTGATGCGTTCCAGAAAGATTGTGAGTTCATTAGGAGCGCAGCCGGGCGGGCCACCACGCAGCGTCGTCATTTACCTTTTTGGTTTAATTACAGCCAAGCCGTCCCCCCTGCCCTTTTCTGTTCTGTGCTGTTTTCTCCTGGCAGAGCCGGGCTCTGGGGAAATTAAACAGCAATTAGGCTGTTTGCTCCCCGCGTTGCTCCGCGGAGATGCTCGGGGTGGGTTGATGTGTTTGCTTGGCTTGCAGAGGAGCAGCTCCCGCTGCAGCGGGGCAGCCCCGCGCGCCCGCAGCTAATCCTTTGCTTACCTAGGGCAAGACTGAACCCAACCAGGGAACGACGTGTTCTGTGTATCCTGCGTTTGGAAAGCGCTGATAAGAAGTGACAAACCAGGGCACTGGTTTGCTAAGGGTGTGGAGGAGCGAGCGGGGCCTGCCCAGGGCCTGAGGGATGGACTGAGCTGC
This sequence comes from Crypturellus undulatus, assembly GCA_013389825.1. NCBI lineage: Eukaryota > Metazoa > Chordata > Aves > Tinamiformes > Tinamidae > Crypturellus > Crypturellus undulatus. Next base: position 516 of record VWPW01022096.1, on the reverse strand, counting down.
TGGGGAGGGCCTGGCATGGAAACGGGGATAGAAATCAGGGAAAGGAGCCCGGTGCCAAGGAAATGATTTCTGGAGGAGTGCATACGGCCTGTTTGATGGGAGCAGAGGTGCTGGGTGCTGCAAGGCCCTTGTCACCTCACCTTGCAGAGTGGCTTCCACCGGGTGTCTTGCTGTTGCTGGTGGGGAGTGGATCTGACCCACTTCCTTCATTAAAACAAGCAAATGAACAAAAAAAAACCCTAGAACTGAGCTGAAAGGAGGTGCCACTTTTAGTAGGAGCCAAACCATGGGGTGAACGGGCTTGGCTGGAGGAGGTTGGACCATGAGGGGCTGGGAGCGACTTGGACCTTTCTGAGGTGATGGGAGCTTCAGACCAGATCTCTGTGCCTGGTGGAAGAGGCTGTTCTGGAGGAACACAGCACCAAAACCTGAAAGATTCTTCCCATTTTGCATTACAATTTTGACAAGTTAGGACGATTAAATTACATCTTAATGCAGAAGACTGCACTTGAGAGG
>VWPW01022095.1:0-17142 GCA_013389825.1 Crypturellus undulatus | reverse complement strand
CCCAGAGACCAGCCTTTCCATGGGAAGTGCAAACCTGGAAGACTCAAAAATAATAAAAGAAAAAGCACTCGGGAAGAAATTTACTTCAACTTGCTGCCCAAGCCCGTCTCTGATGGGANATCTCTACTTAAGCAACCGCTTCTCAGAAGCAGGGACCTCCCAGAGACCAGCCTTTCCATGGGAAGCGCAACCTGGAAGATTCAAAAATAATAACTCAACTCGCAGCCGAAGCCTGTCCCTGATGGGAAAAGCTGCCTATTGTGTCAAACCAGTGCAGGTTTGAGGTTACGTGATTGCGAGGAGCAGGTTGTGAAGCGATTTTAGGGCTCTCCAGAGATGCCTCCGCTGGGGTTATTCCACAACCAGAGCATCTTCCAGCCTGGGAGAGCAGAGCTGGCCCTGGAGCACATCCCACCCAGCGCGAGCGGGATCCTCCTCCCCAGCAGAGGATGAGCCCCATGCCAAGCCCCAGAGCTTAGCAGGTCATCGTGTCTAAAAACCCGCTTTTGTTTGTCTTAAGGGCTTTCATTTTTTATAAAATATATATATATAACATTGAGTTGACAACAGCAGAGATTTCATGCTCAGCTTGAGCAAAATGTGGGATTGCCAGGACTGTCCCGTGAACACAGAGAGCGGCCGCCGCTGCTAATGCAGATCAAGAGAATGACAGCGACGCTGGGGTTTAATTAGCAAAGTAACATGGAAAATATAAACAGATTGGGAATACACATGACCAGTGAATAACTCCCTCTGGATTTAACAAGTCACTCTCTAAAGCTTGTATATATATTTTTAACTTCTTTCTTACTCTGCTGCTGCTGGAGAAATAGTCACTTAGCCAACTTGGGGGAGACTTTGGGGGGTTTTCTGAGTGTTTGAGGGCTTTTCACTGCATATTTCTGCTTGGCCAGGATATGGCTGCAATGGGGCTTGGGGAAACCCGAATCCATTCGCTCTTGTCCAAAACGCTGCTGTGCAGGGGGACCCGGGGGCCACATCCATTGCTCCACATGGGGACTTCTTATTTTTCCCTCCCGCTATAGCAGAGTTCATTTATTATCGTTCGTCACATATGTTTTTGGACAGGGAATGGTTCTTGCGGCATTTAAAAGATACCGCTGGGAATTGTGCTGTCAGCACTCCAAGAACGGCGGGGAAGGCCAAAAATAACTGTTTACTCTCAGTAATGACAGCGCACAGGCCTCCCCCGGGGGTGGGCGCAGGGCCCGGCCCGCGGGGCCATGTGCACATCAAAGCGAGGGGTCAGGGCACACCTGGCTCCTCAGATGGGCAGGACCTGCTTTTTAAGGAATAAAACCCCAAACGAGCCATTAGATCATGACTTTATCTCGGGCGGTTTGTGTCTTTGGTTGCCTCCTGTCCTCCCTCTGCTTTGTTGCTGTTGCCACCCTGGGAGAGCCGGGGAGGTCCAAGGTGCCACGATGCACAGGATGGATCTGCCCTGCAGCATTCCCAGTTTCCCTAAAACCCTCCCCAAAGCGCTGAGAGCCGGTGACTTTGGTGGAAGAACCTCATTGAAAGGCACGATGCTCCCAGCAGCAACACATGGGCAGGGAGGCATCCGTGCAGCATCCATGGAGCATCCCTAACCCTCCGTGTCTTCTCCCGCAGTTCCTGGGCTACCTGCGCGCCTGCGACCGGCTGCTCAAGCAGGGCTACGAGGAAGGGCAGGTGGAGGAGGCCATGGAGATGTTCCAGTACTCGGAGAAGAAGGTGAGAGCGGGATGGTGACCAGAGCCATGTCCCCATGCACTGGTCTGCCCCAAACGCACTCCAGAGCCTCCTGGGTGAGCAGATCCCCTTGCTCTGCCCTGGCCAGGCTACAGGTGCCCAACGCTGCCATGCAGCATTGCACGCCCCTTGGGAAGTGGATATTCCTCGTATTTTGGGGGACAAATGGCCTTTTTTTGAGAACACGGCACCAGGTGGGACATTGTGACAAGGAGAACCGTCTTGGGGAAGGGAGGAGAAAAGCAGGCAAATGAAATCCAGATTGTACTTACTGGCTCTCGCCGGTTTGGTGTAATAGCGCTGCAGCGCGCACAAACACTTCCCTGGAATTCGCATTTAATTTTATGAGCAGCAAGTGAAGATAGAGTCTCGCTTTATTAAATATTTCTTGTGGAAAGAAGCTGGAGTAAAGGAGAGCTTTTATAAACTAGCCTGTGTCTGCCTGCCCTCCGCCCATCTGCTTTCAGCAGTGCCCAAATCCACTGTCGCGTTATCCGGCCCTGCTGCAACATCGAGGTGAATTTGCCTTAAAAAGCCCAGGATAAAACCGCTCCTCTCTCTTCCTTCTTCCCTTCTCAGGCGGCCGAATTCCTGCATCTCCTGGCCCAGTTCAACGACATGGGTTTCCAGCAGAATGAAATCAAGGAGGTGCTGCTGCTCTGCGAGAACCACAGGGAGAAGGCGCTGGAGGAGCTCATGACGCAGAGGCAGTGAGCGGCGGTGCCCGGGCAGCACCAACGGCCCCGGCTCTTCCCATTGCCCTGGCACACGGAGCAGAGCTGCTGCAGCGGGGTCCTGCCTTGCCCCGCACGCAAACACAGTCAGATGTAGCTTAAAATCTTCTTAAAATCTTCAAATCAGCACAATTGTTTCCATAAAAGCCCAAGACTTTTCAAGGAACATTGTTGTTTCTTTGTGGAAAAGGCTGGCTTAAGTTTGATTATTGTAATCAAAATGGAGTCAGATCCCATTAGCATCTCATTTAAATGGGAAACTTAAGATGTAATTTGGTGAAGGGTTAGAGAAGAAAGCAGATTGCTGCTCTTTCAGGTAGGTAATGCACTAAGTTTATCCACTGAGTTGAGAAATGGCTCCTGCAAGGATTTGTGCTGCGTGGGCTCGGAAGTTTTGTGGAATCTGAAGGGAGACGCGGAAGAGTGGCTCTGCCTACCCCAGAGCGCTCCGCTCTGTGCCCAAGTGAAGAAAATTCAGGGAATGTCCCCCTGAACTGTGATGGCAGTGGCTCATAGTCAAGTTCTACACAAGTGTCAAGCCCAGGAAAACCTGGAGGCACCAGTGAATTTTTGTGTATATATGAAATAGGGAGGACAGACGATTCAAATCACCTTCCTAGACGTTTCTTTGGCTTCGGCAGTGTAACAATGGATTTTTTTTTTTCACAGAAAGTACGTTATTTTCCTTTGAATTAGATACAGCTGTAATTTCTTTGAGTAAAGATTGTGAGAGAGGCTTTTCAATGTATTTACTGTGTCTTTTCAAATGGAGAAGCCAACTGGCACGACTTAGCAGAGACGGCTCTTAATTAGTTGCAAAGTGTTTACCGTTTTTCCATCCCATCCTTCCAGCAGATCTCTTAGCACAACACTCTTCCATCCCGCCAAAACAATCCCTCTTCCTTCCCTGTTCCCGTTAGCAGCTTGCGAACCCCAGGACGCAGGAATACACCTCCATGGTCGTGTTCATCCTTGTCGTCTTCTTCTATTTTAGTCTAATTTCTGTGGGCTGAGAGCATGATATCCGCACACTCTCCTTGCTGAGAGCTGCTTCCTATGGAGCCCAGACAGGGAGGCTACGTGGAAAAAGTTGCTTTACCCATATCCAAGAGCTTTATTGCATGAAGATCCGCGTTTCTCTTGATTTTCTGGCATTAAGTGGGAACCGTAAGCACCAAACTGTGGTCTCAGCCTAAAGATACAGTGATGCCTCGCTGCCCCGAGCCAACAAACACGCTGTGTTGAGCCCATCTGTGCAGCGAGCTCTCGGGTGTGCTGTGCAAGGCTCTTCTCACACCCCTGTTTTTCCTGCGGGAGATTTTGCTTGGTTATACAAGCTTTTATTTTTGATACGGCCCTTATAAGGCAAGTCCATTCTCCAGACAGCTTTTCATGACATGCGTCCTTGCCAAGATGATGTCACCTTAAAGAGAAACTTGCAAAAGGTTGAACTATGATTAGATGTATCGCCGAGCCTCTAGCTGCACCCTTCGGCGAAGTCAACGCCACGAAGATTTAAAGGGCTAGATAAGGGTGCCAGGTCCGTGCCAGCGGTGCCTAATGTGGAGCACTAAGTTCTGGAGAAGCAAGTCAAGCTCATGGGGTGGCAGCAGCTGAGCAGACACGTGCTGTGGATTCGGCTTCTCCTGGTCATGACCTGCAGGTTTTTCCATTGCAGTTTGCAGGGATAAGGGCAGTATCTTTTCCCGCTGCAGCTGGAGAACCTCGTGCAACCAAGCGGAGAGGACAGTGAGAAGCTGAGCCAGCGGTTTCACTGCCTTGGGTTATTCTCCTTAGTGCTTTCCGCATAGATAGATGCAACCAAGATATCCCTCTCCTGGGAGCATCCATGCCACACGCACTAGCGGCTGCCAAGACTTGCTTTTTCTCTCCAGTTGCACTTAAAATCATAAAAAACTTGTGCATTTTATCAGTAAATATCTCCACAAACGTGTGAGCTATGGAAAAAAAGGAAGTGAAAAAAAGGTATGAAGGTGGGAGTAGAGGTTGTGTTGCCTGGTCTTTCCAATGCTGGGAGGAGAGGACAAGCCTGCCAAGCTAAACTGCCTTGGTTTAGTTACAGAAGCCTATCAGGAATATTTTAACAACATAATTATTTTAACTCTGTTTTAATGGAGGGTTTTAACTGGTTATTCAACTTAAAAGGGTTTAAGACACGGCGCCTCGCGTGTGCCGCTTTGAGGAAGGAGAAGACAGCAGAAAATGTTAATTGGCTTCATCCAAGAGGGAGCCGGGATCTGACTCGCTGGAATTTGTGCTAACAGCTCGCGGGGCACGTGTCAGCCTCCCAGGGCACGGCAAGCCTCCCAGGGCACGGCAAGCGCTGATCCCGGATCCCTCCCTGCATTTGGCCTGGATAATGTAGGAGACTCTAGGAAGGCAGATGGAGAGGGAAAGAAGTGCAGCCTTGTTGTAGGAAGCAGTTGTTGGGTTGCTCTGAGCATCCTTGTGTCAGCTAAAGCTCTGTTTCAGGGAGAAATAAAGAGATTTTTAGAACAGAAAATCAAAGATGATTCTGAGCTCAGCTGAGCCAATGAAGGGAAAACCAATGGGAGACCAGGGACAGGTGACAAGTCCACAAGAATGGGCATCCTCCTTGGATTTCCACCTGGAATCAAAGGTTTCCAGGGCGGATATTTCAGCTGTTGAGCAGGGCTGGCTTGTTCCCACAGGACATGGTTATCTTCAGGTCAGCAAAGAAATGTGTCCGGAGAGACCAAGTGAAGATGCCTTGGTCTTACAGACCTTGTCCTGGCATGACCTACGGTGACATCGGGCCACAGGTTTTGAAGTGCAGCCGCAATCGGTTGGCCTCTGTGGCACAGACTGACGCCAAGAGGCTCCTCTGGAATATTACTATACGTATCCCAGGCACTTGATGGTCCTCGTTGAGGAGCAAGATGTATCTGAAGCACCTTCCCATGCTCCGTGTCCTGAGATGCTCCTTGTGTCACCATCAGGCTTCGGTCTCGGCTGGATCCTGCTGACAGAGGGCAGACGGGGACAGGCGCATGGAGGGTTTTGAAAGACGGACACTGCTGCGAGTTTGTCTTTTTTTTTAATGCAGTGACTGTTTTGAAAACGCTGAGAACATGGCAAGGGTCAGCGTGAGCATCTGAGCCATCCCCACGGGTATTCTCTTCCGCTGCGGCCGGGGAGGCGCTGGCAGCTGGGAGCCTCCCTGGTTTATGGGAAACCGCTTGTGCAACGCCCGGGGCGATGCCGGCTTTGCCAGCGGCACGGGAAGAGCACCGGATCTCTGGCACACCCTGAACCCCCTTTGGTGTCCCACCTCGGAGGGACAGAGGCAGAGGCAAGGCTGAGATGTGCAAGAGCTCAGGGCTGGTCCAGCAGCGCATCGCACCGTGCATAAACCAGCACAGCGCAACGGGCTGGCACGTGTGGCCGTGTCCCAGCAAGACAAATTTGGGACTGGACCTCGTCCCGGTGACATGCATGGAGCAGGGCTGTTGTGCTGATGCCATCGTCTTTGCTTCTCCTCCTCGTGTCTCCCTGGCCCGGCCTCGGCTTTGCTTTACGATTCCAGGAGCAGCCGACGGTGCCAATGCACAAATACCAGCCTGGAACCAGAGCAGTGCCCGCTGCCCGGGCCGCGTGCCAGTTCCCATCAGCGGGGGATTTGTTCCCATCTCCCTCGCCCGGAGCCGGCGCGGCGGGAGCGCTCCGCGCTCTTCCTGCCCTGCGCCCCGTGGCGGGGAGCCGAGCGGGGGCCGCATCCCCGCGGCGCCTCTGCCCGCGCCGGGCGCCCTTGGCAGGGCGGTCGCTGCCCGCTGCCAGCGCCGCCGCTCCCGATATAGCCCGGGGCGGCCGGGCCGGTGTCATGTTCTCCGCAGGCTGCTGACGTGCCCGGCGGCCGGAGCCGCGGCCACATCCCGGCGGGCGAGATCCCTGCATGGACATGGGGCTGTGGAAGAGCAGACGAGGAGCGAGCGGGAATTTATTCCGGGAGGTTCCCTCTTCCCTGGGGTCCTGCGCTGGGGATGCTCCAGCAGCGGGAGCTGCGGGCAGAGCTTCCCGCACGGCCTCGCTCGGATCCATGCGGCTGCCTCTTTAAGCGGGATCAGGTCCCCGGAGCTTTTCCCCCGGGAGCCGCTTGCTGCTGTGGGAAATGCCCTCCCGGCGTCGCTCCCAAAACACGGCGCAGCTGAGAAACCACCTCGTTGCGATGGGCAGAGCCGCGGCTCCGCTCGTGTCCCCCGGTGCAAGGCTTAGGGTTCATTCAGGGGAGACTTTATTAAAAAGTAATAATAATGAAAAACAGAATAATGAAAAACACGGGTCATTTTTAAGACTTGCCTTTTAATTCGCGGACAGAAGGAATAACTTTCCGGCCAGACAGAGAGCAAAGGGATCGCTACACATAATCAGAGCGTTAATCAACTCACATTTGTGTTTCCCTGGGACCGGTCCCTGATGCTCTCGCCAGGCCCTAGGTGCTCTTGGCTCAGCGGGCAACGGTGACATTGGCCGGCATCGTGTGGAGCCGCAGTCCTTCCCTGCTCTCCCTTGCCCTGCCATGGGCCGGGCCGTGGCGATGCCGCGGCCCCGGAGCAGCGGGAACGTCGTCCTACGTGGCGACCCTACGTGGCGATGGCGTGGTCGCGCCGCGGCAGCCGCAGCAGGAAGGTCTGCAGGGAGCCGCTGCGGGGGAAGCCGGCCTTCTCCTTCTTGAACCTCCACGTCTCCTCGTCCACGGAGTAGAGCAGCGTGAGCATCCTGTTCACCGTGTAGACCGTGTCGCCCCTGATCACGGCCGTGAAGAGGGCTCCTTTGCTGTTCACGAACTGCCCGGGCAGCGTGGTCCACTGGCGCGACGTGAGGTTGAAGCAGTCAATGACGCAGCGCAAGAAGTCGTCCGAGGGCCCGTTGCGCATGACGTAGAGGTTGTCGCGATGGGCCACCATGCAGTGCCCGTAGCTCTGCGGCCTCTTGAGGTGGGTGACGGGCAGCCACTCGTCCCTGCGCGCCTCGTACTCGTAGACGACCGTGGTGTCGAGCGGCTTCCACAGGCACACGAAGATCTGCCCCAGGGCTTGGGCGCAGGGGGTGGCGGCGCTGGGCTGCGGCAGGTCGGACACGAAGCTCCACGTCTTGGTGGCCGTGTCGTACCTCTCCACGGACTTCAGCGCCGTCTTCTCGTACTCGCCCCCTATGGCGTAGAGGTGGCCCTCGTGGCCCACGAGGGTGATGTCGTAGCGCAGCTGGTGCGGGCTGGCGAACTCGCTCCACGCGTTGGCGTCGGCGTCGTAGCAGAAGCTGCTCTCCACCACCTGCTTGCTGGCCCCGTAGACGCCGCCCACGATGTAGATCTTGTTCTCCAGGGTGGCTATGCCGGCCAGGAACGTGCTGGCCGTGAGCGGCAGGCACGCCAGCGTGCGCCACGTGTTGCTCTCCTCGTCCAGGTAGCAGATGGTGCGGGAGAGGTCCTCGAGGAACTCGAACGTCGGCGTGTGGGCGCCCACGGCGATGAAGGTGCTGGGCAGCAGCGAGCGCACGTAGGCCCGCAGCTCGCCGGGGAGGCCCTCGAGGCCCTCCTGGAGCTCCGCGTAGCTGTCCCTGATGTAGAGCGCGGCGCTGTGGAAGAGCTCGCGCAGGCCGAACACGGCCGCCGCGTGGTAGAGCAGCAGGCAGTTGTCCGAGTTGAGCGAGTGCACCAGGTAGCGGGCCAAGGGCCCGGCCTGCAGGAAGGCGGCGCATTCCACGGCCTCCACGTTCTCGTCGCCGCGCAGCACGGGCCGCTCGCCCGCCAGCACGCGCAGCATGGCCAGGAAGCCGGCGGCGCTCAGCGCCCGCAGCCGCAGCTCCTCCTGCGTGCTCTCCCGCATGCCCGAGCGGAAGAGCGCGCGGAAATACTCGCTGCTCTCCACCAGCAGGCTCTTCTCCACCGAGAAGACCTGCTCCTCCACGCGGATCCGCACCCTGGCCGGGGGTGCCGGTTCCTCATCCGGAATCATCCTCTTCCTAAGGGGGATGGTGCCGCTTCTCGGACCCCCTCGGCACCTTCGCTGAGCTTCCCCAGCGAGCGAGCGGCGCTCGCTTGTGACATAAATACCCCCGGCTAAAGATAGCTGAGCCTCATGTGACCCGCGAGCCACCGGCCGGGACCGCGGCCGGACACGCTGCCCGCGCCAGCCAGGTCGGACATGGGGACATTCCCGCTGTGCGCATCCTCCGGGCGGCCTGGGACGAGGCCGGCGGTGGGAAAGGACGATGTGCCCTGGGGGATCCTCACAGCGGGACATCTTCACTCTGATGGCTGATGCTGGGACATGTTGGTGCCTTGGGATCAGATCCCAGCCCCATGTGCCTGCCCGGCACCTGGAGCAGCACCTCCATTCCCACTCAGCCCAACGGTGCTTCAATGGAGACCTCCCATCCACCGGGATCCCTGCCGGAGACGAGCCAGGGGGGACCCCATTCCAAGGGCAGCGCGGGGACTGCGGATGCCACCTAAAGCCGAGCAGGGGGACAGCGCGGGGCACCCGGCCCACGGGCCGCATCCTGCGGCTGGGAAAGGGGGTGTCCCCGCTCCCACGGATCGCCATGGTGACGGTGACAGCAGCTCGCGCCACCCACGCGGCCCCGCTCCGCAGAGGGTGCCCGGCGGCTCCCGGTGCCGCTCGCCCAGCGCCAGTGAGTGGCCCCACGCGCCCCAGCGCCCTCCGCACGCGGGTGGCCCCATCTGGGGGCTCGCGGGGGGTGGTATCTGCGCCCAAGGGGCGACGCCGCGGGCCGCGCGCTGAGGTGCGAAGAGCGCGCCGGCCTCAGCGGCCGCCCGGAGGACACGGTGAGGGGCGCCGCGGCCCCGCCGCTGCGCGGGGCAGCCCCGAGGCGACGGGGACAGGCGCGGGGCCGGCGGCAGCTTCCTTACAAGGAGCTTGGCGGCCGCTCAAGCGGCGCCTCCCTCCTTCCCTCCCTCCCTCCTTCCCTCTATCCCTCCCTCGCTCCTTCCCTCCCTCCCCGCCGCCCCGTCCCGCGCGGCCGCCTCGCCGGGAGCCCCGTCCCGTCCCCCCCCATCCCCGGGCGGGAATTCTCCGCATCCCGCCGGGATTTCGCCGTTCCTCCCGGTCCGACGTGGGGGCAGCGGGCGGGTCCCCCCGCCCCGCCGCCCCGGTCCGCCCCGGTCCGCCCCGGGCTGCCCGCAGCGCTCGCCGCTCACCCCGCAGCCCCGAGCGCGGCCGCGATGTTCGGGAAACCGCGGGCGGGCGGCGAGCGGGGGCCGCCCGGAGCCACCCCCGAGTGCAACGTGGCCATCGTGGGATGCCGCGGAGCCGGCAAGTCGGGTGAGACGGGGCGCCGCGACGCCGCGGGGATGGGCGACCCGTGCGACGCGGGCTGCCCGCAGCGCTCGCCGCTCACCCCGCAGCCCCGAGCGCGGCCGCGATGTTCGGGAAACCGCGGGCGGGCGGCGAGCGGGGGCCGCCCGGAGCCACCCCCGAGTGCAACGTGGCCATCGTGGGATGCCGCGGAGCCGGCAAGTCGGGTGAGACGGGGCGCCGCGACGCCGCGGGGATGGGCGACCCGTGCGACGGGGACTGAGCCCTGCGAGCGGGTGCCGGGGCGGCAGCCGCCTCGGCAAGGGGTGACTTGTCATTAGGAGGAGGAAAACGTTTCTCTAGACGCCGCTGCTTGTAGCGGGAGGGCGCATTGCCCCGTGAGCGATCGCAGCCCTCCTGCTCGTGTTGCTCTTGCTCGTGGTGCACGCAGACGTGCGGAGCATCTGTACCCTGCACGGGGTGCTCGTGGTGCATGGGAGTAGCAGCATGGGTGCATCCGGACTGTGCATGGGATGCTCATGTTGCATGGGAATAGCAGGGTGGGAGCATCCGTGCCCTGCACGGGATGCTCGTGTTGCATGGGAATGACAGGGTGGGAGCATCCGTGCCCTGCACGGGATGCTCGTGTTGCATGGGAATGGCAGGGTGGGAGCATCCGTGCCCTGCACGGGATGCTCGTGTTGCATGGGAATGGCAGGGTGGGAGCATCCATACCCTGCACGGGATGCTCGTGTTGCATGCAGACACTGGGAGCATCCGTGTCATGCATGGGGCACTTCTCTTGCACAAGAAGGGGGCTGGGTGTCACAGGAGGACAGTGCGGGGCTTCCCTCACTGTCACCCCATGGCAAAACCCCCTCTGGGCATCTCTCCAACTATAGGATTGAGTAGCAGGAATCCATCTCTGTAAACATCCAAGGGGAAAACACGGCGAGTGCATTTCGAAAGCTTCTAAAAATGACCCAGAATGACTTTTTTTTTATGTGTGTGCAAAGAAAACATAGCAGACCTCCAGAGCGCAGTCCTTAGGGAAAGAAAGCAAAGCCGGGGAAAGCAGCATTTCTGCTGGAAAATTCCCATTCGTTCCGTAAGGGAGCAGAGCACGACCTTTCCGCCGGGAGCCGGGAGCCTGCCAGGCGGCGCTGGGAAAGGGCCGGGTCCCTCACAGCAGCGTTTGGCTCCAAACATGGGGAGCTGCCGCTTGGGGACCCCAGGAATCGCTGATGCCGGCTGATCCGGAATGAAATTACATACAAAATCCCAATTTTTTCCTGAGAGGAAAATTTGCTCCAAGGCCCTAGGGAAGGAGCCAGCCTCAAAGCAAGGTGGGAGCTCAATGCTGCCTCTCCTAGCTCCCAGGCTGGTGCTTGGGCTGCGTTTCGATGGGAATCGTGTCGTTTTTTGGCAAATCACTTATCCCACACAACCCGTGCCGAAGAAACTTTGCAAAACATGCATGTTTCCTTTGCAAGAAGGGTTTTCTCTACCCAGAGGTGGGAACAATAGCACAAACATTGGAGGGAAAACTGGCCTTAGGGAGGCTTTAATTCCCCGCTGGGAGCGACGCTGCTCCGGGGGCCACGGGCTGTATCCAGGGGGATGCTCCAGGGCATGGACACAAAGGGGCCGGAGCCGTGATCCACCTCCACTCGCCTTTTGCAGCGCTAACCGTGAAGTTTCTCACCAAGAGGTTCATCAGTGAATATGACCCGGACTTGGGTAAGTTTTTCTTTTGCTCTTTTTGTTTTTTTAATGCTCGTTTTCCCCGATTTTCCTTGTCCACCATCCCCGTGTCCCTGCTCTGTCCAGCCTGGTGTGAGCCAAGCACTTGGGGCCGCTTTCCCTTTCCGCTGCTCCGCGTGGACGGCACCTTCCCCATCCCCCGGTTTTCCCACAGATATGGCATTTCAGAGGGAAAAAAAATCCTTGGAAAACAGAAAATAGACTGGGGAATATGAACAAAGCTGACCCAGAGCAATCTGGAAAGCCAGAGCTCGGAAGAGGGAGGCCGGAGCAGCGACGCAGCAGCAAGCGGCTTGTCCTGGCCGCGATGTCCCCAGGGCCACCCCTCATCCAGGGGCTTTGGGGACATTGTTTTTTTCCACTTGGGTTTCGTTTGAGTCACTGGTAACTGTTTTCCTAGGCCTTGTTCCCGCAGGCAGCGCTGTCCATGATTTATCAGGGATGATAGCAAGATATGGAGCTTGGCCAGGACCTGGCTGCAGCCCCTAAGGGCTCAGTGATTTGTGCTCCTAAAAAAAAAAAAAAAAAGGGAAAAAAAGGAAAAAATCCTTTCCGCAGATGTCATTTGGGAATGTGGTTGCAAAGACAATGATGGCTCCCCTGTCTTCCCATGGAAAAACGTCTCTGAGATGCAGTTAGGGATGTAGCCATAGGGGATGGATGGTGCCGGGAGCTCCCGGCTCGTGGCACCACATTCAGAGCCATGTGAGGAACCCAATTCCCGAAGGAAAGGCAGAATAATTATGCAGCGGGAGAAGGGTCGGGGCTTTTCCCGAGGGTCTTTTCCCTACCTTTCCAAAAGGCCTAAGCAGCTGGCACTCGGCTTCTCCTTGCAGAGGACACGTACACATCGGAGGAGCTGGTGGACCAGCAGCCGGTGCTGCTGAAGGTCATGGACACGGCCGACCCGGTGAGCAAAAACCTGGCTCAAATCGGGGAGAATCAGCTCTTCCCAGGGGGATAAATCCTCATTTCGGGGCCGTATCCCCCCAAACGTGACCCAGGACGGCCCCGTGAACTGCGAGCGCTACCTGCGCTGGGCCAGCGCCTTCCTCGTGGTCTACAGCATCGAGGACAAGCGCAGCTTCGCCGGCTGCCGCCGCTACCTGGACGTGCTGGCGGCGCACGGCGGGGGCTGCGCGCGCGCCCGCCCCGTGCTCCTGCTGGGCAACAAGCTGGACATGGAGCCCTACAGGTAGCGCCCGGGGGTGCGAAAACGTTGGGGGGTTCTTGAATTATAGCAGCAGGGTGGGGATTTGCCACGCGCAGCCAGCGTGCAGCTCTGCTTGTTGCATCCTTGCTGCATCCTTGCTGCATCCCTGATGAATCCTTGTTGCATCCTTGCTGCATCCTCGTTGCATCCTTGCTGCACCCCTGGTTTATCCGTGTTGTATCCCTGCTGCATCCTTGCCACATTCTTGTTGCATCCTTGCTGCATCCCTTCTTTATCCTTGTTGCATCCTTGCCGCATCCTTGCTGCATGCCTGGTTTATCCATGTTTTATCCTTGCTGCATCCTTGCCACATTCTTGTTGCATCCTTGCTACATCCTGACTACCTCCTTGTTGCATCACTTATTTATCCTTGTGGCATCCTTGCTGTAACCTTTTTGCATCCTTGCCGAATCCTTGATGCATCATCATGGGCTCCAGCTAAGCATGCGACGTTCCCACTAAGCCCTCCCTGTCCCTCTGGCTGCAATACATGGCCCAAAGCGGAGGTTTTGGGGTGGTTTCCATCAGCTTGGGGTGTGTGAACGTGGCTCTGCGCATCCCCATTTCCCGCTGCCTGTGGGCTGGAGCCGCGCTCGGATCGCACAGCTCTTTCCCACGGGAAACACGTGGGCTGCAACCGCACTGCAGCGGGGGCCTCCACAGCACAAAAATGCAAAACAAAAAAGCAAACCGAGAAGCCCAAGCAAGCGCGTTGCATCGCTCCCATCTCGCCAGGCAGGTGACCAAGGCGGAGGGGCTGTCGCTGGCGGCCGCCTTCGGCTGCGCCTTCTTCGAGGTGTCGGCGTGCCTGGGCTTCGAGGCCGTGCGGCACGTGTTCCACGAGGCCGTGCGCGAGGTGCGGCGCGCGGCCCCGCGGCGCCCGCTCGCCCTGGCCGAGGAGGTGAGCAGGACCCCGGTCCCCGCCGCCCTGGGCGCCCTCTCCACCGTCACCTACAAGGAGATGCCCTCGCTGGCCCGCGCCAAGCTGGTCACCGTGAAGTCGTCGCGGGCGCAGAGCAAGCGCAAAGCGCCCACCTTGACCTTGCTCAAAGGCTTCAAGATCTTTTAAGGACGGCGGTTCCCCCCGCTTCATCCCGGCCCCGCTCTGAGGAGGACGGCGCGAGGTGGCCGGTCCCGCTCCGGCGCGGCCGGGGATGCACCCAGGGATGGGACCGCTTGCCCGGTGGCAGCCGGTGACAGCGGCCGTGACACCCTGGTACAACCCACGGTGCAGAGACCGCGCTCCGAGGCCAGAGGCTGCTGCATGGGGACATGCGGGGGTGACAAAACCCCTCGTCTGCCCTGGGGACACCCGTGTGACGCGTCTCACGGGCCGGGCCGACCAAGAGAGCAATAAGGAGGAGGAAGTTGTTGTGTTCTTTTATTTTTTTTTAATCTGAATGAGAAAGCTGCAAATATTTTTACAGCTGACTAAAGGCATTGAGTGTCCCAGAGCTCATTCCTGTACATCGACAATAAGCCATATCTGGGTTTTAAGCCACTTTTTTACCCTGCAGTGCTCCTTCTTAAAGACTGCAAAGAAAAACACTTTGATGGCAAGGGCACACGCTCAAAAACCTTTGCTTAAAAGACCAAACTATTTCCAAAATGTCTTAATTTATTTCACAGCATTTCCACGAGACCTGTGCAGGGTGCGAAGGGAAACCCAATGCGGAGCACTGGGTCCCAGGCCATGAATGGGGCCCGGGCCAGGGTTCTGCATTCAATTCCCTTTTCCCCTATCAGGTTGAATATTCTGCTTCCCTCTGGAGCTGCTCTTAATCTGCAGAGCAAAATATCCACGAGCGTGTGTATATATGTACATATATACATATATATTTATATATATGACCTTAGAGGTATAGAGAGAGATGCAATATGTGATTTCAATGCCTCACTTTGGAGAATATTTTAATAAAGACAACTTTTGGGAAGAAGGGCAGCTCCTCGGCGTCAGCGTCGCTATTCCCTGGATGAGCCTGGCCAGCGAGTGCCTCCGGCCTCCTCGTTCCATCCGCGGGCAACGGAGCCAGCGTGGGATGGGAGAGCTGGGCAGGAGCGACAGGGATGAGCCAGGATGTGGTGCCAGGAGAGGCAGGGATGCGCCAGGATTGGGTGCCAGGAGCAGTAGGGACAAGTCAGGATTTGGCACCAGGAGCAGCAGGGACGAGCCAGGGTTTGGTGCCGTTCTGCCCCTGCAGCCCCACTGCTTCCTGTGCTGCTCCCGTTTTCCCTTTGTCATTTTCCAGCCTCGGAGCAGCGTGTGGAACGGTGCAGTCTGTTCCCTAGGGGTGATGTGGTTTGGCTCCAGCTGCCGTCACAAGGTCTCCTCCAACCTCTCTGGGTACAGGGTGGTGACGGTCCCATCCTTCCACTGCACCAGCACCTCTCCCGGCCTCTCCTCCTCGGGCAGCAGCTCCTGCCCGTGCGGGTCGGCGCGGCCCTGCACGGGCACCAGGGCTTGCTTGGCCTCCAGCTCCGCCTGCTGCGCCGGGTGCGCCGATTCCACCTGCACCTTCCTTTTCCTGCACAGGAGGAGGGAAGCAGCAGGTCTAGCCCATGCCCAGGCAGGGGACGGTCACCTCTGCGGGGCGCTGGGGACCCAGGGAAGCTCTCGCCATGGGTGTCTTCAAGGGGAGCCTCTCCTGGCTCCTCTCGCCACCCCGCAGGGCTCGTTCCCACCCCTGCGTCTGGTGACGCATCCGCCGTCCTCCCCGGCCGCGGGACCTTCCCCGGCCTCACCTGTTGCGCACAACGTTGATGGCCAGCAGGAAAAGACCCAGGACCAGGACCACGAAGGAAAGGGCCAACATGGTGTAATTCCACGTGGATGCTGCAGGGAAGCAAGGAGTAACCCACGGTAACTCCCCCTCATGGGACAGGAGACTCACACAGGTGATTTTTGCCTTTCCCAGTCCCCCGCCTTGGGGTCTCTATCTCTCCCAGTGGCTACATCTACCTTTCCAATCCCATCCATGGCCTCAGATTGCTGGAAGCGCCTCCCCATCCCGCAGCCCTTCCCTTTCCCACGCGCAGGCAGGTGGGATGCGACACGGATGCCACAGGCTGCTCCGGGTTGATTTCCTCAGCTCTGAAGTTCACCCTGGGAACCCTGACCAGCTTCTATTGATCCGCTCCCTCCTGCCAAAATCACCAGTGACCCCAGGCCTCTGCTCTTAGTATCCCTGGAGAGAGGACGAACTCCTCTCCAGGAAAAGACCCCATCCCTGCAGAGCCTCACCCCATCTTTGCTCACAACCTGTTTTCCCTGGAGGGAAGAGCATGAATCCATACAACTACTTCCCTCTCCCGGCCTAATTCCCTAGGGCAGCCACCTCGGGCTGGTGGCACAGCCCAGGGCTCCCCACTCCAGCTCCAAAGCCACCACGGGGACTCACGGTCTTCTGTGCGGAAGAACCACAGCAGCTCCTCCAGCTGCGCCGCATCCAGACCCGGCTGCGCCCCGGCGTTGCCGGCGGCCGGCTCCTGCGTGCGCGCGCTGGCCAGGGCTGCGGGGACGGGTCTGCTCCGCTCTGCCTCAGCTGCGGAGAAGAACAGAAAGGGAAAGGGTTTTCATTGCAATTTACAAGATATTAAGAGGTGCGTCTCCAGCAGGTCGAGGGAGGGGATCCTGCCCCTCTGCTCAGCCCTGGGGAGGCCACATCTGGAGCACTGTGTGCAGTTCTGGGCCCCACAGTACAAGAGGGATGTGGAGCTGCTGGAGAGAGTCCAGCGCAGGGCCACGAGGATGATCAGGGGCCTGGAACATCTGCCCTGTGAGGAGAGGCTGAGGGAGCTGGGCTTGTTCAGCCTGGAGAAGAGGAGGCTGAGAGGGGACCTGGTCAGTGCGTACAAGTACCTCAAGGGAGGCAGTGAGGAGGATGGGGCCGGCCTCTTTTCAGTGGTGGCCACTGACAGAACTAGAGGAAACGGCCACAAACTGAAGCATCAAAAGTTCCACGGGAACTTAAGGAAAAATTTCATGCCAGTGAGGGTGCCAGAGCACTGGAACAGGCTGCCCAGAGAGGTTGTGGAGTCTCCTTCTCTGGAGATCTTCAAGACCCGCTTGGATGCAGCCCTGTGCCACGTGCTCTAGGTGGCCCTGCGTGTGCAGGAGGGTTGGACTAGATGACCTCTAGAGGTCCCTTCCAACCTTAGGCATTCTATGATTCTATGATATCTGCTGCAATTCTTCAAAAAAACAACCTTCTCATCTCCCAGGGCCACCCATGCACCAGACAGAGCGAACCTCTCCGGCTACACCTTGTCTCACGCAGCGAGAAGCGCAGAGAGTTTGTGGATGTGTTTGCGGGTTGGAAAGCCCTCAAGGCACTTACCCGCCTTCTCCTCACACACGCTCCTCTCGGCAGCCCCGTGC
>VWPW01022093.1:159841-178335 GCA_013389825.1 Crypturellus undulatus | reverse complement strand
CCGGCACCGGCACCAGCACCGGCTCCCGGGCCGGCGCCGCGGAGCCCGGGCCGCCTTGGGCGGGCGGAGAGAGCAGAGCGACTCTGCCCTACGGCCGCAGGGGCTGCCAGCGGGCCGGGCCGTGGGGGGCTGAGGGGGTCCTGCAAGGGGTTTGGTGTGGGGCTGGGAACTATGTGGATCCCATGAGGAGGTCACTGTGGGGCTGGGGTCCGTGTGGAGGGGGGGCGGCTGGTTGAGGAGGTCAGTGAGGACTGACCCCCATGTTCCCATGGGGAGATCACTGTGGGGCTGGCATTCTTGCAGGGTGCCATGGGCGCAGGCATCATTATGGGGCTGAGATCTGTGTGGGGAGGGGGAGTTTGGGTAGAAAGGGTTGGTGTGGGGCTGCGGTCATGGGTGGGGAGGTCGATATGGGGCTGGGGTCTGTATGGCACCCTTGCTGCGTGGGGTTCTTGTGGAGCTGAGGTGTGTGTGGGGTGCACGGGGCAGAGTGCCTGCTGTGGGGCTGGGGCAGAGAGCAGCTGGGCGGCCTCCCTCCCAGTGCGCGGGGGCAGAGGCTCTGTGGGGCACATGGCAGGGGGTGGCCCTACGCCGCACAAGGGGAAGTTCTTGGCAGAGCCTCTCTGCCTTCATCCCACTCTGTCCCTGCTCCCTGGGGAGGCTGGTGTGAACCCCCTTGCCCGAGGGGGAAGAGCTTGTCCTGCAGTGACCCCCTGCCAGCCCCGCTTGCCCCTGCTGCCGAGCTGCTGCCAGGGTCTCCTCTGGGGCCAGCCCGTTCTTGACGGTGGAGAGGGGCAGGGAAACTCTCAGCAAGGCTGGGGTGCCGGGCTCTCCCTTGGCTCACCCTGCTGGCCCTTCCCAGGTGCACAGCCTGCAGGAGCTGAGGCGCAGCGCGTCCCTGGCCACCAAGGTCTTCGTGCAGCGGGACTACAGCGAGGGCACCACATGCCAGTTCCAGACCAAGTTCCCTCCCGAGCTGGAGAGCCGGGTAGGCCAGTGGGGCTGTGGGCTGCCCTTACTCTGTGGCCTGTGGGGCTTAGGTGTGGGAGGAGCAGGGAAAGCTGCCCCCAGGGGTGTTTTTTGGCCCTGAGGCAGCGGGATCACAGCAGCCCCTGAGGGCAGGGGGCGAGCATGCATGGAGGTGCCGTGGGGTCCATGGTATCTGTGCAGCGGGGCCAGTCACTGCACAGGCTGTGGGTCCTGGGCACCACAATGGGGACTCCGAGGGCTTTGGGGGCTCTGGAGCAGAGTCTGGGGCAGTCGGCCTCGGCGTGGGCTGTGCACAGGGGAGCGGGACTGAGGCACCGGCCTCGGAAGGAGAGGGCTAATCCCCCCAGCCAGGGCAGTGCAGGGGGCTCAGCCGCTGGCTGGCCTCGTCTTCACCCATATCGGTTCTAGATTGAGCGCCAGCTCTTCGAGGAAACTGTGAAGACCCTCAACAGCTTCTACGCTGAGGCGGAGAAGATCGGGGGCAGCTCGTACCTGGAGGGGTGCCTGGCCTGTGCCACCGCCTACTTCATCTTTCTCTGCATGGAGACACACTATGAGAAGGTGCTGAGGCCTGGGAGGGGGCTTAGGGGCAGGCATGGCCATGTGGCCTCAGTGCAGGTGACAGCAGCTGCACAGAGGAGCACAGAGGGTGACGTGCGGCATGGGGAGGGCTCGTGGCTGCTTGGGGAGTGCTGGAGCGCTTGGGCTGGAGCTGCAAGGCCTCTCCCAGCTCTGGGGGAGCTCCTGGTTGGAGCAGGAGCCGCAGGAGCTGGGCAGAGCACGTGGCTGCTGCGGGGTTGGCAGCAGGCCTGAGTGTGTGTCCTTGTGCCGGCAGGTCCTGAAGAAGATCTCCAAGTACATCCAGGAGCAGAACGAGAAGATCTACGCGCCACGGGGACTGCTGCTCACCGACCCCCTGGAGCGAGGCATGAGGGTCGTATCCTGTGGGCAGCTGTGGCAGGGAGGGATGCTGGGGGCATATTGCTGCAGTGGGGGACAGGGACAAGGGATGGGGAGGCTTGGGCACAGGTCCTGGGCAATGGGACGGTGGGTCTGTGGCTGTTGCTGCTCCTTAGCGGGGGCCCAGATCGAGATCTCCATCTATGAGGACCGGTGCAGCAGCGGCAGCTCCAGCAGCGGCAGCTCCAGCAGCAGCAGTGGCGGTGGCGGCATGGGGGGCCGGTGACTGGCAGGGAGTCCTCGCGGGGACTCGTACTGCCGGGACAGTGGCCGCGCGGAGATCCGCAGGCTGCACTACCAGAGCACCCGCTTCTGAGCCCAGGGCGGGCAGAACGGGGCCTGGGGCTGCCCGCCGGGGCTGCCACCTGTCTCTCCATCGTGCCTCCCGCAGTGGCTCTGGCTCCGCTCAGCCCCGCTGTGGGCAGGGGCTGGTGCTGCAGGGTCCCCGGTGCTGCCTGCTGAGCCACACTTGTGTCATTGAGCCCCACAACCCCTGGGGCGCCCTGTGCCGCTATCTCTGTCCCAAGCAAAGGCTCTTGCTCTGCTTGGGCAGCCCCCGAGTGCAATGCACGGGGAGCAGTGGGACCTACTGAGTGCTAAGGGGAGGGGGGTTTGTCCCCATGCCCGTGGGCACTGCCAGCCCCTGCTGCTCCCCCTCACCCGGGATCCTGCCCTTGGTGCTGCGGGGCAGCCTCAGCGGCGCTGTGCCCTGGCGAAGTGTGGGGGCTGCCCCATGTGCATGACGGTGCCGTGTGTGTCCTCCAGCCCTGCCCTGCCAGCAGCCCCCCACTGCACACCGGCCCTGAGAGATGCCCCGACCCGTCTGGCCATGGCCAGTGCGAGCTCTCCAGCCCCGGTGCTGCGGTGTGGCGGGGCGATGTGGCACAGGGCTGGCTCCCGCAGTTGCACCGTGCTCTTCCCTGGCTCTGTGCATGGCCCAGCACAGCCCTGCGTGGTGGCAGCTGGAATGAGAGCTGAGGACTGTGCCTGGCTGCTAGCAGCCGCTGCCCCGCTGCCCCCCAGCCTGCCCGCGTTGAGAGGGTGTCCCCAGAGCCTTGTCCTGTGCAGCCCTTCCCTGCCCGCGTGTCCTGCATGTGCCTGTTGCTCCCCTGCAGCATGAAGTGCCCCTAGCTGCGAGGCGCTCCCGCCACAGGGCCGCAGCGCCGATGCCTTCCCTCCTGCTCGCTTGACTCCCGTGCAACCACCCCACAGCGACAGCGTGGCCCAGGGCGCTGTGTGCCCAGCGGTGCCCCTGCCCCAGCAAAGCAGGAGCCCTTCAGAGATGCGGTGGCTCAGCCCTTCTGGCTGCAGCACCCAGCCATGCAGCCTGGCTTGGCCCAGTGTACGGACGTGCCAGCTCGTGGCCAGGGTGCCCACGGCTGGTTGTGAGGCACGGGGCTGGCTGAGGGTTGGGGGGCCAGGGGCCAAGGGCAGAAAGGGTCCCTGTGGCTTCCAGCACCCTGAGGAGAAGAGCCCTGCCTGGGTGCTGAGCTGGGCTGAGCCGCTGCTGCTCGCTGGGGAACTTGGCGGGACAGCTGGGCCCCGTGGGCTCCCTCCCATGTGCCCACGGGGTGACCTGCACGGAAACTGCCCACAATAAACCCCAGGCTCTGCCCTCACTGCCTGCCCTGCTTCGTCCGCGTCGGGAGGACAGGGCGATGCCGGGGGGGTGCAGGGAAGCGGGCAGGAGTCCCGGACGGGAGCTTGTCCCTGCCGAGCTCCGCTCCGGCGGCCCAGTGCCCTTTTGGGGCATGCGGTAGGGTGCAGGGGCAAGCCTGCACCCTACCGCAAGGGGAGTGACGATCTCCTCGAGGATGACAGCAAGGATGGCGCAAGGCTACGCACACGGGGCCGGGCGGCATGTGCCGGGTCCTCCTGTTGCACCGTGCAGCATGCGGCGCTAATAGACGGTGTATATTTATTGGGGGGTTCTCCGGGAGAGGGGCTGGAAGACTGAGCAGGGTCCGACTCCAAACAGTGGGGTCCATACATTAAAAAACAAACTGGGGGGCTCCTTCACCTGCAGGGCAGGGGTACCCCCCTCTGCCGGGGCTGAGGAGAGGGGTCCCTGTCCCTGAGGAGGGGGCGGGCGAAGCACACACGTCGCGGGCCAAACCAGCAGGCACATGGTACGGTATCGAGGCGACGGAGCAAGCGAGCGCCCCGGGAGGCGCCGGCTTTGCCCAGGGGGGAGCTCGTGCCGGGAGGTGCCGGTGAGGGGGGCACAGGGGCACTGCCTTGGCTGTTTTCCCAGAAAACATGCAAGGGGGTGAGTCCCGTGCGGCTCTGCGGCCGGGCCGGCGCCTCCGTGCCCGTCCCCACGTTGGCGGCCCCACCGCGGCTCAGCCGGCACGTCCGGGGCTGCTGCGGGACGCTTCAACATGGAGAGAGAGAGAGAGAGAGAGAGAGAGAGAGAGAGGGGCAGAGGCCAGCCGGTCCCTCCGCCAAGGCTGCTCTGGCGCGATACGGGCAAGGGTTAAAGTGCATAGAGGCAAAGGCAGAGTCCCAGGCCTAGAGGGAAGAGGGCACCTCGGCGGGGCCGGGGCCAGCTCCCACCGGAGGGGTATCCCCCAAAAAAGGCCACTTGAGCTGCACAGAGGACGAGAGAAGGAGCGAGAGAGAGAGAGAGGGAGAAGGGGTGTCAGTGGGGGCGGTGGGAGGTGCGGGGGTGGCGGGACGAGCCCCGGCCTCACTCACCCACGCACGCCGTGCCGTCCTCGTTGGGCTCGAAGCCCCGGCCGCAGCGCTTGTGGCCGCGGCAGCGGTACCCGCCGTACGTGTTGACGCACACGGGCTTGTCCCGGGGGCAGACGAAGGGGAACTCAGTGCACTCGTCAGTGTCTGCGAGTGGAGGGGCCCTGGTGTGATGGCTGCACTGGGCTGCAGGCACCCCGGAGCCTGGCAGCCCCATGCGAGCCCCACGTGCACCCAGGGTGCTCGTGCACGGCCGCTCACCTACGCAGCGTCCGTTTGGGTGCTGGGAGAATCCCTGCCCACACTGCAGCGGGGAGAAGTAGCCAGCACGGGGACATCAGCTGGGGTGCACCGCGACAGCAGAGCCCAGCCGCTCGTCCCCCTGCGCCTCACCTCCATCGGGGCAGGCATGGGGGGCCCCTCCATGTCCGCGGGGTAGGGGACCTCCAGGACAGAGTTGATCTCACTGCTGGCCACAGCCCGCACCGCCACGCGCCCGTCGGGCCACGTCACCTCTAGGCTGCTGGCCTCATCGTGCCCTGCGGCCGGGCAGCCCATCAAGCTGTGCTGGGTTATCCCAGCACCAAGGGTGCCAGGCCGCAGGGCTGCGGGGGTCTCCTCGTCCCCCCCGGCTCACCCAGTCCAAAGTGGGCCACGGGCTCCATCTGGCACAGGTACCCCGAGCCGCCGTCGATGACGCGCAGGTGAGCCCCGCTGCGCCGCGTGAACAGCACCACCTTGGCCCCGCGCGCGAAGGCGCCGAAGCGGGTGCGGGGGATCACGCGCAGCCAGTTGTTGCCCTTGCCCTGCGTGGAGGGACAGCGTAGGGGTGAGCCGGGAGAGGCAGCTAGGACAGGACGGGGACATCACGGGGCTCCCCCCACCCTGGCTGGACGCACTTGGGTGCCCTTGAAGACGGAGATCGGCTGCGCCATGGACTCGCCGTGGGACAGGATCAGGTCCAGCAGCCCGTCCCCATCAAAATCTGTCACCGCGCCGCCTGCAAGGACAGGATGAGGCCATGTCCTGCGCCGTCCCTGCCCGCCAGCCCCGCTGCTGGCATGGTGGCAGGAGCTGGGCAGCCGCAGGGTGACTCCACATGGGTCTGGGGGCCCACCCGTGCCCCGTCCCTCGGGCTCCAGCGCGTCCCCTGGGTTGAGCTCTTCCACGACGGGGTCCGAGTGCTCCCGGCGGATGAGTCTGCGGAGCACAGTGGGGGTGAGGGCAGCGCGGCATGGCTGGCGGGGACCCTGTGGGGCCGCAGCTGTCCCCGCTGCCCGCACAGCCCGGGCTACCCGCGGGATCCTACCGAAAGAGGCGGTTGGCGGAGGAGCCGCGGTAGGCCATGTTGTTGAAGAAGACCTCCAGCTCCTGGTCGTTGTCGAAGTCAGCCGCGATGACAGTGCGCACGGGGGAGGGCATGGAGAACTTGGGGGTGGCGATGTCCTGCGCGAGGGACAGGCGTGGGCACCGCGTCGCGCTCCGGGGCTCTGTGCCCCTTCCCTGCCACGTGCCCGAGCCGCGGGGCCCTGGCTCTCACCCTGAATCGCACACGCCCGGGGGCCCCCGCCTGCAGGAAGAGGCGGTGGGGCCCGTTCCAGTTCCCGTAGACCACGTCCAAGCGGCCGTCGCGGTTGAAGTCGGCCAGCGCCACGCCACGTCCGTGCTGGTAGGGGTCGTCCAGGCCTAGGGGCAGCCGGGCAGGCGGAGGGGGACACAGGCAGCCCCCGTCTCCACATGTTCAGCAGAGCCAACCCGCTCCCCATGCCAGCGCCAAGGGGTGCCTGGCCGCGTCTCGCCAAGCCCCGGTAATCACGGCGGCCGGTGGTTACCGCGCCCGCCCTCCGGCCCCGTGCGTCCCCTCCCTGGCTCACCCACGGCGGCCGCCACGTCCCGGTAGGTGCCGTCGCCCCGGTTGTGGAAGAGGAAGTTGGGGCTGTTTTCGTTGCCACAGAATATGTCGGAGGCGCTGTCGCTCAGGATGGGGCCCACGGCCACCCCGCGGCCGCCTGGGGACAGCCGGCCCGGCGGGTGAGGAGTGCGGCCGGCGCCGTCTCCACCTGCCAGCTGCAGACCCAGCGCCCCCACAGCGGTGCCTCCCTCGGTGGATCCCGCCCCGAGCGCCCCTCCGGGTGCCCCCTCCTCACCCGGGGCCCCGCAGCCCCTCTGCCCCCGTCTCCGCTCCCATCTCCCTAATTGGGAGCTAATTGGGCCTGGCAGCAGCTTGTGGCGCCTCCAACCCCTCTCCCTGCCATTGCCATGGTTACCGCAGGCCCCATTAGTGACAAGCGAGGGCTGCGGTGTCCCCACCAAGGCGAGGGCTGGCAGGGGCTGCGCGCGGGGGAGCAGCCGGGCCCTGCGCCTGGCCAGGGCACACGTTGCGGTGTGGCATGTGCAGTGGGCACCCTGCACGTGGGCATCCCGCGGGCCCCGGGCTGCCGCTAGATGGGGCAGTCCGGCAGCGTGAGCCGGGCAGCGTGCGGCGCCGCCACGCTGGGGCCACTGCCCGCCACCCTGCGGGCCCTGGCGTGTCACCCCCCGGGGCATGCATGGACACTGCTCACCATGTCCTGGCCCCGCAGTGCCACCCCTGGGGCATGCACACACGCTGCTCACCATGTCCTGGCCCCGCGGTGCCACCCCCGGGGCATGCACACATGCTGCTTGCCAGGTCCTGGCCCCGGTGCCGCACGTACCTGTGTACTTGTTGACACCAGCGGCAGCGGCCACGTCGAGGAGCACGATGTGGCCGTGCGCGGGGTCGCTGGCAGACGGGTCCATTTCAAGCAGTGCGTGGGGCCCCACGTTGCCGCTGGCGTAGTTTGCCACGTAGATGGCGTAGCGGCCAGAGCCCTGCGGGCCAGCGCCACCTCCTCAGGCCTGCGTGGAGGGAGCAGCTTCGCCGGGCCCCGGCTGTGCGGGATGCCCCGTCCTTGGCGCTCGGTGCACGGCTGCAGCGGCACCAGGCCGGGCTGCGCCGCCACCACCAAAAGCACCGGGAGAAACCGGCACCACCAGCCCTTGCTGGTCCCCGTCCCTGCGAATGAGCCCTGCTCCCTCGGCATATTGGGTCCCCCCTGCCAGTGCCCACCACCCCCTGCCATCCCCTGCAGCGGCTGGGCCCTGATTTAGTGATAATCGTTGGGAAACAAACTGCTGGAGGAGGAGGAAGAAGAAAGAGCAGGTGACAGCAACATAAATCACCCCGACAGGCGCGTTTATCAGCCAGCGGCAACCGCGTGGACAGGCGCCTGGAGGCTTGATGGCCGTGGACTGGGGGGGCTGCAGCCCTCACGGGGGGACGAGTGGCGATGCCGCGTGCCCTGCTGCTCACCGTCCTGTCCACGCAGGCCACCGAGCGCCCTGCAAAGCGGCTGGCCACGTCCCGGTTCACCTCGTCGCTCAGGATGTCCTCCCAGCGCCCGTTGCGCAGCTTGAAGAGCTTGTCCGTGTAGGTGGCCATGCCTGGGGGGCAGCAGGGGTTGGCGGGGGAACGGGGACACCCGGGTCCCCTGGGGACGCTGGCCCTCAGCTTGCTCTGAGGTGGGGATCGGCGCAAGGGTGCCCAGTGCAGAAGGGAGGACGGGGACATGGTGCCTCTCCCCCATGCACAGTGCCCCAAACCCTGCTCTGTCCCTGGGCATCTCTCTAAGAGCCTCTGCGACCTGCGAGGGCCAGCAGCAGACGGGCAGAAGAATCAACTCATTAAGGTGAAATGTGCCCTGGCGGGGCGCAGCCCCGTACATCATCCCTGGGATGGCAAAATCGATGCGGTGCCAGGCGCCGGCAGCCAGCCGCGCTGCCCGTGACAGCGCCGGTGGCAGCGGCTGATTTAGGGACGGGTGCGCCGGCAGCCTCCGCCAGCCCCGCTAATTAGGAGTGTCAGGAAGACGGATCCGCCACGTGCAGGTCGGGCCACAGGGACGGCCCTGTGGGACAGAGAGGGGCCGGGATGCTTCACGTAGCCCAGGGGAGCCCCAGGGACACTCAGCTCCAGGCTGAGGGGATCCACTGGGAACAGCAGGACAGGGGAAGCTGATGAGAATCTGGGAGAGGGGCAGAGCGGCCCCGCACGGCTGCTCCTCCTCACCCCGGGCACGGCGCGCATGGGACTGGCTGCAGCACTGGCCCCGCTGGCGGGACAGGCCCAGGCCCGTGCGTATCGCGGCCAGGGCCGCGCAGGTGCTGTGGGCCCCATGGCGGGGAGGGCGCTGGAAGCGCTGACTCAGCGGCTGGCCGGGCTCGTGTCCCCCCCGCGCTGCCATCAATCAATGGAGCCACTCGAGTGAGAAATTAACTCCGGCCCGCACGCATCCCTCACGCGCCGAAGGTCGCGGGCAGCCGTGCGGGGCCTCCCGCGGGGCGGCGCGGGGCTCACCGGAGAAGGCGTTGTTGGTGTTGAGGAAGTAGATCTCCTCGCGGCCGTCGCCGTCGATGTCGCAGGCCGCCACGCCGATGGCGTTGCCCTGGCGGTCCCGCAGCGCGTAGTAAGGGGAGCTGCGCTCGTCCTGTGCCAGGTTCACCAGCCGCCCCAGCGCCCTGTCGTACTTGAGCACCAGGTTGGGGCCGTTGTAGCTGCAGGGCGGTGGTGTGAGCAAAGGCTCCCGCCCCGCTGCTGCCGCTTGTGCAGGCTGCAGGGCCGAACCCTCCATGTGCCGGGCCTCGCAGCGCTCCCACCCCGCGCGCTGATAAACAAGTTACACAACGGGACGGCCGCCGCTTGCAAGGCCGCTGCCGGCTGCAGACTTTGCTTGGCTCAGCCCACCCCAGAGCCTCTCTCTCCGGGCCGGACCCCGCTTCCGTGTACAGCCCTTTGGATTCAGGTGCACCCTGCGCTGGGTGCAAACACACACACGGGTGCATGCGCACACGTGGAGCCTGGGCGCCCGCCCTGCCGTCCCCGGCAGGGAGCAGAACAGTGGGGAAGCAGCTGCTCCGCATCCAGCCGGGCTGCGCGGCGCCGGCGGAGCGCTCCCTGCCTCGCTGGCTGCTGTCAGCCCTTCCGAGCCATCACACCGATAAAGGGCTATAAAAAACCTCCAGCCAATTAACCGAATCTCAGGAGAGCGCTGAGTCCTGTCAGCGGAGCCGAGCCGCCTCGGGGACACGCTGCTCCGCGCTGCGGGGTGGCCCGGCCGCGGGGCAGCTGCCACCGCCCTGCAGCGCGGGGTCACCAGCCCCGGGACAGGGGAGCCAGTGCTGGCTCTGTGCACATTCCAGCCTGGCACTGGCCTCAGCGACACCCTCGGCAGGCAGCGGGGACAGTGGAGGGGATGGGGTTGTTAGGGTCCCAGCTGGACCCGGCAGCAGGCGGTGCTGTGGCCACCTGCTCAAGGCTGAGCAGGGATGGAGATCTGCCGGGGAAGGAGGGAAGCTCTGCTGGCAGCACCGCCAGCCCCGGGGCACAGGGAGCCGCGGCCAGGAGGAGAAGCAGCCCCCACACTGCCGCCTCACTCACCCGGCCACCACGATCTCGAAGTCGCCGTCGGCGTCGAGGTCGGTGACGGCCACGCCGTAGTTGAGCTGTGTGGGGTTGCTGTCGTAGTCGGGCGGGAGCAGGCGGTGGGTGACGGCGGTGAACATGGGCTCGCTGCGCTGGGAGCCCTCGGCGAGGCAGGCCAGGGCCACCAGGCACAGCACCAGCATCCTGGGTACCTGGGGGAGAGCTGCGCTCAGCTCTGCAAGGAGATGCTCCGGCGCCAGCTCCGTGGGCATGCGGGGACCCCGAGGCCAGGCACAGCTCCTCGCTCCTCTGTGCCCAAGCACCCAGTTGCCCTCACTCCCTTTGGCCATGCAAAGGGGTCGTTCTGCCCCTCGTCACCCATCGCTGATGGTGCCACGGGTCAGCTCTCCAGTCTGCAATCCTTGCAGCCCCAAAACATTTTGGCATTGCTGCAGCCCTGGGCATCTGTGTGCACGGAGCTTCCTAGCCAGCTCAGCAGTGGATACGGGTCCATACTCGAGACGAGGAGCACCTCGGAGGCAGCAGGATGGCTGTTGTGCCAAGGAACAGGGCCTGGATAGGGCTGGAGCCAGGGCGGAGCCATCCCTCTCCGGGAACCGGAGGGGCGTCAGGGGGGCTGATGCCGCTCGCGGTGGGGGCTGATGCCACTCACTCTGTGCCACGGGCGTGCGGAGCACCTGAGCTCCTGACGTGCTGGGGTGGCAATCGCCGCCTGTGGCCTTGGCAGGGCCAGAGGAGCCAGGGAGCTGCCTGAGGCGGCCCCATGCCCTGGTTTGATCCTCCAGAGCTGGGAAAGGCCACAGGGAGGATGGGGGATGCGCCGCCAGGGGACACCAATGTGCCTCGCTCTCTGTGCCCTGCTCCCCGTCTTCCTCCCCGGGCTCCTCCTGGGCAGTTCAGGAGGATGCCAGTGTGCGAATGTGCCCAGGGAAGGGAAGCAAGGGGAAGGGAAGGAGGTGTTTGGAGGAACAGGACACTGGGAGGAGAGGCTCAATTAACCTGGACTGCGGAGGACGGCGCCTGCCAGCACTGCTGGCAAGGCTGCGGAGCTTTCAGAGCTGGCTCTGACCTGGCTCTAGTGCAGGTGACAAGCAAGGGGGCACCAGGGACAGCTGCCCTCGCCACACGCTGGGCAGTGCCCTCCGGCGGAGCAGAGCCCAGTGCCGAGCCCTGTCTCTCCGTCGCCTCCAAGCACTGTGCCAAGCTCCAGGCGGGAGCAAGAGCATCGGGCCCTGCTCTGGCATCCCTGGGCTGTGGCTGGGCTGGGGACACCACTCCACGAGGGCTGCTGGCTGGACTGCCCCCCATGCAGGAATAGCCCCCAGCAGGGCTATGGATCCCTGCTGTGCCCAGAACCTGCTGGGGAGCAGCAGCAGCCGCTCCGTGCAGAGCATCCCTGGCGCGGAGCAGGGAGGATGCCTGGTGGGTGACATTCCCGCTGGCTCCTTCCCTGGCAGAGGTGCCCTTCCAGAGGCACGCATGGTGCACACGGGGCTTCACTGGGGAGCACCAGGGAGGCCAACACAGACCCTGGACATTAGAGCAGGGTGGAGGCGCCTCGGCCAGGGCTGTGTCCATTGCCCTGCCCTGCGGCACTGCCGGGCTCGGCGCAGGGAAGCCAGGAAGGAGCTGCCACGCACGGAGGGACGGGCACGCTGGAGCAGGGTGCCTGCGGGAGCTCCCTGTGTGTGACACATTCCCCTTAGCATCCCCTTGTGCCCGGCCATGTGCTGGGTGGCCCTCCCTGCCCGGCCTCCCCAGCCTGCCAGCTCTCCGCAGGTTGGCCCGTTCCCCAGGTGCCCCCCCACCCCATCCAGCTGCAGCTGAACTCCTCCAAGCTGGATGGAACCTTTCCAGGAGGAAACAATGTTCCTGATTGGAGACAAAAGGCCTTTCTTTGTGGATCTGGTGCTTGCTGCCATGGAGGGGCTCTGTGGGGCCTGGAGCCAGGCCATTTTGGGAAAGCAGGAGGGAGGCCCCAGGCTTTCTTGTTGCGGATGGGAAAGGCCCCACAGTTCTCCAAGCTGCTGCCTATAGACAGCACCAAGGAGCCGTCAGGAGACCTTGCCTGGGGCTCGAGGCCATGGGGTCCTTGGTGACAAGGTCTGGCCCTTGGTGCGGCACCGGGTGACAAGGTGACCCCCGGGGCTGCGGTTACGCTGGGAGCGCGCCTGGCACAGCCCGTCCCGTCCTGCTGCCGCCAGCCGGGGCGAGGAGGGGCAGAGCGTCTGGGCTGCCACAGGACCCCGTGCAGCCGCACGAAACCTGCCCAGCGCCGAGGCCGGCCGGCTTCGCGGGACGGCTGCACCGTCAGCCCTGCTTCTGCCCCGGGCACCAGCACCTGGGGCAGGTGGGCGGGGAGTGGGCGGCCAGGGCTTTCCCTGCCCTCTCCGTGTGCGAGCGGCCCCGAGCATAGACCCCACAGACTCCACCACGGAGGAACCAGCTGGTCTGCACGGCCAGGACAGAGCCATGTGCCCCAGCTGTGCCACAATCCACTGCTGTTGCAGCTGTCTGTCCCGGCCGTGGCGACCCGCTGCCGTCACGCGCCACCTCGCACTGTGACAGTGTCACCCCGCAGCATCGCTCCTGCACCCCATCTTGCTGATCCCAGCGCCTCGGTGCAGAGCACAGTTGGGGCAACCACCCGCCCCTCACCCGCAGCCATGGGTGCAGCGGTGCCCTCTCCGCGGGCCCGAGGTGGCCTGGATGCTGCAGCAGCGCCAAAGCCCGCGAGCTGCAGGGACGCGCCTGCACCCCGTGAGCCCCAGCAGCCATGGGGGGAACAACGCTGCTCCCCACCACGAGGCAGCGCAGCCCCTGCAGATGCCTGGGAAGGGGCCGCGGCTCCACGGGTGCCGGTTCAATCCCGCGCGGGGCTCCTCGGAGCTGGCCCCAGCGCCTGGGGCTCAGCCAGCAGCTGCTAATACAGTGTGGATTCGAGCAGTCACCTTAGCCTGCGAGCGCAGCCCGGAGGGACGCTGGCTCCTTGGGGGTCCTGCTGCTGCCCAACATGGCCCAGCACAGCGGGGCGCAGGGCAGCCCCTCTCCAGCCCTCTTGGGGCCTAGAAACACCCAAGCGCAGCTGCCCCAGAGGCAGGAATCACTCCATCCCTCCCTATCCCTCTGCTCCCTGCATCCCACCAACGCTCCTGAAACCGCTGCTCCATCACCCTGAGCCCGCAGTGCCCCATGCAGCGCCTGCATCCCCTTCTCCACCGCTGCCCGTGTCCCGTGTCCGTGCCCCTCACACGCCTCCCGAGTTCCTGCACCACCCAAAAGTCCCCGGTAAAGTTGATGGGGCCGGTGGGCAGCCGGCAGCGGAGCGAGGGAAGGAGGGAAGCAGGGAGGGGGGAGGGAGGGAGGCCGCTACGGTCCCTACTCACGGGCCAGGGGGGGCGCCCAGTGCCCCAACGCCGGCGGGCGCGCATCCCGCAGCCGCTCGCTTCACCGGCCCCGCCGCGCGCTCGGCCCCGCGCTGCCCGGCTCCGCTGCTCCCCGGCTTTAGACAAGTGGAGCCAAGCGAGCGGCGCTTTATGTAAAGCTCGGCGCCCGCCATCAGGCCAATGAGCGGGGGACGGGGGGCCGTGCTGCCAATGGAGAGCGGGGAGGTGGGGCTGCGCCGCGCTGATTTACTGCCCGAAATTGCAGTGGAAGCACGGCCAGGCAGCGCCGATCGATACGGAGCCAAAATATTACGGGGGGAACCTGCCGAGGCATATTTCAAGAGCGCGGCTTGTAACCTTCAGGAGGCAGCGGGGCCTGTCTGGGGCGCTGCGGGATTGACTCCGGCCCGCGGAGCTGCCGCCCGGTACCTCCCCGGCCATGGGGGCCTGAAATCCGCCAGGAAACCCGCCAGGACACCAAGTTGGAGGGTCTCGGGAGGGCCGGGGCCGCGGCCGGCGGTGGCTGCGAACCACTGCTCCTCGGGAGCGAGCGGCTCCCTGGGGAGCGCTGCAGGTGGGAGCTCAATGGATGCAGAGACCTGCGAGCATGGAGCAGGGCAGGAAGCCAGATGGAGCGCGAAGCAGCATCTCCCCCGCCAGCACAGCGGGCAGTGCCTGGGGCTGGGCACTGCTGCCCTGTCCAGTGCAGGACCACGGGGAAGGGCCCTTGGTGTTGCGAGAAGGGCTCATCTCCTTGCCCTGAACCTTGCAACATGGAGCAAGACAGAGCTCAGCCCGCATGCTGCCTTCCCCAACGTGCTTCCCCGTGCACCCCACTGTGCCACCCGGCGCTGGGCCTGGAGTCTTCCGTGCACCTGCCCGCAGCATGGGGGCAGCCCCAGCAGGCAGCAGCCTGCGCACATGCAGCGGGTGCTCACGTGTCCTTGGGCACCGGTGCTGCCCAGCCACACCGGGTGGGGTGCACCGTGTCCATTGGCTGCTGGTTGCAGCCGCGTGCCTGTGTGCACGCAGGGCCCCGCGGAGCATTAGCATCGCAGCGGGATGTCTCGCCTCGGCTTGAGTAACCGCCTCAGTAATTATTAGCACAAATGGCAACCTGGCTCCCAACACCCTCCCAGCCACTGGTAGGTGCAGAAAACAAACACAGGCTGGAAGCCAGCTGCAGCCTGCCAAGACGGTGAATGGTGCTGGGCTCCCCGGGGCCCGCAAACGCTGTGTGCTGCGATGCCAGGCACGGCCCTGGCCCCGAGCGCCGGCTCGTCCGGCTGCAAACACCGTCCGCCTGCAGAAGCCCCGGCACACGTAGCACACGCAGGTGCCCCAGCGTGGCTGCTCGCACGCATGCACGGCGCCGGCACGTCCGGGCACGTTGCTGCGGGCATGCAGACACACGCAGCTCTGCCCTCGTGCCCTGCATAGGCAGCACAGGACACATGTGTGTCCTGGTGCCATGGCCTCACACGCTGCACGCGGGTGGGAGCCCGGCAGGGCTTCATTTTCCACCCTGGCACTGTGTGCACGTGGGTCTGCTGTCTGGCCCATGGGCACCCGTCAGGCTGGGGCACTGCTCTGGGGAGGTGGGAGCAGCCAGCTTCCCCTTCGTGGGGACACGCGGGTCCCCAGCCCTGTGCCGGCCTGCCTCAACACTCGGCATCACAAGCCTGAGCTCGTCCCCATGCTGGGAACCCGTGCTGGGTGTGCGGTGGGGCGCAGGCGTCCCCAGGCAGCTGCAGCGGCGGGGGAGCAGTGCTGCATGGAGCATGCGGAGCAGTGCAGCGAGGCGGCAGGACCGGGGCGCAGGGACCCGGTGGCAGCAGCGGTGGCGGTGGGGACAATGCACAGGAAATGAGCGCAAGGCGAGGAGGGGAGAGGCAGCCGCGCGGCGCAGTCGGCGCGGCGGGGGGAAGGGAGCCCTGTGCTCCGCCGGGGCCGTGCAGGAGGGGACTCATCGCCCGCAGCACTCGGGGCTCTGGCCCTGCCTTGGCACGGGGCGCAGGGCTCTTGGCTGCGGGGTGCACCCTGCGCACGCTGCACCCTGCGCACGCTGCGCCCCGCGGCTCCACCATGCCCTGTGGCACGGTGAGCCCTGGGCCCGTCCCGCTGTGCCCCTGGCACTGTTGCATTTCCAGAGCAGCCGTGCAGGCACCTGGCAGCTCAGAGGGTCTCATTTCCACCCTAAATGTATTCCTGGATAATTTATCCCCGTCACTCCTGCGCTAACGTTGTCTTTTAGCTGAAATTGCTCTTCTCTGCCCTGACGTTCGCCCTGCTGATGTATTTATAGTGAGCGCCGGGCACCTCGCAGCCGCTCGGCGGCTCCCGCGCGGTCCGTCCCCTCGGGGCCGTGTCCCACAGCGTGCAGCCTCCTGTTGCACGTGCGGCCAGTGCTGCTCTTGTGCACAGGGCTCACCAGCGCCTGCTCAGCACCCAAGGCTGCCTGCACACACCCACATGCCCGGGCTGGGGGTGGCCTGGGGGGACACCCTGGTCCCCCAGGCCCTGCAGTGCCTCCTGTCAGCGCGGTGGCTCCTGCCAGCCCCTCAACATAGTGCAGCCTCTGCGCACACAGTCCCAACGCGGCCCTCAGCCATCCCTGTCACCACGCTCAGTGCCCCCGGTCCCTGCTTGGACTCTTCCTGTCGCCGGGACATCATTAGAAATGTTAATTATTAATTATCGCTAAAAGCCCTTTTTGCTGCATTGCTGTTCTCTCTGCTATCCCGCTGCCCCACGCTGCCTGTAACCGGATCTGCCCGCTCTCCGCTCCCGCTGTCCCCACTCTCCCTCTCCACCAGGCGCAGGGCAGTGGAGGGGTGACAACAGGACATGGCCCCAGGGGACCAGCTGGACTCGTCCCTGCTGGGCCCTGGCACACGAGAGGGCAGATGCAGCAGCACCAGCACCGAGGCTAGACCCACGCTGGGAGCGAGGATGCAGCACTGCCGGGGAGAACAACCAGGGCGGTGACATCCCTGGTGAGGGGACACCAGGACGGCACCCAGTGCCAGCAGCTGCCTAGGCTGGGAGAGCTGTGGGGCCGGGAGCCGCCAGCTGCTCCGCAGGAGCCGTGCAGCTGCCGGGAGGCGGCAGCCGCCTCTGCCAGGACTCATGAAGGATTCGTCAGTGCCAAGCGGATGCGCTCCTGAGCCGACTCCAATCAGCGCCCATTGAGAGCAGTCTGTTCCTTCCCTGCCAGGACAGCGTGGCCGCCCAGCGCGCGGTGCTGCCAGCAGCGCTCGGCCAGCACCGGGCGCCACGCAGAGCTGCCTCCTGTTGCAGCCTCCCCACGCGGTGGCTGTCGAGGAGGAACCGTCCTCCCGGCCATGTATCCTGCCTGGCAGCAGTGCGGGCCGAGCTGCGGCGCCTCGGGCAGGACAGAGTGCCAGAGCCGCTGCAACATGGTGCCGCGGGGTCTGCTGCAGGGCAGGCTGCAACCCTGTGATGCCCGTTTCCCCGTCCCCCAGAGGACCCCCGGAGCTCTTCACGAGCCAGGCATACGCTCCGTGCTATGGTGGTCCCCACTTTGGCGCTGTGGCCGGAGGCACCGTGCCGTGGTGTGGCACGAGGCGAGATGGTGCCTCCCCGCCGCCAGGCACCAGCAGCGCCGGAGCTGCCCGCGCCGCCAGCCCCGGCTGCTTCCTCGCATTATACAGCGCTGTCACGAGCCGCCGAGTCCCCAGGTGTTTGGAGCGGTAATGCAAAGCAGATCTAATCCATCCCAGCACCAGGCCGCACGCCTCTCCTCTGCGCGGGCTGCTGTTGCGGACGCAGAGACGTGGGGCTGCTCCTAGCGCATGGCTGCTCCCGGCGCGGGGCTGTTGATGGGTGACCCCTTTCCGCCCCTGTTCCCCAGGTGTACATCGAGCAGTGCGTGCTCGGCTGCTGGCGGAGCAGACCAGGGTGCAGGGACTGGGGCGCTGCAGCAGGGCAGGGCTGCGAGGTGGCTCCGGCAGGGAAAGGGGAAGCGTCGAGATAGCCCCACGGCCGCCCCTCCTGCGTGTCCCCAGGGCCAGGGGCAGGCGGTAGCGCGAGCAGAGGCCCCCACGCGGCTCGACGGCCGTGGGGCCCAGATCGAGGCTGCTGACAGCTCCTCTCTCTGCGTCTTTGAGCCTGTGCGTCCCCGCGTCCCCGGCTGATGCAGCTGCAGATGAGCAGACAAGCAGCGCCAGGCAGCGCTCCCGGCCCGCGATGCCGTCCCCCGGGAGGCACGGCCGCCTCCGAGCAGGACTGCTGGCAGCGCCGCAGCTCAGAGAGCCGCTGCAAGCGGCGTGACCGCAGGAGCGGGGTTAGGTGTCCCCGAAGCCGCAGGGCTGCAGGAGAGGGGTCCGTCCCGGTCCCCTTGTCCTGGGGGGCGTCGCGGTGGCCACCCCTCTCCGCACCTTGGACCCTGCTGCCATGGAAACGGCGGGAGCAGCAGCATCCCCAGTCTTTCCCTGGCCCCAGGGAGGGGAGGCTGGGCTGGCCCTGGGCTGCAGCACCGTCAGCCCCACAGCCACCAGCCCCAGCATCGCCGTGGGGCAGAGCGCTTTCCGACGGCATGGGGCAGCCGCGGTGTCCTGGGGTGCATCACGCAGGGCAGGAGGGTGGCTGGGAGGCAGCCGGAGCAGCAGGGAGCAGCCCGGGGTGCAGGGCAGGGTGGAGAGGCCAGAGAAGCGCTGGCGGGGGGAACCTGGTGCTATTCCCCTCCAAAAACCCATCTCCCACGCGGCCAGGGGCTCCACGCCGCTCGTCCTCCCGCAAACATAAATCATTTTCTAATTTATAACATGAATAATTGATTTTTTTTGCCTCCGTGGCCGGCGATAAATCTCCCGCACGCGCGTGCATAAGAAAATAATAATAACGACGGCGACCGGCAGCCGCTGCCATCGATTAGCCGCGAGCGCGGCCGCGGCGGCTCCCGAGGGGCGAGCGGGGCCGTGGGTCCGGCCGTGGGTCTGCTCGGGGCGGCCGCACTACAGCTCCCGGCGCGCCGCGCG
>VWPW01022093.1:145552-159654 GCA_013389825.1 Crypturellus undulatus | reverse complement strand
CGGAGCGGCGGGGGACGCGCGGCGCCCGGTAACGCTCCTTCCCGCCGCGCTCCCGCGTGGGCGGCCGCGAGGGCCCCCACGCGGGCCGTGTCCCTGCCCCATAGCTCGGGCCGTGTCCCTGCCCGCGAGCCCGGGGGAGCGCGCTCGTCCCCTGGGCTCACGGGGTCGCCCCGACCAGCTGTCTCGGGACCTGCGGGGATGCTGGTTTTGCTTCCCTGCAGCTGCATTTTTGCGAGGCCTGTGCCTCACCTGCATTTTTTTTTTTTTTCTGGTTAAAAACAGTAATTTTGCCCCTTTTGAGCCTTTATTTTTGAGTCGTCATTAATTTTCTCTCCCTCCTTGTTTATTAATAGACCGTTTCGCTCCTGTGCTGATGCTGCCCTGGCGTGTTTGCGCCGACCTTGGTGCCCCCTCAGCGCATTAACTCCTTCCGCCTCCTCTTGTCCCTGCTGCTGCGGAGGGACAGTATCGACTTACACATCACGCTCCTGTCTGAAACGTTCCCTTTCTCTTGTTGCAGGTATCTCCTAGGAGCATCAGAAGTGAAAGGCATGATTGAGATCTCTCCCTCTCTCTCTCTTTTCCCGGCGAGTTTCTTGCGCCTGTGACAGCGGCTGCCGCCGTTGCCTCCGCCGCGGGAAACGGCGCTTGGTGTCGGCGGTCCTGCTCTCCGCTTCCTCCGGCCCATCCTCTTCCTCGCCGAGCCGGCAGCGGGCTCTTAATCGGGCTGTTTAGAGTCTCCTCGCGGCCGCCGGTTTTATGAGCGGCGCTGCTTTTGGCGGGAGCGCCCCATCTGCGGCAGGCTGTAAAGAGCGACCTTGTGCGCGGGCCGCTCGTGCGCGCTCCTGCGAGGCCGCTTCCCCGCGGCCGCCCGAGGGGTGCCCGCGGCCTCTTCGCCCTCGAGGCTTTAAGGTTACGTGCGCTATCGACGGGAATATGGATCGTGTGGAATCAGAAACCTCGGAGGCTAAAAATACAGCTGGCTGCCAGGAAGCGAGGCAGCCTGCTGGGAGGGCGCAGGGTGGCACGGGGGCCCTTCCAGGAACTGGCAGCCTGGCACCCGCGCGAGGGCCCGGCCAGCACCGCGCGTGCCCGGGGCCGCGGCCGGAGCTGCCCCGGGCGGTGTCGCAGCGTCTCGTGCTGGAGAGGTCGATAAACCCCCCGCTGCGAGCTGAGGCATCGCCGGCTCTGGAGCGCAGCCGTAAATGTGCTCACCTGTCTGGCGCGGGTGCAGAGAGAGGAGGAAATGGGCTGTAAGATGCAGAAAAAGGAGGAAATCAGCTAGGAGCTTTGCAGTGCGCTAAAAGGTTTTATATCCCCTTCCCCTGTGCAGAGCCAGCTCTGGTAAAACCCTGCTTGATGGACGCGTGGGCATCTCTGGAACGGGCTAAAACTGTTCTCGGAGGGGAAGAGCGTTCGGGCCTGATCCTGTCCGCACTGTTTTCCTGGGGGGCACGAGTGCATTTCACAGGGGAAGGGGGGAAGCACAGCCCCGTGCAGTCTGCACGGCTGCCCTGAGACCCTATAGACTCGTGCTGCTGCCAGGCTGCTCAGCCGGCTGCCTTCGGCGGCCACTGCGGCCAGCGGAGCCAGCCTGCCGCTGCGCAGACGGAACCGGTGGGCGCATTCCTTGACCCGGGCCCTTCGTGCGGGCTGTTTAGCACGAGCCGAATGTGCAAGCTGCATGAAAACGCCTCTGCAAGCCAGGTGCTTCTTCCCAGGTGCATGCGAGGGATGCGCCAGGCTCTGGTTGCCCTGGGAGAGCCGCTTGCAGGGCTTTCACGGCCCCGCCTGGCACTGGGTGCCCGTGGGGTGAACGTGAAGTTGGCCCAGAAGTTTGGAGGAGCCCAGCGTAGTGTGAATGAGACCTGCGGCCGGGGACCCGGAGCGTGAAATCGGTCGGTGCCGGCGCGTGGCCACGGCACCTGCTGGAGTGTGTAATAGGCTGGGGGCAGGAGTCCTGAGGAGGAAAAAGTCACAAAAAAGAAGCCCTGTGCGAGTCCCTGCTGGCGGCTGCAGGCTGGCACCGTGTTGCTCCCTGTGTGCGGAGGCACCGGTCGGCCATCCTGTTCCTCGGACGGGAGCTGTGCGGTGCCCAGCGCCAGGGCTCCGGGCTGCGGCAAGCGCCTCTTCCCTGGCAGCGCTGGGAGAGCAGCCTCGGCACCCGCTGCTCGCTAATGCAGCACCATCTGCTTTGGAGGGTGAGGCAAGGTGAACGGGAAGCCTTCGAGGAGCCCATAAATCCTCTACTTGAAGGCTCCTCTTCCTGGAGGTGACTTGGGATGAGCGTGGAGCCGTGCTGCTCCCCCCGAGCGGCAGGAGACCCTGGAATGTCCTGGCGGGGCAGCAGTCCTTGGGGAGCAGAGCCTGGGGGATTGGTGGTCACCCTGTGGGGCTCAGCGGGCACTCGGTGCCCCTTGCAGCAAGGGCACGGGCATGGACACGGCGGCTGCAGCGGTGCAGCTCCGGGCGCCCCTCCAGGCCTTGGCTGCTTGTGGCATTTGTGTTCCGGACTTGTGTGCCAGGGAGAATTTCCCTGGAAAGAGGTTTAGTGGAAGCATCTTGGCTGCTTGGAGAGCAAGGCAAGCAGCGAAGAAAGCTTTTTCTCCTGGATTTATAGCTGTAAAACACAACTTGATTATCAAGTCCAGCCTCAAAGCTGCAGGCTGCGACTTTGGGGTTTGACTGGGAGGTCTTTTCAGAGTGCAGGTCGGCACGTCCTCCGGACACTCAGTGCGGTGAAGCTGCAGCGCGGGGCGCTCGCGCTGTGCTCGGCTCCGTCTGGTATTGCTCGTGCCCTGTGCTGAGCCCCGCATTGGAGCCTGGTGCTGCACTAATCTGGGCACACACCAGCCTGGCCAGGCACAGGTGCTGGGGCTGGGATGCTGCCCTCTGCCCAAGGATTCCTGTTGCAGGCGGCTGCCAAGCACGGGGCCGGGCTCGCTGCGGGACGTGCGTTAAATAAACTGCACGGGTCTGGTGTGGAGGCTGGGGAGAAATGCCCATGTCCGAGGGCTCTCCCTCCTTCCCGGCGCCTGGTCAGGCTGGGCTGCTGCAAGCTGAGAAAATGTATAACGCCTTGGTGCTGAAAAATGACCAGTGCAGACCTCGGGCGGTTTGTAGGATGCGTTCCTTCCTCCCGGTCGATAAAGATGAAGGGGACCGTTCTGCTAGCGAAATTAGTGTATCAAAGAAAGAAAAAACTAACAAGCCCTGCATGCGTCTCTGCAAGCGCTGCGGGAGCGCGTTGCGCTGCTCCTCGACATGTGCAGCACCTCAAGGTGCAGGATCTGGTCCAGCGCGGGGTCCTTTCCTGCGTGCCGGGGGTCAGCCCAGCTCCACTGTGAGGAGGATCCGGGTGGCTGCCGGAGGTTTCCCTGCTGGAGCAGCTGAGCTGGCTGCCGTCTCCATTGCACCAGGCTGGGCTTGCTGGCACTCTTGAGAGCGCCATGAGACCCATCCGTCAGCTGAGGCACTGGGGGCTCGCCAAGAGCTCCGCTCTGTGCGCGCCTCCATCAGGAGCTCACAGTGACGTTTAGCGGAGCAGCACCCGAGCGCGTGGCTGCGCGCCGACCACAGGCGCAGCCCCGGCTTCGGCCTCCCGGTGCCGCCGGGAACGGGGCCGCGGGAGCTGCCGGGCAGCATTCGCGCCTCTGCCGGCCGGGACCACACGGCCCCCAGGCTGCGCTGAGTTTGGTTTGAGGCGAGGGCACAGGAGCCTAATGTACCGGAGGTGCCTCGGAAATGAGAGCCTTGGACGAATTCCTGGCCTTATTGATCCGCCGGCAGTTTATGCATCCTGACATTCATAATCTCGGTAGGCTCTGATGTTCCAGATTAATGGGCCCAGGGGCTGTCCATCCGTCACTTCACATTAATTACTGAAGAGGTGTTTTTCCAGTGATTTACCTGACAGCGGCCTGTGATGAATACCCCTAAACAGAGTGGGCAGTGATTAATCACGGGGCCCCAGCCCGTCCCCACTCTGCCTTCCCCTCAACCGCAGCGCGGACCCCCGCGCCATCCGTCTCCATAAACGCCGCCTGATGCATATTTATGGGGGCATGGGGCCTGGCAGATAGCAAAGCGCCCGCTTGTGCCAAAGATGATGAAAAATAAATCTCGGGGCAGCGGGTGAGTGGGACCCCGAGGACATGGCGGAATGAGGTGTTGAGGGACATGGGACAGGGGGAGCTGCTCCAGCTCCATCCCTTGTCTGGCACTCGGGAGGGCTCTGGTGCCTGGATGCCCCTTAGTATTCCCTTGTTGTGACTGCCCTCAGGTGCCTTGACCTTGTTTCGGTAGGGCTTGTGCAAGGCCGTCCTCACGTGCTCGGGCTTCCCTGGCTTTTACCCGGCGAGAGCAGCGCGTGGTGGTGATGGAGCGGCACTTTCCTTGCCCTCCTTCGTCGCGTGGAGGGGCTGTGGGCTGAGACTGATGCCTCCGCTTTCCCGTTTGCAGGCGGCGGCACCATGCAGCAGGAGGCCGCGGGCAGCCGACCTCGCCGCCGCAAGCCCGACATGGCGCTCTACGTGCCCAGAGCGCGCCGGGAGAGGATGGCAGCCGGAGCGGGCGGCTCGACGGGGACGTCGGAGCGCAGCTCCATGCGGGACATCCCCAAAGGCCACGCCGAGGGGCCGAGGCGAAGCCCCTGCGCCGGGGAGAGTGGAGCGACTGGGGAGGGCCAGCCAGGCGCCTGTGCCCGGCCGCCTGCTCTGGGGCACACGGACGCTCCCACTGAGCCACGGCTGGAGGAGGTGGCAGCCGGCAGCCCCGCGGAGCCAGGAGCATCGCTCAACGTGCCCGAGCCCTGCCTGCATCCTGCCCGGGAGAAGGCGTCCAAGCACCTGGGGCTTGGAGAGCACGGCTGCTCCGAGGAGAGGACAGCACCGGGTCCCTGCACCCTGCCGAGGGCTACGGAGTTGTCCATGGAGCCCGTGTGCGACCCCACCGGCTGCCCCGCAGCAGCCCAGCTGGCTGGCAGCGTGGTGCATCATAGCGGGGCGGGCGGTGTGCCGCAGCACTTAGGGGACAGCGTACCGGACCCTGCCGGTGCCAAGTGTGGGGACAGGGATGTCCAGGTGCAGGAAGAGGAACGGAGCAGACATGGTGTGCAGGAGCTCCCGGCCAAACCAGACAAGGGCTCTAATGGTGCGTTTGACAATGAGGAGGAGGGAGAGAGATGGGGAAGCACATCCGAGCCCACCGGAGAACCCCTCTTGGAGGCACCCGGAGAAGCCGGCTGTGAGTCCGGCAGCAGTGTGGGCAACGCTGCGGCATTCCCAGAGGATCGTGCCCTGCAGCCGGGTGCCAGCAGCACCCCCGAGCTCCCGCTGGGATGTGCTGGGCGGCTGGCGCCCGACGCGAAGGAGAGCGCTGCCTGCGACGAGAGTGCCGGGAGGGCCGGGCTCTCTGGCCAGGTGGACGGCAGTGC
Organism: Crypturellus undulatus; assembly: GCA_013389825.1. Classification (NCBI taxonomy): domain Eukaryota; kingdom Metazoa; phylum Chordata; class Aves; order Tinamiformes; family Tinamidae; genus Crypturellus; species Crypturellus undulatus. The sequence goes on along the minus strand of VWPW01022093.1, from coordinate 154,220 downwards.
CAGGGCCGCGTCGGGATGCGGGCACGAGGCCGAGGGCAGCCCATGGCACCCGAGCGAGGAGGCGGCGAGGAGCAGCGCGCAGGAAGGGACGTCCCCACAGGAACCCACTTCGCAGAGCCCCGAACCCCCCTGCTCCCTGGCGATGCTCTCGCTCACGGCTGAGGATGAAGCAACGGTGTCGGCAGAGGAAGGCAGTGGAGATCCCCATCGCGTGTGGGACGGCGGCTCTGCAAAGCCTGGCAGCAGCCCGGGAGCCGAGGAGAGCTGGGACGCGCTGTTCAATGACGACGGAGACTGCCTGGACCCCCGCCTGCTGCAAGAGGTACGTGCAGCGCCTGCGGGACTGGGTGCATGGCGGGAACGGCCGTCCCCGTGTCCCTTGCTCGGATTGGGGTATGTAAAGGCCTGGTGGGGAGACACGAAGGTAACCCCCCCACCCAGTGCCAGCGAGGGTCGTGTGAGCTAGGGCGGCTCTTCCTTTCGTGGCGCATAAAGTGCGCTCAGTAACGCGCGTGCGAGCCGTAATGGGCAGCCCCACTTCATGACCCCGTGAAACGGGCTGAGGCGGGTGGGCTGCTGCACCAGCAGCACTGGGAAGTTTCCTCCCACGTGCGGCCTCGTAATGAGCCAAGGGTCGTTCCCGGTGCATCCGTGTTCCCAACGCGTCTGCATCCGAGGGGCTGCGGCTACTGCCCTGAGCCGCCCGGCGCTGGGAGCTGTGGTGCTCACCGGCTGCTTCCGAGGAAAGCACCGCTTTTGCCTGGAGATCCCTTATTGCCTCTTAAATCAGCAGCATAACTGGTAATTTTTGGCGTGACATTAATGTACTGAGAGCAACAAACAGTGCTCATATTTTTAAAACCAACATCCAGCCCAGGCTGGAAGCTGGTTCGAGGCGGTGAATGATGCCTGATGGCAGCTGCTATGAGGAAGGGGATTGACTACACAGCCCTACTGCTCAGGGGCAGCCTGTTGTCCCCTCCATCTCCTGTCCCCTTGGCTCCCCATGCCGCTCTTCGGCTTTCCAGCCCCTGGCTCCGGAGCCACAGCCGCAGCCAAGGCTACTCCAGGCGGGAGCAGAGTCGTGGGTAGATGGAGCTGTTGTTAATTAACAAAAAGGACAAGAAAATTAGTAGTGTTCTTCGTCATAACCGAATCCTTATGCGCTGCGGCGAGCTGGCAGAGAGCAAGATTTATGACGTTCTATATGGAGACGAGATTTCTGATAGCAGACGGCTCTTTAATCTAGCAGAAGGAAAAAAAAAAAAAAAGATCCATTGGCTGGAAGCTGAAGCCGGGCTGATTCGGACTGGAAATAAGGCTCCCATTTTTAACGCAGAGGATAATTAACCACCAGAGCAATTTCCTTGCCGGCGCAGTGGATTCTCCATCACCTTGATGAGCACCCGGCGCCCGCGTGCTGGACGGAGGTGCCCGGAGCGCGCGGGGTCGGGTCCTGTGCGGGGCTCGGAGGGCTGCGGAGGAGCCCGGTGCCCGTGTGCCTCCACCTCTGCTCTGAGCGGAGCCGCTGCTTGCGCTGGGGAAGGGCTTTCTCCACGCAGCCAGGATAAATCTTTAGAGAGCAGCGAGCCATGACAGACAGACTTCATTTCCTGCGTCCCCCTGCCTGTCCGCCAGGCAAGCGGTGCCGGAGCAGGATGCTATCGCACGCCGGCAGCGCTGCGCAGGGCAGGCCGCGCCGGAGGCGAAGGCTGCATTAATGCAGCACGAAGGCAGCACGTCAGCTCTCAGGCCGAGCGTCGCTCCGGCACTTCGCGCTTCCTGCCCGAGCTCGAGTGTCGCTGCGGGGCCTCATCCTGAGGAGAGTCGCTCCCGGCGCAGCCAGGCAGTGCCGACTGATCCCACCGGCTCCATAAGTCAGCTCTCCGCCGTGCTGGCATGCGGCTGCCCTGCAGGCACCCCCTCACCTGCCGGGAATCCATCTTCCCCGTAAAATTGTCTGAGCGAACGCTTTTTATTGACTGAGCTGGCTGGGATTTATGGACTCTGCGCTTCCAGCCGTGCCGCGCTCGCCCACGACCACTCGGGGCAGCGGCCTGGGAGCCCGGCTGAGTTATGCGCCGCCCCCCGGAGAGCCGTGGAGCGGGAAGCAGTGTGGGGCCACGCGGCAGCGAGCAAGCGGGCGGCCTTGCTGCCTGTGAGACCCTCCACAGCGACCTGGGCCTCCGTCAGCTCCCTAAAGCAGAGCTGCAAAGTTGGAGAGAGGCAGAAAGCAAAGGGAGCGGCAGGCGGCGTCCTTTAGGACTTGGGAAGGTGTTCCGCTGTTGGGATGCTAAGCAAGTGCAAAGCGTTGAGCTTGTCAAGGAGGAGATTCAGCAGGGACCTGATTTCCAGCAGTAAGTGCCTTTGCAGGCGACGATACCTGGGAGCAAGGAGGGCTCTTCAGCCTTGTGGAGAGGCAGAACGAGAGCCCGCAGCTGGAAAGCAGAGCCAGGCAACTTCCAGTTAGACACAAGGCATAAATTCTTAGCAGCGCAGGTGATTAACTGCTAGAACTAGCTCCTTGGGGGAGCTTTTCCCTCTCGCAGCGGCCCAGGTCCCAGCACGGCCACCCTAGGTGTGCACAGTGGAGGACGGAGGTGATGCAGGGCAGCGGGGCAGGGCACACGGGGTGTCTCCTCTGAGCCTTTCCGCCCTGCTCTGTGCCATTCCTGCAGCGCACTCGGAGCACACGGAGCCGTGCATGCTGGCTGCCTCCTGCGGCCGTTCCCACTGCAGCCTCGTCGAGCAGCGACAGCCTTTTAATGGGAAAAGGGAGCGCGTGGCGCGAGAGGCTCGCTCGATAACTCCCGATACCTCCGGTGCCATTAATCCACCCGCCACACAGGTGTCCGGAGCGCAGCCCTAGACCACTTGCTGGCCACTGCGTGCCATTAATCAGTCTGCTGGCCTCATGCCGGCACGGGGTCTCCCTGGCGTGGGGCGCGTGTCCCCGTGCCGCAGCCTCACTGCTGTGCCTGCCCCCTCGGCAGCTCTCGGGGGGCGACGAGCGCCGGGAGAGCCTCCAGGAGCCGCGTTTCAACTACTACGGGGCTGAGGCGGCCGCGCCAGACCTCAGCGACGACGAGCTGCCCCACGTCATCGAGATCTACGACTTCCCGCCGGACTTCCGCACTGAGGACCTGCTGCGCGTCTTCTGCAGCTACCAGTGAGTCTGTGCGCACGGCCCCAGCGCCCCGCGCCCCAGCGCCCCGCGCCACTGAGGCGCTGAGCTTCTCGGCGCGCCGCTGTCTCCACAGGAAGAAGGGCTTCGACATTAAGTGGGTGGATGATACGCACGCCCTGGGCATCTTCTCCAGCCCCATCACGGGTAGGCAAATGAGTAGGCTGGGGGTATGTGGTGGAGGAAGGTTTGGGAAGCTGGTGCAGTGCCAGAGGAAGGGAGACACATGTGGGCCCCCCAACCCCATGCCACCGCACAGCGGGGTCCCTGCAGGAGCGCCTGGCCATGCTCTGCTCTCTCCTTGCAGCGCGTGATGCCCTGAGCACCAAGCACCTGATGGTGAAGACTCGCCCGCTCTCCCAGGGCACCCGGGCAGCCAAGGCCAAGGCCAGGGCGTACGCCGGTGAGTGGGGCTGCTTGGCGTGGGCCGGCAGCACTGATTGCTGCCTCATTTCCCGTCCTGCAGCGTCTTCATCTGTGTGTGAGGATGGGGCGGCAGCAGCCCTGGGCAGCTCCGCAGGGCAGTTAGGGTTGAGGATGGACAGATTCCTGCCGCTGCTCTGCCTGGGATCTCCTCGGAAGTGGGGCTCGCTCCCCCTTCCCAGCACTGCCCTGTGCTAATGCCGCCCCGTGTGCCCTCCCAGAGTTCTTGCAGCCAGCCAAGGAGCGCCCGGAGACGTCGGCGGCCCTAGCGCGGAGGCTGGTGATCGGTGCCCTGGGCGTTCGCAGCAACCAGACGAGGGCCCAGCGGGATGCCGAGCGCAAGAAGCTACAGGAGGCCCGGGGTGAGCTCCCGGTTGCGGGTGGCAGGGGGTCTCCCCAGGAGCCGTCCCTGCTCGGAGGAATCTCACTTGCTTGTGCTTTATCCCTGCTCTCTTCCTCCACAGAGAGGAAGCGCCTGGAGAACAAGCAGCGGGAAGATGCCTGGGAAGGCCGGGAGTGAGGCAGGAGGCTGCACTGTGAGCCCCGCTGGCAGTGCTGCTGGGCGCTCAGCCCTGTGGCGAGGGGCGAGCAGGGCGCCCGGTGTGGGTCCTGCGGGCTCTGCACGCTGGGGTGCTGCAGTGAGGCAGGATGGGGCCAGTGGGCGGCTGGTCCCGGGCCCGAGCAGGGCGCTTGTGGCTGCCCTGTGCCGTGTGAGCATCGTCTCTGGTGGGCAGCGTCAGACTGTGCTGCCGGCTGTGCCCAGGGCAAGTCCCTGGAGTTGCCTGCAGCAGCGGGGACAGAGCCGGTGGGACGGAGGTCGCCGCCGTGAGTACGCTGGGCCATGCGTCATGGAGGGCTTTGTGAGTGAGAGGCAATGTACTTCTATTTTGCTAATAAATCCCATTTATTTTATGTTGCCTGGCTGCCTGGGGCTGCGCAGCTTCGTGCCTGTGCGAAGGGGAGAGGCCTCCTCCCAGTGCAGAGGGCACTTGCTGCAAGCCAGGCCGGGCTGCCCGTTCTGCTGACCCTGGCCGCAGGCACGGGGAGGGCCAGGAGGCTGCGTGAGGCCCCTTGCTGCTGCGGGGAATGCACGGGGCCAGCTGCCAGCCAGGGACATCCCCACTGGGGTGCCCGTGTGTGTCCCATGCAGCCTCCCCCTGAGCCCAGCCGTGCGCCGTGAGCATCCGGGCTGACCCGTGGGTGGGAAGTTTCTTCCAGGAGCCGAGCTGGAGGCGGCAGTGCTGCTGTCATGCCGAAAGCATTTACTGGGCCTTGGGCCCTGTCGGCAGCAGGGAGAGCCCACCGGAAGGCCGGGGGGAGAGCTGAGCTCTCGTGGCTTCCCAAATCCCAGCTGCACGCGCCTCGCCACGGGTGCTGGCCGGGGCCGCCTCGCCGGCGCGCTCGGGGCTGCCGTCCCCTGTGGTTCCTCCACGTGCCAGGGCTGTCTCGTGGGGACACAGACCAGGCTGCCCCAGCAATGTGGGGCTGCTCACAGTGGAGCTGGGGGCCAGCTGGGCATGGGGATAGGGGTGCAGTGGGGCTGGGGATGCAGATGGGCAGAGCAGAGCACTTGAGCTCAGACAAGAGCTGAGGAGGGGGCAGGATGCTGGAGGGTAGTGAAGAAAAAGTGGCAAGTCCAAGCCCCTTAGGGCAGTGCTGGATGCCTCGTGTGCCCCGTGCCGGCTGTGCTTGCTGCTGGCACCCCGTGGCCGGGACTGCAAAGGGCAGAGCCGCCCCGTGCGGGCAGCCTGTGCCGGGGACTGCCCAGCGCTGCAGCCGCTGTGACCGCAGGACTGGCTGCCGGCCCAGTGCGGCTCCATGGCCTGGTGGGGTGAGCCAGGTCAGGGACAGGCTGCCCCGGCGGGGCTGGTGCCCGGGACTGGAGCTGCTTCCCCTGCTGACATGCAGGGGGCCATGGGCAAGGCCGCAGTGCCGCCCCCTGCGCAGCACCATCATTAGGGGCACAGCGACTGCCTTGAGTCCAGGAGCGCGGCAGGGCCCAGGCGCGCAGGCTGAGGTAGATGTCCTGGGGTGCCCGGAGCTGCGGAGCTGGCGGTGGCACTGTGCCTGCCCTGGCAGTGCAGCCCCGGGCCTTGGGCCCAGCACCGCGCTCTATCCTGGGCAGCAGCGGCAAATAAATACAAAGCGCGTCGAGTCCCTGAGCGTGGTGCGGTGCTGCCCGAGTGGCTGTGCAGCCCACGGAGCGTGGTGATGGCGGCGGCGCTCACACGAGGTTGTTGGCCAGGCGCTCCCGGCGCTCCATCTCGCTGACCACGTCAGCACCATGGGCATCGCCTGGCGAGAACAACTGTGTGAGGGGCAGTCGGGACCCGCAGCACCCCCAGCACTGCCCGTTCCAGCACCCCCTGCTCCCCCCGGCCCAGCACGGCTTCCCACCGACAGGCATCCCCATTCCCTGTTTGCTGCCCCGCTTACTGGTGTGGCAGCCGTGCATCCAGACGCGCTGCCCGTCGTACTTGCACTGGCACCGCATCACGTTGTTGGAGAAGTCCGACTCAGCCACCTCATGCATGGGGTTCACCACCACCTGGGGAGGGTGATGCAGTGACCATGGGCACGTGCTGTGGGGCTGGTCTGCGTGGCGCCCCATGGACATCTGCCGAGCCCGTAGCATGGTCGGGTGCTGTGTGCAGCTCCATAGGGCATCACTGGGCGTCTGGGAGGGACCCTGCGGCTGGCAGGGCCTTGGTCCCAGAGCACGGAGATGTGCGGGTGGCTGGGGTGAGCTGTCCAAACAGTGCCAGCGACAGACATGGGGTCACCCCATCCCCTCACTGAGCGCCACGGGGCACCCCGTACCTGGAAGGTGTAGCTGCCGGGCGGCACGTCGGTGATGTCGACCCACTGGCAGTCGATGTCGTGCCGGTAGGTGTCCCAGCACCCCACGCTCACGCCCTGCTCACCGAAGTTGGCGCAGGCGAAGCGCCGCTGCAGCCCTGGCAGGGGACACAGGGGACACGAGGGGTCCCGAGCTGCCCCACGGGGTGTGGATCTGCCTTGTGCCCGCCCCAGCACCTACCCTCGGGGCAGTTGGTGTCCTCCAGGCAGAAGCTGGCCTTGTGGCCCTCAGCCACCTTGGAGCCGTTGAGCGTCAGCAGGTCATAATGTGTGAAGACCTCGATGCTGTGGAAGTGCCTGTGGGGACAGAGGGCTGAGCCGGGACAGGCAGCACCTCGTGGCCCCGGCAAATTACAGCCCTGGATCCAAATAAAGCCGTAATGACAGTGCCGCCGCCGCCGTCGCTCATTACGCCGGGCGGGCCGGGCTCTGCAGCGGTGGCACCGCGGCGGTGACAGCAGCCCCCGCGCCAGGCCCGCTTACCGGTGGCACTGGTGCCAGGTCCAGGCATGCCGCCCCATGCGGGGTCGGAAGTCGGCCGTGCCCAGGTTGTGGATCTGCGAGGAGAAGCGCAGCAGGCGTCGGTGGCCGTGGGGCCAGTGCATGCGGTCGGCCGAGCGGGAGAGGCAGCGCTCCTCGTGCGCGCAGTAGAGCAGCGCCAGTGGCCGGTCCTCCAGGTAGGCCGTCTCCTGCACCAGCTGCGCGTTCATCACCAGGTCCGGTGCGTCTGGCATGGGCAGGACCTCGGTGGGACGGGGCAGGCGCTCCCCCTGCCGCACCGCACCGCCGTGCTGCATCCCTGGGTGAGTGCCGGGAGAGGGCACTCACCCCTGCGGGTGCCCCTGCTGGCAGCAGCACCAGGTACTCACGGGCGGTGCAGGCAACCCCCGCCGAGAAGCGCCCGCCACCGCTGGGGCAGTGCACGGGGCCGTGGCGCTGGCACTGCTGGAGGGCCAGCTCGGTGCCCGCGCAGCGCACGCCGCTCATCACCACCTCGGAGGCGTCGGGGCTGCCGGCCCAGTACCACGTCTCCTGCGCGGGCAGCAGCACTCAGTGCCCCCGCACCCGTCCCGGCTCCGCAGCAGCACCCCGTGCGCAGGGCTGCTGCGCCGCCCCGTGCCCGCGGCGCGCCGTGCTCACCTGCAGGGCATGGCTGGCGAAGCCCAGCCCCAGCTGTCTGCACACCACCATGGCCTCGTTGAGCCCCCACTGCGCGCCGCACACGGCGCCCCACTTGTGCGTGCCCCGCACGGGCACCAGCACCTCCACGACACCCTCCTCGGGGCTGCGGCCCCCCGCCAGTCGCACCTGGGACAGAGGCGACATGTGGGGCAGACCCCAGTGTCACCCTCCCTCCCCCAGCTGCGTGCGCCCAGCTGAACAGCCCCACTTCCCTCCCCAGATCAGCTCCAGCACCGGCTCAGCTGTCAGCACTGCCGTCAACTTGGCTCGTGCTACCCCGCGGCCCCTGTGAGCAGCCGCAGGGCAGCGCGGGGTGGTTGGGGTGCTGCGGCAGTGCTGGTCGTTCGGCGCTCACCTGGCTCTGGAAGTCGGTGTGGGGCACATGGCAGCGCACGGCAGCATCGTGATCGTGCTGGCAGCCGCTCTGCTCGGCGTTGCGGAAGCGGCACTCGCCCAGGGAGTGCTCGTGGCCACTGCAGCGCACCTCGCTCATGTGAATGGGCCCCAGACCTGCGGCAGGGGCAGTGTCACCACTGCTCCCCCTGGGACCCCTGGTGGGGCTGCTCCTGCCCCATGGGGAGCCCCTTTCCCTGAGGGCTGCAGCCCGGGCGGGGGCTGCCTGGGCACCACAGGCTGCTCCAGCAGCACCCAGTGAACAGGGGGTCCCTCTGTGGTGCCCGTGCCCCGCCGCACGCCTCACCTTGGCCCATGCGTGCCCCTGCCAGGGCCTGCTTGGCCGTGCCGTAGCCCAGCTGCCGGCACACCACGCTGGCCGCCAGCAGGTCCCACTGCTTGTCGCACACGGTGCCCCACTGCCCGTGGCGCAGCACCTCCACACGGCCCTCTCCGGCGTGGGTGCCAGCCCGCAGGCGCACGGGCAGGCCCTGCCGGGGGAGCAGCCCATCAGCGGTGCACGCGGGTGCCTGCACAGGGCCGCGGGGCTGCGCTGGGGCTCACCTGGGCCGGGGGAGCCTTGCGAGGCGGCTGGTGCTGGCGCGGGCCGGGCAGGCAGCGCACGAC
>VWPW01022093.1:131413-145498 GCA_013389825.1 Crypturellus undulatus | reverse complement strand
GGCAGCGCACGACGGCGTGGATGGCGCCGCGGGGGCAGGCGGGCTGCCGTGGCGCCGGCGGGGACAGCTGGGCGCCGCAGCGGGACAGGTGGGGCTCAGCGCCGCGGCACTGCACGCGGTGCACCCAGAAGGTGTCCTGCGCGCTCAGGTTCCGCAGGCTGCCGGGGACAGAGTGGCGGAGACGTTGTCACTGCGGGCGCTGCCGCCTTCACGCCGGGCTGCTGCCCGCGGAGCCCTACCTGGAGCTGGGGTCCTGCAGCTTCTTGTTCCAGAGCTTCCTGCGCGGGGAGAGACAGGGCATCAGGGGCCCTGTGTCTGCCTGCTCCCCGCTTGCTCCCAAGCCCTTGCAGCCCCTGCACTGCACAGTGGGGCCGGGCTGCTCCCCGACCGGGACAGGCTGGATGTGTGGGGACAGATCTGCTCCCCAATGCAATTAATGCACCAAAGCCCAGGCTGTGCCCAGGCGGGACCGTGCAGCTTCTGGCTCCGCAAGGAGCTCATTACAGGCAGTATTTATAGCCCTGGCACAGGACATGGATCCTCGGATCTCTTGTGCCTCCATGCACATTTGGCAGGCGATGGAGGTTGGTGACAACCATCCCTCGGACACCTAGTGCCTGCTCTCTGCTGCAGTGCCCAGCGCTGCTCTTCACTGAGGCTCTGGTGTGCCAAGAAGGGGACCCAGGTGCGGAATTGACATCCCAGCACCCAGTTGCTGATAGAGTGCCCTGATGTTCCATGTGCAGAGCCCCAGGTGTCCCCCACCCTGCGCTCCCTCCCTGCTGACTCTGGTGGCCTGGTGTCCTGCCCCAAGACACGTTGCCTGGGTCCCCTGCGCCACCGCGCGCCCCGCTGGGACACGGTCCCGCTCCTACCTGTAGAAGGCGGTGCTGACAGGCGCCTCGCGGGGGAAGCCCAGCATGCCGCACACCACGCGGCTGTTGTTGCGCGTCCAGGCGGCGCCGCACACCTGCCGCCAGCGCCCGGCCACCTTCACCTCCACGGCGCCCTCGGTCACCGGCACGCTCAGCTTGGCGCGCGCCAGCACGGGCTTGAGGCGCACGTCCTCCACGCTCCACGCCTGGTGACACAGGCTGCCGTGAGCACCAGCCCGCGCGCCGCCACGTGCCCCCCGCTGCCCCACTCACCTCCGCCGTGAGCGCGGGTGCCGAGGCGGGGGGCTGCCGTGGCCCCGCACACAGCACGCCCGCGTCCTCGCCGTGGTGGCAGTCGCTCTCGCCCCAGCCGTTGTGTGCGCAGTCGGCCAGCGAGGCCTCGCTGCCCCCGCACTGCACATTGTCCAACCAAATGGGGCCTGGGGGGACATGTGGGGCTGGCGGCTGCTGCTGTGCAGGGCCCCCCACATCTCCCTCTCGCCACAGGGCTTCAGCTCCTGCAGTGCCCCCCACAACGTGCCCCTGCCCACTGCATCCCCAGCTCCACCCAGCACTGGCACAAGGGGGTGCCCCCCAACCCCGTACCCGTCGTTCCCCTGTCCCCCACCTTCCCCTTGGCCGTAGGTGGCACTGTGGGTCCAGGTGATGGCCGCGGTGTAGCCCAGCTGCCGGCAGGCCACGGTGGCCACGCGGAAGTCGAAGCCGTCATCGCACACGGTGCCCCAGCGCCCCTGGTAGAGCACCTCGAGGCGGCCCTCGCCGTGGGGCCCCCGCGGCCCTGCCAGCCGCAGCTGCAGGGGGGCCGCGTCCTGTGCGCCGGGGGCCGCCCGCCACAGCAGCAGCAGCAGCGGCAGCAGCAGCGTAGGGCACGAGACAGCCGGTGTGGCCATCGCAGCTCCTCGGGGCGCGATGCCTGGGGAGAGCCACATGCTGCGTCCCAGGGGCCGCTACACCCTCATCCGCATCCCCGGCACCCCAGGGGTGGCACAGCACAGGGATGGGGGGAGATTCATGGTGTCCCCATGCCCCCAGCCAGCAGCGCTGCCCCATCCATGTACAGGCGATGGGCACTGCCATGCACAGCCCCAGTGACTCCAGGCATTGCTCCCTCTTCTAGCTGTCCTTGCTCCAGGGCATCCATGGGACACAGGCCACCATGGCCCCTCTGCCCAGCCTGCCCAGCCTACCACACCAGCAAACCCTGTCCTGCGCCGCCTGCTTCGTGCCTGTTTTGTGCTTAGGGCCACATGTGTGGGGGTCTCACTGCCCCCACCCCCTCTCCCGCAGCCTGGCCCCTCTCCCCCTACATCCCTATTCCCATCACTGTGGTAGGCGGTCACTCTGCCTCCCACATCCCACCTGCAGCCCCACGGCTCAGGGGTGCCCCTGGCCCTGCCAGCCCCCCATCCAGATCCTGACACTCACCTAGCAGGCAGCAGTGGGGCAGGCGTGGGGCAGGCGCGGGGCTGCGGCGGCGGCTTGGTTCCTGCCTGTGGCCAGCAGCCTGGCTCTGGCTCTGGCTCTGACTCTGGCTCCGGCTGCGGCTCCAGCTCCCCGCGCACAGCAGTGCCTGCCCGCAGCTTTTATGGAGTGGCGGGGGTGGCAGGCAGTCCGTGGGGGCCCTGCCCTGCCCTACCGGGCGGGCCCAGCCCGCCCCACACCCCGTGTCCTGCTCTGCCCCCGCCTGGGACGTGGCCCGGGGGGCCCTGCAGCCTGGGGGTCTCCCCTGCTGCCGTGGGCCTGACCCCCCCGGAATGAGCCCAGGACCACCCCCCGCTGGGTCTGTCCCCCCCCGAATCCACCACCACTGCGTGTGTAGGGGGGTGGCTCCCTGCCAGCGGTTTCCTGGAAGTGACAAACTCTCACCCTTGCCGGGGGGGGGGGGGGGCGGATAATGTCCCAAGGGAGCCTCCTGCCCCACTCCTGCAGGCTCAGCATGGGCTGCTGCCGTGGGGCAAGCGCAGGGAAGGGCCAGGATGTGGGGCTGGGGACCGAGCCCTGCCGGGGGTCGGGGCCGTCCCTGAGCTGCAGCGGTCCCTAGCACTGCCCCACTCCAGAGCAGGGTGTGGGGCAGGGGGTGTCCTCGCTGCCCTGGGGCAGCGGCTGCTCCCAGGGGGATGCACTGCCTCTCCCTCCTGCACGTGGGAAGGGGATAAACAGGAAGCTCCCGTCCGCTCTCCGCGGCCACGGGCCGGCCAGGAATGTGCCGGTGGCCACTGGGCTGTTTGTCTGGCCCTGAAGGAGCCAGATCCTTCCAGGAGCAGCCAGGAACAACATGGCCCGGAATAGCCCATGAGCTCATCGCCGCATCCCGCGGGGACCTCCGGCACCTCTGGGGCCATACAGGGGACAAGCTCTGGCACGCCGGCACACAGGGTCCCATGCATGGTGTCCTGGGGGCACTCTCATCCCGGCTGGGGCTCCAGCTGGGAATGTGGCTGGAGACTCTCCGGGCTTTCCGGCACCGCGTGGAGGCTGGAGCCTCGCCAGTGCGGTGGCCAGCTGGGAAGGCAGGGCTGGAGCACGCTGCGTGGACGGCAGGGGCCACGTGCGGGCAGCGGGTGCTGCGGCCATGTGCTGCCGCGGCCGCTCTGCTGAGCGCCCCAGCCCCACGTGAGCATGTGGGGCAGCGCTGGGGCCATATGGCTGAGCCAGGGACTCGCGCCTGGGGTGTGTGGGGCTTTGGGAGCTCCTGCTGTCCCTGCAGACCCTTTTGGCTCTGCTGGAACCCCCTGGGAGCACCGATGGGTCCCAGAGTGCTGTGACTGGTGGCTTGTGCTGCAGTGGGGCTCCTGTCCCCACCTGCAGGATGCAGGATGCGGGGCAGAGCGGGGGCTGCTGCAAAGGGGTCGAACGGAACCAAGTGGAGCGGTGCCTCGGGGCAGCCAGCCAAGGGGAGCCGTGGGGAAGGGCAGGACCTGGTCCAGCAGCGGAGGCCGTGACTCATCCCTGTCTCGCCGCTTTGGAGCTCAATTACCTGACTGTGAAGCCAGGCACACATCTCCCGCCGCATCCTTCCCGAAAAGCCCCGCCAGGATTCCTGGCTCCCCTGCCCTGCTGTGCCGCCCCTCGTGGCCGGTCCATGCCCCCGGAGGGGTGGGAGGACGAGGAGGGCAGCGGGGCTCTCCCTTGACAGGACCTGCCCACGGCAGGTCCCTCCCTGCCGTGTCCCACGGCCACTGCCCCCCGACGGGTCTCTCTGGGCTCCAGGAGCCCGTGGGACTGCTAAAAATAGGGGCTCTGTGCTGCAGGGCAGCCCCGTGCGCGGGAAGCTGTGGGCAGCGAGGCGGGTGTGCGGGGCTATTCTCAGAGGGCTGCGGGGCTATTCTGGGCCGGTCAATATTGATTTAGGCAGCTCAGGTGCAACAGCTCAGCCCGGAAGCACTTTATTTAGGGCCGGGCGGGAGGAGAGGCTGGCTGCTGAATGGGGGGCATTGTGCCCGCAGGAAGAGGGCCAGAGAGGATGCGAGCTCTGTAATCTTCAGTAAGTGGCTCCCGCCGCCGGCCGCCGCGCACGCTCCCCGCTCCCACGTAGCGTGCTGCTCCGCGGGGATGCAGGGCCCTGGGCTGAGGCTGGCAGCGGGGCACATGGAGGGACAAACGTGCTCCTCCCGGTGCTCCATCCCTCCTGTAAGCAGGGAGGAGGGTGGGAGCAGCACGGCATGCCGGTGGGATGAGACGCAGGACCCCCATTGCAGGAGACCTTGCTCCTTGCCCTGCTCTGCCCCGGCCCCCATGGTGACAATGTCTTTCAGAGCCCAGGTCCTGGCCCCTCACCACTGCCGAACTGTTCACCCGGCTGTCAGGGCAGCAAGGGACACTTTGGGGGTGCTAGGTAGCAGCGAAGGCTTTGAGCACCTTCTTCATCCTCTGCTCGGTTTGGGGAGGCTCTAACCCCTCAGGCTTGCTTTGGCGGTGGAGGAGAGGACCAAGGACAGTTTCCCCTGTGGCAGGTCCCCTGCGGCTGGCTGCACAGCTAGACGTGGTGTCCCCAGCTACGCATGGCCACGTGTCCAAGCACGGAGGTGGCCCAGGACCAGCAAGCCCAGGGGTGCAGCACGAGCTGCAATGAGGAGCTAAAAAGCCACAAATTAAGTGCTAAATGCAGAGCTCAAGCCTGTGTTTATTTTCCCAAGTGCATCGAGGTGCTGGGGTGAGCAATATGCCACAAGCATGTGCTGGCACCACTGGCATCACCGCTGCCGCTGCAGCCACGTGAAGTCCTCGAGGGCCACCCGGGCTGCGTTGCGTCCTGCGGCCCCCATCACTCCCCCTCCTGCCGGGCAGCAGGCGGGAGCCGCGGGCAGCGCGGCCCTGTGCCCTGCGCTGCCTTTGCAGCCCTCCTCGCACACTGCCCCTCTCCTGCACCGCCGTCCCGGCTCCCAGCCCCACTCACCAGGATGGGCTCCGCTTCCACACAGGTACAAGCCTGGAACCGGGCACCGATAGGCCGAATATCCCGGTGCCGGGCGGGTGAAATAGAGCTGGTCCAGAGACATGGCTCCATGGAAGATGTTCTGTAAGCAGAGTCCATCCGGTGTCTGCACCCCACTGCAGTGCGTGTGGGAGCGATGCTCGGAGCCCCTATGGTACCCACCCCGCCGGGCAGCCCGAAGATCCTCTCCAGGTCTGGCGGCGTCAGGACATCCCGGCCGATGACAGAGGCCTTGAAGCCCGGCGCGTAGGCCTCGATGCAGTCGAACACTGCGACGGGAGGCAGCGAGGGGCAGGCTCTGCTCGCCCACAGGCAGCAGCGGTGCCAGGGCCCGCGCGGGCGCTACCCACCTGTGTCCGCATAGGCGTCACGGGCCGCCTCGTCCCAGGGCCGCCCGCCGGGCAGCACGGGCGGCGTGTACTGTGTAAACAGTGACACGACGTGGCAGCCCCGCGGCGCCAGCCCCGGGTCCAGCACGGACGGGATGCACAGCTCGATCATGGGCCTGGTGTGGGCGCGAGGGAGCATCACGGACCTGCGGGAGCAGCATCTCCAACACCGGTCCGTGACCGGAGCAACCTGAACGGGGACCTGCCTGCTGGAGGGGCGTCCATCGCGGGCCTCGGCGAATGCCCGGTGCAGCAGCTCGCTGCTCTCGCAGTTGAGGTGGATGGAGCACTGGTGGTGGGGCAGGGGCTGGTCATCGCGGGCGTTGGGGGCAGCCAGGAAGTTGGGCAGCCGATCCACAGCCACTGCGGTGCGGGAGAGGGAGAGATGGGGTGGAAAGGGGCTGCCCCCGCTGCAACCAAGACCTTTCTGGTCTCCCTGCTGCCAGCAGGGTGGAGATAGTCCCTGTTGGTACCTACCGTTGATCTTGGTGACTGGGGAGCGTGTGTCAACCTGCTGGATGCGCTGGACAAAGTCCTTTGGCAGCTGCTCCTGGGGTGGGAGAGGCCGGGGACGGCTGTGATGGGAAGCTGCAGGTCTCTGCACCAACCCTAACCTCGTCCCCATTCCCGTGTCCGTACCCGGGGCGTGAGCTCCAGGAAGGTGAGCTGCGGGGATGCGTTGGACAGCACCACTTTGCTCCTCACCTCCGTGCCGTCCTGCAGTGCCACCCCCTGCGCGCGCCCGTCCCGTCCCAGCAGCACGCGGCTCACGGGCTGGGGACAGAAGCCGCTGGGGACCTCCAGAGCACATGTGAGGGTGCCGGCTCCTTGCACACGCAAACCCGCTACCTTCTCGGCAAAGACGTGCGCTCCGCGGGCGGCCGCTGCGCTGGCGATGGCTTGGGACAGGGCGCCCATGCCGCCGGCCACGTAGCCCCAGGCACCGCGCCGGCCCTCCAGCGCACCCATCACGTGGTGCAGCAGCACGTAGCCGCTGCCGGGTGTCTGCGGGCTGGCCATGGCGCCGATCACCGCGTCTGTGGCCAGGGTCGCCTTCAAGGGCTCAGACTCGAACCACTGATCCAGGACCTGGCGCAGCAGGGAGGGCTCAGCACCCCCTGCCTGGTGCATGTGGCTGGTTCTTCCCCCCACTGCCAGCGCCCACCTTGGAGATGGGGGCCGTGAGCACCTCGTAGTAGCGGGGCAGCTGGCGTCCCAGGGCCAGCCCTGGTGGGGGGCAGAGGCAGCGGTGAGGCGCCCCGTTGCGGCCCTGGGGCCGGGACAGCAGCAGACCCAGGTGGGGCAGCCCAGGGCTCCTGCAGAGCGCGTGCCCCTGCGCACGCTGCAGCTCAGGCTGCGCCGCTGCTGCCGGTACCTGCGCGCAGCAGGGGCCGCAGGGCCCGCAGTGCCCTGAGCCGCTGCCGCAGGGAGCCCTGGTGCAGCGCGGCGGGGTCCACGGGGGCAGCGTCCAGCAGTGGGTCGATGGCAGCCACCAAGCCTGCCATGAAGGCCTCGTACGCGGGGTAAGCCTGCGAGGGAACCGGGGAGCACCAGCGGAGGCAGCGAGGGAGACAGAGGGAGCAAAGGCGACTGCAAGAAGCAGCGTTTTGCCAGAGCCTCAGCGAGCCCTGACCTTGTGACACTGGTCACCTGCAGGGCCCACTGCCACCTTGCTGGCAGCCACTGAGGCGCCAAGCCGTGCCCGGCAGTACCTGAGCATCCCACGGGGAGAACTGAGCGATCTGCTGCTGGCTCTGTGCCATGTCGTGGCCCAGCAGCAGGGAGCGCGGGCGGCTCCGGGCCTCCAGCAGCGGCGTGAAGGAGTAGGGGTCCCGCGGCAGCACCCTCAGCCCATGCCGCTGCAAGGCATGGAGAGCAGGACCCGGTCTGCAGCGCGCTGCGTTTCCCACCACGACAAACAGGGACCGGGTCTGCGTGGCCAGCATGCCAAGAGGATGGGCGCCAGGTACCTGCAGCTCCAGCTCGGTGTAAATCTGCGGGCGCAGCAGGCTGAGCAGGTAGGATGCCCGGGAAAACTTAAAACCTGGCAGATGCGGGCAGGTGAGGGGCACGCCAGGCCACATGGAGGGGAACGACGTGGGGCTGGGGGGTACCTGGGACGATCTCCTCGGTGACGGCGGCGCCGCCCAGCACGTGGCGCCGCTCGAGCACGGCCGTGCGCAGCCCTGCCTGCTGCAGGTAGGCAGCCTGCGCGCAGCAGCGCGTCACAGAGCCGCCACGGGACGCGGCCCCAGTCCCGCGCACGCGGCGATGCGACCCCAAGCCCTGCCGTGCAGTGGGGCGCTCGCGACACTCACCGCCACCAGCCCGTTGTGCCCTGCGAGAGAGCACACGAGCCGAGCCCCATGCTGGGCACCCCGCAGCCCCGGCTGGCACGCGCGGGCTCCCCCCGTGCCCAGGGCACCAGGCCGTTACCTGCCCCGATCACCACCGCGTCATACTCGCGCTGCAGCCGCGGCGCCGGCCCTGTGTGCGCTAGCCGGCAGCCCCATGCGGGGTGGCGGGACACGCAGTGCGTGGACAGGCTCATGCCCTGCCAGGCTGCCATGGCCGCACCGGGGCCCCGTCGCCCAGCCTGGACTTTGCTTTGGCAGCAGCTCTTTCCACCGGGCTTCCGGGCACTGCGGCGGGTCACGGGGCCCAAGCAGGGGGGCTCTGCACAGGGACGGAGCCGCCTGTCGGGAGGCTGGCAGGGGTGCGAGGTGCCCCCGCGGGGCACTCAGCCCAGAGCCGCTTGACCCAGGCTTTGCGCGTCAGCTCTGCCCCTGCTGCTGCAAAGTGCCAAGCGGAGCGCTGGGAGCTGCAAGAACACAGACAGCTCCTGGGGGTTCCCAGCCCCGGATGCTGAAAAGCAGGAATTTCCACGCTTTGCCCACCAGGGCGAATTCCTGCACAGCAGGACAGGGCAAAGGCCCTGCTGCGGTCCAGTGCTCCAGCCACAGCGAGCAGAGCGGGGCCGCACAGGGCAGAGCATGTGCACAGCCCTGGGCACAACCCTCCTCCCTGGGGACCCCTGGACACCTCCTCCCACTGTGCCCCACATTTTGCACATGCCTGAGAGAGGGGACGTGCATGGGAAACATGAGCTGTGCCCTTTGCAGAGCACCTTGTGCTGGTTTGGCTACAACATTTCATTCCCTGGCCAAAGCCAGGCGGCGAGGCCAAGCCGACACTATAAATCCCGCTTTGGAAATGCACTTTTCAACAGGGACAGGATTTGCCAAAAACTTCTCGGCCCCACTCTCACCCCGTCCTGGGAGGCTGCTGGGTGTGAGCCAAGCGCGCCAGGAGCACACGGCGGGCAGTGCAAAACCAGGCCAGGCCACAGCCGCCGCACAAGCTGCCCGCCGGCACGGCCGACCACACACGGTGCCACTGCGGGCAGGGAGGCAGCGGCACAGGCGCGTGAGCACTCACACCCACTTTAATCCTGGACAGCACCCGGCTGAGCCCGGAGCCAGGCTTAGAGCAGGGGGATGCGGGAGGGCTCCCAGAGGCGCCGGGCCAAGTCGCAGGCCTGCTGGACCACAAGCTCCGAGGGGATGATGCCCAGGTGCACCGTGAGCAGCTCGTAGCACTTCACCACCTCTGCCGGGTGGTTCTTGCTGTAGTAACGTAGCAGCCTCCTGCGGGGAACAGATGGGGAGGCTCTGCAGGGCACATGGAACAGCCCCCGCCCCCTACAACGTTCTTGGTGAGGACACAGCGCCAGCCAGACCCCAGCACGAGGCTGGGTTGCTGCAACCTGGGTTCCCACGGGCACAGCATCACCGATGGGGCCCTAGCACATGCCCCAGTGCCAGGCTGCAGGGCTGAGACCCCACGCTCACCTGTAGTAGTCTCCCGCCAACATCCCAATGGGAGCAGAGTCATCGGACAGAACCGGCATCTCTATCACCTCCAGCTTGCAGCCCTGGGGAATGGTGACAGCAGAGGGCAGGACTGTACCAGGGAGGGGACAAGCGACGGCGCCTACGGAGCCAGAGCACACGGGTGCCTACAGCCCTGCTCCCTGCCCTGAGGAGAAAGCTGGGGCAGAGGGGCTCAGCCCCCTCCCCACTCCACATACCAGCTCGTTCTCGAACCAGAGGAAGTAGGAGCAGCAGTAGTCGCCATCCTGCAGCATGAGAGTCGTGTAGCCCTTCTGCAGGTAACGCCGGGCCAGCCTGATCAGGGACCACACCTGGGGGACAGCGAGCCTGAGCAGATGGCCCTCCAACCCCACTCACCCCTACTGTCCCCATCCCACCCCAAGCCCCTGATCCCAAGGAAACACCCTCCATAGGCAAGACCCTTCCAGAGTGTTGAGTGCCGCAGCCCACCCTCTCCCACGCAGGGGAACCAGCCCGGCTCCAAGGAGACCATCCATGCAGCCCCGCTCAGGAACGCGGCGCTGCGTCCTCCTGGTACCTTGCTCTTGATGAACTGCGCAAGGGGACCCTTGCCCAGCTCCGAGCTGGATTTCTCCGTCACGCTAAGCGATGGTGCCATCATCTGCCCAGCCGTGCGGTCGACATAGATGAAGTGCACCAGGCCAGGAAAGTCCTCCAGGTACGTAGGGCCAGTTAAGGGCATCTAACAACCTTGGTGCTCTTCCAGTACAGACCTCAAGCTGTGGAAACCACCTCTGCCCACTCCACTCCCTCCCTTGTGCCTGGTACCAGGACAGGGCTCTCCTATTCCCACCTCTGCCCTCCCTAGAAGGGATCTCCTCCCTGGGCTGCGCTCCCAGCCCACCCTGGCTGCCAGGATGGATATGACACCATGGTGATATTGCGCCTGCTCTTCACCAGTAGAAAATCCCTCCAGTCCAGCAGCTTCTCCCTGCCAAGAAGACGAGCAGTGAGGGGCAGCCCCTGGGGTGCCATGGAGGTGAGGGGTGCCCTTGCACACACCTCATCAGCTTCTGGGCACGGTCCCGCAGGCCCTGGGACAGGCTCTGGCTGGCGGAGGTCAGGAAGAGCTGGCGATACAGAGAGCAGAGCTGCCGCTTCACACTGGCCAGCGCCTGCAGCACCCTGCGCCGGAGACAGGGACAGGGCTGGGTCTGGCCTCATGGCACCTCGGGACCCCCCAGCACTGCGGGGAGAGCCCCTCTGGTCCCGCTGGGATGGAAAAGACCCCCGAGACTCCAGGCTTCCCCGGCTGCCCTGTACTCACTCCAGCAAGCTCCCCGGCTCGTTTCGGGAGAATATCTTGTTCTTGAACTCCATCCAGGCGTTCTGCAACTAGACAGGGACACAGCTCAGCGCTGTTCTGCGGCAGCAGCAGGACAGGCTCCCGGCGGCCCCACTCCCACCTGGATGTCCTGCCCACTCAGCTTCTTCACAAACTTGTCCATGCGCTGCCTCAGCTCCGCCAGGAAGGGGAAGGCACGCGGCGCTCCCACCTCCTGCCCCTCTTCCAGCTTCTTCTCCAGCACCAAGAAACCATCGAACAGCTGGTGTATGGTGATGGCCACATGGGTCATGGGGCCCTGCCGAGGGAGTGACAGGTAGGTCAGCTAGGATACAGTCCCGCTGCGCTCCCCCACTGCAGAGCCAGCTCACCTTGCTCAGCAGCACAAGCGAGATGCCCGGCCAGAGCGGGAGGCAGTGCATGGTGTGCGGCAGCATGGGGCAGTAGCCTTCTGGCAGGTTGGCATCCAGGAAAACCCTTCTGGGGTTTGAAGCCTCAGGAACCAGAGGCCCCAAAGTCTGGAGCAAGTCCTCTGCCATCTGGGGAGAGAAGAGAGCTGCTCATCCCCCTTGCCGGGACAAGACACCAACCTAGGACCTGGGGAGAGTTGTGGAGGTGGCAGCAATGCCCTGAAAGCTGCAACTAGGCACAATGGAATGGATAGACCTGGAAGGACCACACAGCAAGACAGCATTGAGGGAAGCACTCAGGAACCCCCCAGAAGCAACAGATTGAGATAAGCTGCTTGCGAAGACACAGTGGGTAAACACCTTGGCTAGTGGAGTGTCTGTGAGCTTCCCCAGCATCAAGCAAGGTAGCAGCCCAGAAACACCCAGAGCAGCAGAGGGAGACACTAGACTGCTCTGAGACAGACTCGAGCCCCTGTGCTGTCAGCAGGTCTGGCTGGGGCCTGGATCCCTGCCTGGAGACAGTCCCATAGAGAGCAGCCCAGTGACAGCGCGAAGCACAAAGCGAGAGGCCCTGTGGCATCTCATCAGCCCAGGGGCTGGGGCATTCCCAGCACAGCAAGGGATCCGTAGTGAGTAGCAGAGATGGCAAAGAGCAAGAGGAGGGACAGGGAAGAGGCACACGCAGGAGGGACGGCAGCACTCCTCGCTCACCTGCACTTCAGCACTGTCCACGTCTGCAGTGCCTGGCGTCTCGGGGCCCTCCGACCAGCTCTCGCTGCCTGCAGGAGCACAGCGAGCCTGCCCTCAGCACCGGCGGACACTTGGGCTCCCTGCTAGCGCCCCACACAGCCCCTGGCCCTCCGCAGCGCATGGCTCCTGCCCGGCAGGACACTCACCTGTGCTGCGCCCACCCGGTGAGGGCTCGGGCGTGTAGAACACCTCGGGTGCGGAGAGGTCGTCCGTGTCCTGCCGCAAGAAAGCCTGGCTGAGCCAGGACTGCAGCTGGGACTCTGCAGGGGGGAGCCGAGTGGCTCCTGATCCCCAAACTCACAGAGCTGGGGACATCTACCCACACGCACCTGATCATCCGACTCCTTCCCTGCGGTCACAAGGGAGCTGGCGCTGCTCACGGGGATGCTCTCGCTTCTTTGCGGTACCTGCAGGAACGTCGTCCCTGCCGCAGGCTTCCAAGAAGAGAAAACCGTCAAGCCACAGTCCCCAGGACACCAGCTCCCTCCCCAGCCCCTGCTCTGGAGCACCTGGGGGCTGAGCTCCTCCTCGGCGCTCTGGCTGGGGTACAGGTCCTGCACGAGGAGGATGAGGATGAGCAGGTCGGCGGGGCGGATGGAGCTGGCGTTGCGGCTGCAGGCAAGAGCGCAGGGGTGAGGCAGGCACGCTGCGCAGCGTGGGCCAGAGCCGGGACAGGGCGCACCTGGAGTAGAAGGCCAGCAGCTTGGTGTTCACCAGGAGGAAGGCGTGCGCCACCTCATCGCCGCCGCGCTCAGGGCTGCCGTTGATGTGCTGCACCACGTGCTGCTCCAGGAACTCGATGCACTGCTCGCACAGCTGTGGGTGGATCAGCCGCTCCACGGCCTGCGGTGCGGGCGGACGGCACAGCCCTGAGCCCCTCTGTGGCTGCCCCACGTCCACCCACCACTGCCAGGGGAACGGCCTCAAAGTGTCCCCGCAAGCGCCTTTCCCACGGGGCCCTGTGCAGCCTTGCAGCCAGCTGGCCGGGACGTTTCCCGCAATGCGAGCGGTGCCACCAGCACGGTACCTCCACGGCAAAGCTCTGGTCCTCCTCTCGCAGGCGGCTGTAGGTGTCCAGCAGGCCCCGGAGCAGCCCCCAAACGCGCTCGCGCTGCTCCGAATCGGCTGGTCGCAACCTGCAACAGCCGCAGAAGGCTGGGCGCCCTCGACGGACACTCCCCGGTCCCACGCACCACGGAGGGTGTCACTGCAAGGGGGGAGCTGCCCCACGTCCCCGCGCTCACTCCTTGCGGATGAGGTGGGAGTCCAGCGTGACGAGGCCGCAGTGAGCCTCCACGAGGCGCCGCAGCACGAAGAGCTTGCGGCGCAGCTCGTCCTCGCTCTCGGTGCCGTCACTGTTCACTGCGATGTACAGGCAGTCCCCAAACTGCGGGTGACAGCAGTGTCAGGGCTGCCAGTGTCCCCGGTGCCCTCCGTGCGCTCCCAGCGTTCCCGGCCCTACCATGTGCAGGACGTGGAGGTGGTGCCCGGGCTCGGCGGTGAAGCACGTATAGGTATCTGAGAGCTTCTCCAGCAGCGCAGTGCAGGAGATGATGAGGGGCGCGAAGAGCGTGTTGAGGCTGTCCTCCAGCGCCGGGGCCTGGGGCGCACGGGGTCACTCCCCCTGCCCCACGTGCTGCCCCAGGGCACCTGCCTTACCCCACACTATTGCCCTGTGCTGCTGCTGTGACTGTCCCCTGCCCCGCTCTGCACCACTCTGCCCCATGCTGCACTCCCAGCCCCACTGCCCCACATTGCACCACCTCGCAGTGCATCCCCAGGTGCCCTGCCCCACGCTGTGCCCTCCCAGCCCCTCTGCAGCATGTTGCATGCTCCCAGCGCTGCTCCGCACTGCACCCCGGCCCCGCACGGGACCCCGGTCCCGCACGGCACCCCGGTCCCGCACTGCATCCGGCCCTGCCCCACGGCGCCCACCTGCGCGGCGCCGGGCCCGGGCGGGGGCCGCAGGCGGCGGGCGAAGGCCGCATCGGCCCAGTAGAAGAGCA
>VWPW01022093.1:33876-131302 GCA_013389825.1 Crypturellus undulatus | reverse complement strand
CCGCGCGTGACCGCCCCCGCGTGACCGCCGCAGCGCCCCCGCCGGCCCGGCCCGGTGCTGCACGGCCCGGCTCGGCTCGGCCCGGTCCGGTACAGCCTTGCGCGGCCCTGTGCTGCGCGGCACGGCAAGGCACGGCTCGGTATTGCGCGGTGCGGCGCGGCACCGTATGACACGGCACTGTATGACACGGAACCGTATGACACGGCTTGGCACGGCTTGGCGCTGCACGGCTCGGCATTGCACGGCACGGTGCTGCACCCGCCCGGCATGGCACGGCATTGCACGGCGCAGCACTGTAGCGCCCGGCACAGCTCGGCACAGCCCGAGTGTGCACTGCACGGAGCTGCGCGGCGCCGTGACGCAGCAGCCGGGACCGCCGGACCTGGCCCGGCCCGGCCCAGCGGGGCGCCCCCTCGCAGCCCGAACCGCCCTGCTGCCGCGCACAAGAAGAGGCCAGCCAGGGTGACAGCCCAACTTTATTACATCTCAGATATCATCTCCGGGCATGGCAGCTCCTGGCTCTCAGCAGGGCCTGGCTGCTCATGCTCGTAATAAAATCTCTATTCTGGAAGGAAATATTAACACCTGAGCTGCAGCCCCTTCCCACCCCAGGGAGGGCAGGGGCCGCAGCGAGCGCTCCTGTGCCCCAGGGTCCCACGGGCCCCGCTGGCCCCCTACTTCCAGATGCTGGAGAGCCCCTCTCCAGGGCGTATAAGTTAATAATTAACATTTACAGCGATAGCCCCCCGGGGCACTGCCCACACACCTCAGCAGCAGCCCGGGCACTGGGACCCGCTGCTCCCACACCCCTGCCCCTTGCCAGGGAGGCCCTGCTAGCGCCCACCCCTCCCGGGCCAGGCTGGTCCGCCCCATGGGAGCCCAGCACCAGGCAGCGTGTGCCGGGCCGGGCCGGGCCGCGCTCCCCCGCGGCTGCAGCGTCCCCGCACTGGCCGTGGGACGGGGCCGTGGAACGGGGCCGTGGGACGGGATGCGGCAGGCGCGGGGCAGCAGAGGGAGCTGCTTCCATGCGCTTGTGCGCCGGGAGAGGCGGCTGCGAGCGCGCGTCGCTCCCCGCCGCCGCTGCCTGGGGCCTTGCCGCCCTCTCCTGGCTGGCAGCCAGGGTGGAAGAGGTGCTGGGGGGGCCGCTGGCGTCCCAGCTGGCTGTCCCCTCCTGGACAGCACGGCCTGACTCGGCCCAAGCTCCCTGGGAAGCTGCAGAGATGGAGCGAGGCTTGACTGATGGAGAGGGGACACCTCGGGGGGCAGCGGGGAAGCGGGGAAACAGAGATGGTGCCAGTCCTGGGCTGCATTCCCACAGCCCTGCCCTCGTCCTGGAGCTGGGCCCAGCACCTCTGCTGTCCCCGGGCAGCCGGCGGGCGCTGGTTCCCGAGGTGACGATGCTGCGAGCAGCTTGCCTGGACGCAGTCTCCCGTTTGCTGCTGCTGCGCAGCTCCAGCCTGCAGGCAGCCAGGCCGGAGCAGGGCTGCGCGGTCACTGCTCCGAGGCCATGTCCCGGTGCCACGTCCGTGCGGTGCCACCGCCAAGCTGACAAGGTGGCTGGGGAAGCCGCGGGTCCCGGGGAGCACGTGGACGCTGGGAGCGGGGCCGGCGGCTCCCCTGCCGGCCGGCTACCGGTAGCGGCAGGCCAGCGCGTTCACGTTCTTCACCACGTAGAAGCTCATGGTGAGCGGGGGGATGACCAGTGTGCGGCCGGCCCGCAGCGGCCGAGGCTTCAGCTCGGGCAGGGTCCCGTCGTCCACCATGGCCAGCGGCTGCCCGTTGAGCTGCACC
Source organism: Crypturellus undulatus (assembly GCA_013389825.1). Classification (NCBI taxonomy): domain Eukaryota; kingdom Metazoa; phylum Chordata; class Aves; order Tinamiformes; family Tinamidae; genus Crypturellus; species Crypturellus undulatus. Next base: position 129,511 of record VWPW01022093.1, on the reverse strand, counting down.
GACCTACGGGAACAGAAGAGCATCAGCGGCGCCGGGGCTCAGCGCGGTGGCAGCCCCGGCCGTGAGTGCCGCTCTTACTTGGAGTGGAGCCCGTCTTTGCCATAGGGCTGCAGCAGGTACTGGTGGACGATCTTATCCCGCAGCGTCCCCGCCAGCTTGATTTTCTTCCGGGAGCGATGCAGGTTGATGATGTAGAGGGTGATGGACCCGCGGACATAGTTGTGGCTGCAAAGGGGCAGAGCGAGGGGCACGTGCCGCAGGAGCGTTCCCTCCACAAGGAGGATTTGGGGGGTCCGTGCGCAAGAGCCACCACATGGAGCTGCTGGGGGGGACACACATCCACATCCCGGCTGCCCTCCTTGGGGTGCCACTGCCTACCCCTTGCCCAGCTCTGCAACGAAACCTGGCCCGGCTCGAGGGGGTGTTGGACGGCTCCCCCCGTGCCTCGCTAGACTGAGAACGAGCGGCCCTGGGTGCTTGAGTGGCACCTGCTCCCCTGGGCACCCAAGTGACAGGTTGGGACATGGATCCTTCTGTGGCCGCCTGGGCAGACAGACCCAAACAAAGGCTGGAGAGCACTTTGCACCTGTCAGTTCCTGGACAAGGTTTCCTACCGAGCTGGAGGCATGTTGAAAGCATCTGGACTGTGTAAAGAAACAGCCTCTCCTCCTCCACAATAGCAACTTGTGTCCGCGGAGGAGGCGGCCGCCCCCCTGCCTCGCTGGCCGCTTTCAAAGACCTTATCAGCGAAACAATAACCAGGCTGGGCTGCCCGGCGCGACATGGGGGAGCGCGGCGGTAACCCGACCGACAGGGCCCCCGTTGAAATCCACCCCCTTGATGTCGGCTCCGGGCCCTGCCGCGGCCACCGCACCCATTCCCAGGCACCGTCTCCGCACCCCTGTCATCGGAGGCGCTGGGGCCGTTCCCCTGGGAAGCAGAGCTGCCCCACGGGGCCCTCGCGACTCACTTGTGGTAGCTGGTGCAGTGCGCGTAGATGCGGAGCTTGTCGCGGATGACCCTGCCGGGCCGGGGCTTCCGTTGCAGGCCGGCCACATGGATAGCCAGCACCTTGGGGCCGATGAGGCGCTTGTAGAGGAGGGACAGCCAGTAGTCCTGCGGGCAGAGGAGACTGTCAGCAGTGCCGCCCAGCCCACCACCCGCCGCGGAGACCAGCTTCACCGCTTACAACTTGGTGAAACTTTGGATATTGGGGTGAAAATTTCCCCTGATGGATGTTTGCCTTGGGCTGAGGGTTTTTTTCTGTGTGTTTGAGCCAGTGGCATTGCCGTTTCCAGAAAAGAGATTAAGAAGCATCCTCTGAAGGAGCTTTTGCAACCTCCTTCTGGATGGGCTGGGAGGGAGCAGAACAGGTGCTGCCTCTCGTTCTCATGAACCTGCATGTGGTCAGACTACAGCCTTCTGCACCCTCTCAGCTGACACCGATGATGATGGCCTTCAAAGACTGCACCTTCACCGAGCACACAGGTCTCCCTCTGCTCCACTATTTTGCCTGGGGCTGGAGCACACCAGAGCTCTCCCTGGCTGTCCAGCTTGGTTCGCAGCATGTGGGTCTTGCTGACTGTTCCGTTTTGGGTGCTCCACAGAGCTATTCCTGCTGCTCCTCCCCAGTTTCCCATGGAATTAAGCCCCCAAGAAGCAAGTGCTCAAGCGAGAGGGAGCGCTCAGCCCTGCACACGCCGTCAGCGAGGCAGCCCTTTCCTGTGTCACCATACACTGCTCCTTCCCGCAGGAATGGCCTCGCTCCACGCACAGGATGGGCCGCAGCCCCGGGCAGGAGGCGAGGCCGCGCGGTGACGGGGGCGGCCGCAGGAGTGCAGGGCGGCAGCGAGCGGATGGGCCAGCTCCGGCGTCGGCGCTGGCCGCTCTGCAGAGCCTCGCTCATGTGCTCCGAGGAGGCTCAGCCTGCGAGGCTGAAGCGCGCAGGCTGCCCCACACCCCGGGGACCTGTGGCCTCGTGGGCACTCCCCGACATCTCCCGCCTTTTGGTGACAGCAGGTGGTGTGCGCCCGCGCGGGGCGGTGCCAGCCTGCCCTGCTCTTGCGCTGCCGGGTGCCCCGCCGCGAGCTGGGGCGCTGAGCAGGCATTGCTGCGCAGGAAAAAAACGAGGCTGCTTTATAGCGAGGCCAAAGGTGGACACTGACTGCGGTGTTTAGCCTCAAGGTTGCAAGATGAAAATAAATGAGTTCAGGGCCCCCAGCTACCTGTTAGCTCAGGCTCTTAATTCTTCCGAGCAGCCCCCTCGGGGTTTCTCTCCTCCTCTACACATTCCCACTGACAAGATGCCTTTTACCATGGATTTACGGCAGTGACAGAGGATACAGCCGGAGAATCAAAGGCTCTGCTGGGGAGCGCCACGGCCACCCTCGCAGCACAGCTCTCCAGAGCTCTTTTCGAGCCTGCACTGGGGATCTGCTCCAGTGTTGCTTCTTCCACCCCTGCATCCTAATCCTCCCAGGAGGCCAAATGAACTGTCACAACTTCCAACGATGTTTTGCAAAGGCTGCAGGACAGCAGTGAATTTTACCTTGCCTTGCTGACGAGACAGTTCTCACAACAGCTCTGAATCTATATTTGAGGAAGGATATGGAAATACCAAAGAGAGTTCGAAGGAGGGCCAGAAAAATGACGCAGGGGTAGGAAAAGAGCCTTTCATTTCAGGCCTTTAGGAGCTCAAGCTCCTAAAGCTTACTGCAGAAAAGCACTGAAGACAGCTGCAGCTTTTCGCGTCATCGCAAGACTGCTTGCAACAGGGGCCAAAACCATGTTACTTGCAATAAATTACCAGGAGCTGGTGACACTGGGTATTTGGATGATGAATTACACACACACCTAGTGTGACGAAAACAAAACCAAGTGCGGGCACTTCCCTCCAGCTGGGCTGATGCTCCAGCATGGGTCCTACCTCTGGGATGAGTGAACCCCTATTAAAATCACATCAGGGCTTGCTCCTGGGCAGCTGGGCACCTGTGGCTACTGCTCGTCCTGACTTGCTCCTGTTCAAATAGCTATCAGCGAGGGAGAAAGATGCTCCTGACATGCATCTTTGCAGCAGCCCCCTGGTAAATGCCCTCTCCCTCACTCCCAGAGTTGCTCCCATGAGGAACTCCCGCTGAGAGGGCCCCATGCTGGATGCTCCCTGCAGAGACAAGCATCTGCTGCAGCAGAGCTGGCACAGCAAGGTCACAGCAAGCGTGCCAGGGGCCCGGAGGAGGAAGCCCCATTTGGAGGGGTGAGTGGTGCTCCCTGGCTGGGAGCACAGCTCTGACCAGCCTCAGAAACAACCCAGATTTTGGAGTTGCAGAGGGCTTCCCTTGGGAGGCCAGAGCCAGTAATACAGCTGTAACATTAGAGGAGGAATAACAGAAAGGAATCTGGTCCACTATTAGTCCCCGGGGGACCAAAGGCGCTTTCTTGCTTTAATTACTTTGCAGAACCATTAAGCGGTGCTGCCACTACAGCCTTTGGCAGGGCTGCAGGCTCAGAGCACCTGAACAAAGAAACTTCTGCACTTCAGGAGGTCTCCTGGCCAGCAGAGCTGATTTATGGGCAGGAAGGGCAGTTGTCTCAAGTGAGCTGATTTGTAGAGCTCAGGCCAACCAGATCTACCGAGTGCCATGGAGCCAGTGAAGGCCCAAGGGCTTTCCATTAGACGGGGAAAGCCCAAAGGGTCCCATTTTATCTCTGCACATTTTAATTCATTGCAGGAGCTGCTGGAAACTCAGGCCTTTGGAAAGGAGGCTGATTTGTTAGACTTTCAGACAGACCTATTAGCCAGACCGCCCCGTCCCCAGGGCCATTACAGAGGGTGCAGGAGCATATCCCCACGGTCCCTTCTCGAGGGAGCAAAGCAGCTTTACGGACTGCCCGAGTTGGCTCAGCCACGCACTAGTGTGAGAGGATGTGGCCATAACCAGAAAACTCGGATAGCAGATCCTAGGCCTTCCAGCCTCCCGGGGGCTGTAAGCAGCAGAGGCAGCTGAACCTTGGACGCTGACAGCCCCTCAGTGCTCAGCCCAGTGCAGAGGAGCCCGGGGCTGCAGCGGGCAGCTGAACGCGCTACCCAGCAGCCAGCGGAGCCTCCAGCGCGTCCCGTGGCCTCACGGGCTGTGTGCGTGAGCTGGGCGGGAAACTGCCTACCCCTGCCTGCCTCGCTCCATGCCATGGGACGTGCTGCCACTGCGCTGGGGATGACCCCGCGGTACCACTGGCAGCGCTGCCTGCCTGCCGCCCACCGTCCTCCTTGCGTTCTTGCTCGTTCCCTGTTCCGAACCTGCCCACACTCTTCCCCTGTCCCCTACGCATGCTCAAATTTCAAGAGCCTGCTTTATATTTCTCCATTCCTGCACCTTAATCTGCATTTTTACACAGGCCAAACAACCCTTACTGAGATAAGGGCTGGCTAATCTGGCTAGTCTGCCTTCCTGTATATCACAGGACAGAGGATTTCACTGTTTTATCCCCTTTTTTGAGCCTGATGGCTTGTTTTTGGCAAGAGCGTCTTCCAGGAAAGTAGTGATTCTGGTTTTGAAAGTTTGGAGGGATGGAGAAGCTGCCACTTCCCATGGAGTTTGTTCCAACATCTAAACATCCGCACTGTTAACAGTCCCACTCCTTATTTCCAGTTCAAATTTGTCTGGCTTCAGCTTCCAACCAGTGGTTCTTGCTCTTTCTTTTTCCACTAGATTAAAGAGATCTTTAGTATCCAAAACTCTCTCCCTGCGGAGGTCCTTACATCCTGTTCAAGGCACTGCTAGCTGTTACTTAAGCAAGACTGGACTGATGTAGCTTTTAACATTATCTGTGATTTTTATGGGCTTCTTGTACTGTGGGAGCTCCAGACTTGCTGACCCAAATCTGGGGTTCCTGTGCAAGGTCCTGTGACAAACAGAGCTGAACGGAGCCTCTCCCCAGAGAGAACATTTGCTGATACATTAAACCCAGAATTAGCAACCCTCTGGCCTAGAGAGCCACTCTGCAAAACCTCCGTGGCTTCCAGAGCAGGGCACAGCCAGGCAACACGGTGCCTCCCTGCCCCATCCCTCTTTCCCACACAAGCTGGTGGCTTTCCCAGCGTGGCTTTCACCTGGCTAGGCTCCAATGCACAGCATTTCAACCCAAATCGTATTTCCTTACTGGGAGATTGGATTGTGGTTCAAGACAAAATCCTTGCAAGAGTCCAAATAGTGGGGAGCTCCTGCTCCTCATGTCCTGCTGTCGTGATCCGGGGGTTACAGTTATCAGGTTAGACAGCTTGGATATACTTGATGAAAAATCACCTGCTCTTATCAATTTTTGCTGTGCATAGGCCTACGTTGCCTACCTCCCCGTCTGGTTTTCCCTGGTGAGGCTGCTTTCTGAATCTGTCCTCAGAAGATCATATCCACCTCAGAGACAGGACCTGTTTTCCATTTTCTGTGTGTATCCTTCCTGTGTCGAGGTCCTGAAGAGCTCCCCACCTGGGTGAGAAGTCTCTTACAGAACTTGCTTTCAGCGGTACTGGGGGTAATTGAAGCTCTGCTTGGAATCTATCCCGATAGGGGATGCTCCAGATGAGCTCTGTGAACTCATGCCAGATCTGGAGGCACGTGAGGAGCAGCACCTCGTGGCCCCATCTCTTCTTTTCACTCTCCCCACAGCACTGACCATGCATCTCTGTCCGCACCAGCCTTCTGGGCACCACAGGCCCTTGCTTTGATCCAGGACAGGATCTGCTAGCACTGTCCCCTTCCTCTTTCACTTAGACTTGTCTCTGGCATGGTTTTCACCATCAGTTCTCTGAAGCTGCTGCAGTTTCTGCCTTGGAGACTTTGCTTTTATTGTGCTGTCTTTTTCCATTCTTCTGCTTCCTTTCACCATGGTGTTACGGGATGCTCCTGCAGAGTGCTCACTTTGGACACACTCCAGGTGCGTGTGGGCCCAGCCCTGCAGGTCCCCTGTCTCAGCTTGTGCAGGGCAGGATGGAGCCCAGTGGAGTGGTGTTAACCGCCTGGTTAAGGCAGCTCTACGCCTTTGCTTGCTCCATGCTGGAGGGTGTCTCTGCTCCAGTTTCCAGCACAGGATCAGCCCAGCTCCAGTTGTGCAGATGCCCCCCAGCCCCGGTGGGTGGGTGCAGGACACTGTCTGCTACCAGCAGTGTGACTTTGATGTGTTTGAGAGAGTCCAAGCATCTGCACTTCAGAGACGTCCCTTTTTTATGGTACACTGAGAAGGAAAGGCCCCATAACCCGTTGTGACAACAAGCCGAGGTTAGGTGCTTTAGATCCCTCTCCCTGTCCATGTGTAAAGCAAGTCTCGGAGTAGTCCTTGGGTGATGCTGCCCGCAGTGCAGGTGCAGAGAGCAGAGGATGCTGCAGTTCCAGGATACAGCACAGCCGTGACTGAAAGAACGCGTTTATGTTCTTGCTTGCAGACAGGTTTGGATACAGAAAGCGACTCTGGTAGCTGCTTGCAATGACAGAATCTTCCACCTGCGAGGAGACACGCAGAGCCCTCCTCCCACCCAGGGAGGGCAGAGGAGGGGATGCCCTGCTCAGTCTCCCAGGCCTGCATGGGGCAGCTCCCACCTACGGCTTTTGGTGCTTGCTTTCAAGACTGGCTGTGAAATTCCTGTGTGACACCATTTCTGTGCTGACCTTCAGAGGGCCACTCTGGCTGGAGACATCTTGGTAGAGCCTCTTGGTTGTGCACGCCTGAACTCCAGGCCCCTCTCCCTAGGCTTGTAGTCCCATGGCAACAGCTCCTCGCCTCTTCTATCCCTTCCCTGTCTGCAGGTGTCGCTCGAACCAGCACCCGAGCTCCAGAGCGTGGGGCAGCTGGGGATGCCAGACGCTCGCCTTGTAGATTTACGGTCAGAGGGAACTGCTTCCATGTGTGCGTGAGCTCCACTGGACCGGCTCCCTCTCCCCACCCTTCGCCGCTCGCAGGCTCGCCGCGCCCGCGCCCTCGCTCCGCGCTGCGCAGCGCGCTGCCCCCATCCGTCCCCCAGAGCAGCCCCAAGAGCTGCGGGTGCGCAGCGGGGGACGCAGCAGCCCGGGTCCCCACCGGTGGCTGTTCAGCTGCCTGCGCCGCGCGGTGACTCAGGGCTGTGCTCACAGATGCGCTGGAGCAGGCGGCGCCGGGACACGGCTCCTGCCTCCGACTGCAATTAGCGGAGCCTCCGGCCAAGCTGCCTCGGCTAACGAGCGCACGGGGGAGCGCGCACGTGCGGCGGACGAGGCATGGCCAGGAGTAGCTCGCCTGGTACCAGTGTGTGGCGGGCGCCCAGCCCAGCGCCAGCAGCCCACAACTCTCCCATCTAAGTCCTAAGCTCTTCTGGGCTCAGCAAAGGAGGTGAAAAATCACCAGCAGCTTCCTAGGAGCTGATCAAAGCACTGGCGGACCCGCACATTGCTGCCACGGATGCTCGAGGATGCCTTCAATTCACAGACAATCCTACAGTTGCTTTCAGTGTCACAACTGAGGAAGCAGGCTCTGCCATCACTACAGCCTTCCCTTCTGAGCTTTTTTTCCAACCCCCATATACCTAGCGCTTGTTACACTTAGCTGTAGAAAGGAAGTCTTAGCATCTACCTAACTGAGCACCTACCTAACTGAGTGTATCAGCACCTACAATCTGCACCCGGCAGAAGAAGCTCCAAGAGGACCCACAGTTATCAGATGCAAGTGTGGATTTCAGCTTTGACCTTTCCATGGGTTGTGTTGCATTGGCCTTGCCCAGAAACAAGTCCACATTTTGCCACGTGTACATGCACACTTGCAGTGCTTTCCTCTGTGCATTAAGGGAGCAGAAATGACTCTCGAAGCTGGATATAAAAGAAGGCAGTGCCAGGTGGAAGTTCATTTAAAAAACTGTTTAACACACTCAAACCATCTGAAGAGAGGGCTCAAACGTAACTGGGAAATAAAAGCATTGCATCATTCTAGACTGCTTCGGAATGACACTAGGCTATGTAGAACATGTGCTATGCACACACCATACCTGAAATGAGCCTCAACCAAGAGTCGGTCAAGAATTTCAAATGCCTTCTGAAGGGCGAATGTCAATGTTGCTTCTGCCCTTGTTTCTTGCAGGCGTGCAGGTGCATACAGGCAGACTGACTTATGTGGCAGAGGGTCTGTTTTTGATGGGCTTCTCGATCACAAGTCAAGCAGCAAAGTCCCAACTATTATACAACTGGCTACCCTAACTGCTCAAGGAGAAAAAGCACTCCAACAATGCATGAAAAATTTACTTCCATATAACAAGGTATTAAAAACACTTGAGATTAGTTGCTTTAAGGTTGGCGGCAGCACATGCACTCCCCAGTCTGACTTAGTCCATGCCCAGGCCAGAGAACATCACACCACCCAGTTCCTCCTGTATTGCTCCCATTAGCCCAGCAAGAGAAGCACATTTCCTCTGGACGGTACAAGCAAAGCGCGCGAAGAGACAGCCCCAGCCATGACGCTCTGCAGCACCTATCCTTTGCATGGCACTTAAATGACACTGTGTTCAAGGAAAGGGGGGACAGGCAATTCTGGCAGCCAGGTCAGGCATCCCAAGCTGCTCCCATCATCCTGCAGCAAATGCCTGCATCTCTGCACAGAGGCCATGTTCCTTGCAAGACGCCCCCAAAGCCCCAAGACAAGCTTAGCCTGTGTGTGTAAAGCCCAGCAGAAATTTGAGCACTTCCCTAATTTTAATCTGGAGCACTAGTGCTTCTCCACTGCGTCCTCACCAAGGACTGCACTGGGGAGCATGCGGCATCGCACCGCTGGGCTGTTGCAGTATGACTGCGGATCGTAAGGATGAGGGACACGTCAGGACGGGGATCAGCCTAACGCTCGTCTTTCGTGCCCTAACAACACCTTTTCCATCAAGCTGCTGTTCCCAATTCTCCTGCATATCCCACCAAAGCGGTCAGGGTCTGGAAGTTTGCCTGCAGGTCAGGACTCATCCTCGGAAAACATCATACAGGGGAGCAGGTCTGTGCCCCTAGTCCTGCCCACAGGAGCCCGAGCGCAGCTGGAGAGCGAGCTCTGTGCTCTGCCCGCCTGACTCTCCACTGCTTCTCATGGTTGGTAGCATGGCCCATGACAGCAAGCTTCGCTCTGCTATACAGGCAATTACATATACATACAATACAGCTCCAGGCAATTATTTTTATGTTCGCTCCCCTTTACAAAACAGCCCCATCCCAGCACCACGGTGCTGCGGCAGAGGCAACGCGGCAATTCGGAGGCTGCGGCTCCCACAGCAGCCCCACGTCCCCCTGGACCGGGCAGGAGATCCGGGCGGCCCGGGAGCAGCACCATGGACTTCGGCTCGGTTCCTGCGAGCCCGAGACCCACTCTGCTGGTGCACGGGGAGCGTGGCCGGTGGGAGAAGAGGCAGGGAGCCTGCTCCCGGCTCCGTGACAAGCTGCCAGCTGGAGCGGCGATGGATCCCGCAGCGCGGCGGCCCTGCTCTTGGCAGCCAGCTGACTCACGCCCCGGCCGCGTGCGGAAAACTCTTTGTCATGGCAGCTAACGAGCAGATTGGATTTCAGAGCGCCCAGCGCGGGTACATTCGGGGGCTTTCATCTCCCTGATAGCTCCCACGGGAAAAGAGCGGCTGCTACACCTCCAACCAGGTCATGGGCTGGTCTTGCTGAGCTGTTTCATGTTTGCGGCTTTTAAACCCTCCAGCAATTTGCACCTGCCCAAGGCTCTTTCAAACCGCAGGAGGGGAGAGCAACGGGTTTTAAAAGTGCACATCAGAGTTTGTGCAGGAACATGATATTGGAGCATGGGAAAGAAATCAATGCTGAAGCATGTGGGAGAGTGAGGAAACGGTTATGAGAGGGGGTAGTGTCTAGTTTATTAGATGAATTATCTTTAAAACAACCGTGCAATCCATTTTAAAGACCTTGATGGTCTTTAACAGTCCAAGTTTATTCCTGGACCTCCTCTCCTGGCCTCGGTCCTGCTCATAACTCCATGCCTGGAGTCTGTGCAGGAGTTAGCGGCAGGTATGGGAGAGCTGGCCACTCGCCACCCATGGCAGGTATGGGAGAGCTGGCCACCCACCACCTGCTGCCCCCACTCGCTGCGGGCAGGGCCTGGGTGACGTGAAGAACCTGGGACAGCCCCAAGCCCCTGGGGTTTGGGGATGGGAGGACCTGGCTTGGCCAGAGCAATTGACTCTTCAGAAGAAACCTACCAAGCATTTGCTCTAGGCTCCAACGCCTTTCAATGAAGTTCAAGGCCCACCAAACTCCCATGAGCCCAGGACCACGTAGCCTGGGCAGTATTTGCACAGGGATGCCTAAGGGGCAGCCCAGGACTCCGCGCTAGATGGGCACTTGGCTGTGCCAAGTGCCGATTGGGCACTTGGAGCAGCACACGCAGGGGACCACGCACTCCTGCTTAGGGGGTTGTTCTCTGAAGCCAACCACAAGGCAGTGCTGGGAGGTTAAAGCAGATCTAGTGTCCAAGGTACTTCCTGCATCCTTCCCTGATGCTCAGTGCTGCTGTCACATCACGGGTGCTGTTTGCCCTGGCCGAGTGGGTAGGAGACAAGGGTGAAATGCAGCTCTCCAGGCTCTGACCCCTTGCGGTCGCTCTCCAAGACCCCAGGACAACGTAAAAATCCAGGTATTTCCCTAGTAGGGCTGCCTTATCAAGCACATACCTCTCCGGCTCTGCTCCCCTTATGATTCCCAGATCTCCATTACACTCTCCGGGGCTGGCTGGCAGCGTCTACCAGGCGCTGCCCTGGGCCGCCCTGCAAATTCCTGCCAGGGGAAATGCCGAGCACCCCTCCACTCAGCCACGTTCTCCACTTACAAGGAGGAGAATTTACTAGAAAAAAAAAAAAAAGATGAAAGGAAACCTGCTACTTTTAAAGCAGTTCTCCATACTGTTTCCTTATTAGCGTGCCGTGTGCTGGGAGCCCCAGCTGCCTGCACAAGGGATGCTGCGGTACACAGGCGAGAGCTGTGCGAGACTCAGTGTGACTTTTGTTTTGGTTTCTAGAAACCTGCAGGCAGGCAGAGAGCCACTTGCCGCGGGCCAGCGTGACACCCGCAACCTGCTGCTCGCCTGCTCCTCCAGCATCCCCCTCCTTGTGGCTCTAACCTGCATGGGGCTGTCTCTTGGCCCTGCCCTCGCCTACGGGCCCTGCAAGAGCAGGACTGCGTGGTGCTCACCCATGCTGGCACCCCTTTGGTGGTGTCACCCTCCTTCCTGTGCCACCAAGCCCCTGGTGCTACTATTCTTGCTTAGATACCGCTCCAGCTACAGAGGTAATGCTCTCCCATCTGCCTTCAACATGTTGCACTTGACATTAACTAATGCTTCCTATTAACATCGAAAGAAGCAGATCTGGAAAAACTCATTTTCAAGGCAAGTTCAAACAGGCCACAAGGAGAAGTGGGTTCTCAACTGTCACGGGGTTGTATCTGCAGCAGAGCCAGGAGCCTGTGAGATGGGTCAGGGACAAGGACAGTACATTCTTCTGTGAACAGGAAAGGTGAAAGGCCACCCCTTGGAAAACCAGTCCCTGCACCCCCGTGCACACCTACCGGCAGCGGGTTGAAGTTCTGATCCACGAGATGGTTGTGCCCGTGGTCGAGGAAGGAGTGCCGCACCACCACGTCGATGCCCTGGCTGGCCAGCAAGCCCAGCGTGTTCAGCCACCTGGAGCCCGGAGAGAGTCGAGTCGCGGGGCCGCCAGAGCCCCGGCGCCCGCCTGTCCCGAGCACGGAGGTGCCCGGACCTCCGGAATGCAGCACGCTGCGCCTGACGGTGCTCCGCAGAGAGCCAGTCAAAGCCCTCAAGTGGCTCGGAGTTAAGCAACTGGTCCCCCCTTACCCTGCCATCCCCCGTGCCTCCCCCTCCAGCCATCCCTGCCCCTGTGCCTGCCTGACTCGCCTGTCCCCACCGCATGCCCGAGCCATCCCGAACGGAGCCCCTGTGTCCCCAAGATGCCCTGGCGCACCCTCGCGCACAGCCTGCAAGCTCCGTGCCCGGCCCAGACGTGGTACCCGAAGAGGCCTGTCCAGCCTTTCTCTGCACACATGCTCTGCAAGGCCTCCTGCCATCTCAGTCTGCCACATCCCTCGGGCACTTCCTACACCTCGCTCCGAAGGGTGGACAATCTTTCTCAATCTTATGCAACTACAGCTATCTCTGAAGATACAGGCTGGGGCTTTGCAGCAGGATCTGTGTGCTACTGAGCTGCACCTCCAGACAAGCCCCAGGAAGCAGGAATGGTTGTGGTTTCTAGGAAGGAGAGAAAAGGGCTTCCAGGTCAGAGTCCTGTCAAGCACTTTGCAGGGCCCCGCGTTCTGCAGAGACACAAATGCCCAGCAAGGGAGGGAGGGCCTGAACGCAACAGGGGAGCTGTGTTTGCAGCCTGAAAGAAGGACTTTGAGCGAGGTCAAGGACACTGTTGAGCCTCCCAAGCCAGACAGGCTCCTCAGGAACACCAGGGTCAAGAGCCAGTGCCGGCAGCCTCTCTTATCCTGCTTTGGTCACACCTCTGCTATCGTGAACATGCCTTGTGGGACTGTGAGCAGTCATATCCCTGCTGTGCTTCTTTAGCCAGAGACTGTCATCTAGAGAGAAGCAGAGCTAAAGGTAGCTCATATGGATGCTGTAGAGAAAATAACAGCGCCTTGGGCTGCTAGTGGTGTACCAAATTGGGACCCCAGCAGTTGTGGGTACTGGTGTCCAGGCAGGGAGCCTGCAGCAGGCAGCTGTTTCCAGCAGTTTTCAGCACTCTGCACAGCCCATGCAGTTACCACTCCCGAGCACCGGCATGACTCACAGGAACCCAGCGGCGTAGGAATCGGAGAGGTTGTTCATGCCTCCAGCCGAGGTAGCTCCAACGCCTTCCAGCCAGATCTTCTTCCCCGGCGTGTACGTGTTCACCACCTGCACGTAAGGCGAGAGCAGCAAACAGCCTTCACTGCCATGCCTGGTGGCGAGTGCTGCTCACCGCGATGCTCCGCTATGGGGAGAACTTGTAGCAGCAGGAGACCTGAGCAACTGCCCAGCTGTGATCTGATCTCCTGCCAAGCATCACTCCCGTCCCTGTTGTGGACTGTGGTTTTATCGATCATGCGGTGTCCCCTCTGTGCCGCAAGCCCAGGCCTCTTTGACACACAGGGCCAAGGGTGCCCTGTTTGTGAGCACGACTGATGAGTCGGGGCATGTGGCACTTTTTATACCCTTGCAGACCCTGCTCAGAGCCAGATGGTCACCCAGCAGGCACTGGCACCTGCCCTTCATGGAAGAGCTTCTTCCTACTCAAGTTCTTATGAAAATGTGATTTAAAGCCAATCCAGTCACCCCTTGTTTTGTGCTACACGCCTGGAAGCTGCCCTTCAGGCTGGCAATGGCCATCCTTCCCCAGGGGAGCTCCTGCCTGGCCCTGGCATGGCCACGAGCTCACCCTGACAGTGTCTCCATGGAAGGGCACTGTTCTCCAAGCAATCCTGCCTCTGGCGTGTGTCTACTTTCCATCTTCTGGAGCTGAGGATGGGGTAGAAGAGAAACAGGGACTCAAGAAGTGCAGAGGTTTCCTACAGCCACAGGAAAGCACAGCAGGAACCAGAGGAGAGAGCAGTGCAGATCTCAAGACACAACACGACACCTGGGCAGAGGCTGCTTTGCCATCTGATGGGTCCCCGTTACCACTGGGACATGCATGTCCAAGCAAACTGGCTCGTCCAGTGCCCTTCACCTGAAGGACTCCCATGGGCTGCGCAAGGCCCAGCGAGGCGGCCACACATGACGGGAGGGTTTGGATGGCAGGAGCTGCCCCTTCTCAGTGCAAGCAGCCCCCGGTGCCACGCAAACTCCTTCTGCTCTCCCACTCCACCACTATTGCCGGCTGGGCTCGGAGCTGCCGCGAGCAGATGTCTGCAAGCCCCGCGGCCCGGGGAGCGCGCGGCGCAGCCTGACGGATCCTGCCCCATTAGTGCAGGACGCTGGAATGTGCTGGATGGACTGGGATCCCTCAAAGATGTTAAATACGCCAGCTCTGGGCTGCCTCCCACTCACAGCCTGCGCAAGTCGACATCCCTGCCTGAAGCCCCAGAGGTGTTGGCATCCTGCCTATAATTATCTAAGCCCGCCACCTTCCTCAGTCAGAGAGGAAGCAATAAAACAGGGAAGTGGACAAGCCCAGCTGCTCTAATCAGCCCCGGCAGGATGCACATACTCAAAGCCAAGCTGGAGGCTATTAGCACCCAGCACTGTGCTTTTGCTCAGCCACACTGGCATTCCCTGGAGCTTTCTCCCTGGGCGCCGTGGCGCTCCCAAGGCTCTGTGATGGCACCTGCTCTCTGCCCGTGACTGCACAAAGTCCAGGGGGTCCTTGTGTCCCTTCCTGCCTGGCCTTGCCCACCCCACAGACCACGGTGGTCATGGCAAATGCTTCTTCCCTGCTGCAGGGACCCTATAGCCCCTCCTCGACAAGGCAGCATGAGCCCTCCACACGTCCCGTCCCCTCGCCAGAAGGCACGGAGTGGCCTTGGCATGACCGGGACTGCTGGGTTCGGGGTTTTGCTCAGGATCCAGGCCGGACAGAGCCTCTCCCTTGCCCCGGCGCTGGACCCGCCGGCAGCCTGCAATGCCTTCCAGGGCTGGGAGCACGCATGGATGTTTCCCAGCTTGCGCTGGAGGACTCGGCGAGCGGATGCTCTCCCCCGGTTTTGCTGTGCAGACCCTTGCAACCCCTTTTCTGGGGCCTCTTTGGGTTGTTTACTCATCCTACAGTTCCTCCCTGCAGGAATTGCAACAGTAAGATGTTGTGGTGACTGGTGTGGTATGAAAACCTAGACAAGACAGACAGGCAGATGCGTCCTCCAGTTCGTACAGACTTCCTTGCTTAGAAGTGCTCCTTATTTTTTGCAAGACCAACAACTGGGCAGGCCGGGTGGCAGCCCTCACCCCCTATTAGCTGAAGCATAAGGATCTTGCAAAGCCCCTGTTTCCTATGCAGTCATTATGAGCTTCAGCCTCGTCTCCCCAACCGACAGGGATGGGAAAGCTTTCCGAGCGCTGTGCTAGCCAGGCGGTGCTGTAGGCTCCGGCACAGCGAGCAAGCAAGCAACAGCTGGGTTTTATAATGCAGTCAAAACATGATCATCAGGGAGAAAAAAAAAAAAAGCAATTGTTCAGAATGATCCTGATTCTGTGCTGACAAAAATCACTGAGAAATTGCAATGGTCACAGCTTTGCAAGTCATGCTGTAGGCACTGGTGAGGAGCAGGGTAAGGAGGCGGCCACTGTGAACCTCCCACGTTGCCTTTCCCACAAAATGTGTATTTGCATCCCAGGTGAATGCCAGCATTTCCCACGAACTGTGCTCCGAGCCTGCTCTCTCTGGTCCCCTCATGCAGAGACCCCGTGCCTGCAGCATGGCCCAGGCCACCTCTGCACACCCTGCTCGCACCCGCTCCCCTGCAAGCAGGTCCAAGCCCCAGCGAAGCCCGCCTGGCCACCACCCCTCGCACACCCATTGCACTCACGCACTTTCTGGATTTTCCTGATCTGGTCAGAGAGCGTGTCTAACAGGCGCGTTTTCAGGAAGTCCGTCACTTTGGCCACTCGGCCATCAATATAGTAACTGGAATGAAAATAAGAAAACAAGAGTCAGACAGCTGAGAGTAGCTCTGCCCCACACCATGTCCCAGGTCCCACTATGTGGGGACCTGCACATTGTGGGCACATTGTGTCCTGCGTGCCTTGCATGGGTCTTCTTGTGCCTTCCCCAGCCCTGTCTCTGTGTCTGCGGATCCTTTCTGTCCAAGGCAATGATGTTGAGTGAGGTGGACTCAGCCTAAACACTGAGCATCCTCGGTGCAGAATCCCTGGGAAGCTTTGCCCTTGTTTCATTACGCTGGTGGAAAAGCAGAGCTGGGAGCAGAATGCTGGCACCACAACAAGAAGCTCTTGACTTACGGGGCTCACAATGGCTGCATCTTTTGCCTGTGTTAGGGACACTCTGTTCTGAAGATGTGTGGAAGCCCCTGCAAGGGTCAGTGCTACTGGAAAGACTGCTTTTATGAATGGTAAAGCAGAGGATCCACATCTAATGGCTTAAATGGAGGGCTCATTAGCCAAAGGAGGGAGGCCACAGGCACCATGAAGTAGAAGGATCCCCTACAGCAAAACAGCCTTCGCGATACCCAGAAAATTGTCTCTGGCCCTGGCAGTGCAGGACACACCTGAGATAGCATGAGGGAGGCCGAGGCTGCTCCCGGAGATCATCCAAGCCGCACCACATTCCCATCCGTGGGGATAACTGCATTGCAGCATGCTGAGGAGCAAGCCAAGTCTTGGCTCCCAACACAATCTGCCCCTTCCTCAATCCTGCTCCCTGCAAAGCAACCGCAACCCAATCTCCCCTCAGGAAAAACCTGTGTTCTGTATCTGTGGTCCCTCTTGCTGCACAGGAAGCCCTGCTCTTGCAGAACTTACTTCTGCCATGGAAATGCCATGGACTGTTTACCACTCAGAGGGCTGACTACTGCTCCATGTGCTTGCTTACATAAAACACGGCTACAGTGCTGCCAGTCATAATCTGAATCATCTGTCTCTAAGTGTAGGAGGAAAACTTTGAAATGCTTGAAGTGTCTCCTGGTTTGAGGGCACTGTTTCAGAGTCCAAATATCCTATTTTTGGAGGCAATACACAAAGGCTCCTCCTGAAGTAGTATCTGGGACCAGTGTCTCTAACACCAGGGAAGACTGGTATCCCTTGCAGATCTCCCAGAAAGTCCTTCCAGCCACTCAGTGGCACCGAGGCTTCTGCTGAAGCACATTCTGACATAGCCCAGGAGCATCCATCTGGCTGATAGGTAAGTTTTGCAAAGGAAACTTTCCGACCCTCATCCATCCAGCATCTCCAGTGCGTACCAGCCGCTCAGCGCAGCGAGTGCTGGAGTGCACCGGAGCCACCCTGGTGCTCAGTTTCTCTGTGGCATGGAGCTGGCAGCAGCTCCAGGTGGGCTGCCGGGCTGGGCTGCTGCCTCCGATCCCTCTCCAGAGCCCATCCTGCCTGTTCGGCAGCAGCGAAGGAGGCTGGGCTGGCTACCACGATTTAACCAGAGCTTCTCCCTCTTTAGTGCAGCCACAGGTGCTGCTACACACAGGGAACAGGAAGCAACAAAACACCATCCCTGTAGAATATATACCATCCCCTTGGGCTCTGAGTTTCTGCAAGCTGCCCTACCACCTTTGGCACTGACATTGCAAAAACAGCTGAGAAGAGAAACTTCCTCACTGCTCCTAACATGGAATTTGATACAGAAGAATCCAGCAAGGCTTTTTCGGCATTGCATGGGCTTGAGGGGAAAGCAGATGCTGCTGCAAACAAACAGGTATGTATGTGCGGAGGGGAGGGAACACCAGACTTCACAGGGCTGGTGCCCCAGATGTGCAGGGGGAAGGGGATAGATATCCCACATGGTCCCAAGAGCCGGTCATGAGCCCCAGGAGAGCTGGTGGTGCCCTGGGTCCCTGAGCAGGAAAGGATTCCTAGTTCCCAGGATGGGTGTATGGAAAAGAGATCTTCTCTCATTATGGCCTGTGCCCTTCAGACAGTTCTGAAGGACAAGGGACACTGTGTACAGAGGTGGGAAAAGCAGCACAGGCCCTCAGAAATCCCACAGTATCCTGGAGTCTGAAAAAGATGGTTTCACCTTTCCAGAGCTACAGCTCATTTACAGGGGTGATTTCTTTCTAACACACATCCTGCCTGGCCCCAGTGAGCACTGGAAAGCCCATTGCTGCTTCGCGCTCACTCCCAGAGACAGGTCTAACACAGACAAAAGGCAGCAGGAAAATGTCCTTATTAAAGGCAGAAGGGCTGTTAGTGAACCGAAAGCAAGCTCATAACCCGTGGCAGCAAGCCCAAAACGAGGGGGAAGAGAAGAGAGCAGCTGTAGTGGCCATTGTGGCATATTTTCTGGGTATATGAATGCACGTGTGGGCAGGAGCATCCCCAAAGGATGCTGCACGCTAAATCAGACGCAGCCAGAGCGCACGGCACATGTGCAACATTTACAAATGCTCAAAGAGCACTTTTGCTTCTCCCTGCTCCAGTGCTCAAATCAAGTAACAGCGTAAATACACAGGGAGCCACTCAAGGCTGCAGCGGAAGGTGAGCAATGCCAGGGCTAACTGGCCCAGAAGAGAAACATATTAGAGCTTCAACTTGCAAATGCCCCAAAACAGAAGTAGCTCCTCTGCAAATCCTCTCCCAGGTACAGACCTTCATCTGTGGAAACAGGATTATGCCTATCGGACTCTGTTCCATATTCTGTAAGAAGAGAAAGTATGAAAGAGAGACCGTCCAGTGCGTCCGTGCTGTCTGTAAGATGCTAAGGACAGATTATCTCCAGGGGCGACTGGGGAAGTGTTCAGAGTATCATCAGTTCTTATATAATATTGAATCACTGGCTGCTGAGACGACAACAGATCAGTGAGCAGCAGGCAGTGATGGGGTTTGCAGAGATTACTTTTTAAGACAAAATTACAAAGCACTGGACTCTGGGGATGGCAGATGTTTGGATTTCAGTACAGCACATAAAAACTGAATAGAAAAGATCTTTTGGACTGATGTACACTAAAAGCCCCATCACTTGGGCTGAAAACTGGTGGAAAGACCACAAAAAGAAGTTTGTATTAATGAGAAAAGTGGAGCTAGAGATCTGTCAGTCGACACACTGTTCTTCCAGCACCACAGGCTGCGGGGTTCACCTGGGCTATGCAAACCAATATGATCACAGAGGCCAGAATAAACCTGTCAGACACCCCACGCAAGCTGAGACCTCCTCCTCCTCAGCTCTTCCAAGTGCAAAGTGTGCTCCGACTTGCAGCCTCACTGCAAACAGAGGGCAACATTGCTATTTTAACCAGTAACAGCCCTGAAAGAAGCCAAATCTAATGAACTGCTCTCTCCACCTCGCTTGTCTCTCACAGAGCAAGAGGAACCAGCGTGGAAGGTGCCGAGCCTGTTAAGACTCTGCAGAGAGCAGAAATGTCTGGGGACAGTGCCACGATCATGGATATTTGACACCTTCCTTAACAACCCAGAGAAATGGGGAATGGCACCGGGATGAAAGGTAAAAATAAATCCTGTGCTTTAATATCAGGAAATCTTTTTCCTGATAGCGTGTCTCCCCTAGGCTGCAAGGAGGGGAACCCCTCATCTCTGGGGCTTTGAAAAGTGCATGAAGAAAATTACAAGATTTCTCTAGGACCAAGAAGGATCTCTTGCAGATCTGCTTAGGAAGTTCTTAAGACTTCGATGGGTACTTCCAAAATCCCCAAACTGGGAGAGGAAGAAGATGGGATCAGTTGTACAAGGTCAGCAAGGGGGGAAATGGCGCTGAGGGTTTTGCTGATTTAGTGCCAGGCTATTCAGGAATCAGAAGGTCTTTTCCAGCTCTAGATTTTGCAATTGAGGTCCGAACACTTCCTGTTGAGAACTTCAACCACCAGTAAAGGAAATAGAAATCTAAGCAAGACCTCACACAACTGCCAGATCTTTAAAGAAGGAGAAGGGGTCGTTAGGCGTGGATTATTCCCAGGAGCGAAGGCTGCAGCTTTCCTGATATTTACAATGACTCAATACACTTGACATAAAAAGAAAAAAAAAATCCCTAACAGTCACAACTCTCCAACCTCCAAAAAAGCCAGCAGCAGCTGCAGAGAACATCCCTATGGAGCAGGGCGGCTGCTTCCTGCTCTTGCCCACCAGGTCTGAGTGACGCAGGAGGCAAATGGGCAAACTCAGCCCAGCGCAGGGCAGCGTGGCTGGCAGCGTGCTAGGGAGTCCCTCACTCATCGGCTCCCTTGCAATTTCCTTGGGGTAGTTACACGCAGGTCCGACTCAGCATCCTCCAGTTCAGTGTTGCTGTGTCTGTAGATGGGCAATGCGCAGAAACATAAGAAGAGCCAGGCAAGGGAAAGGTGTGTCTAGATGAGACACAGGCCTCAGAGGAAAGGCCAAGTGTGGCTGCTCTGGGTGTGCTGTGGAACAGCATGGAAGATACCTCACTTCATTAAAAAAAATATATAGGAATATGCAGAGATTTGTGTCAGGGCTAGGAAAAGCAGCAGCCCAAATCCCAGGCTCCATCATCCATATTTGAGTCAGTAGCACAAGATTCAAGACACAAAGGCAAGAGCTGGCAGTGGTACATCACAAAAGCTGCTGCAGAGGATCTACCCACGGAGGGCTGAGTGCATCTCCCAGCCAGAAATGCCCTTGTCCTTGGCTGGCTTCATGTCCCTGTACTCTCACCTCTAGGTCTTGTGCTACTTTTGTGGTGCTTTTCTGGAAAGATCCACAGTTTGCTATGTGTGACTATGAGCATCCTAATGTACTTAATGAAGGCAGTGCACTGGCTCCTGGGCAGCTGGTTTCATTTACTTCCCCTTTCATTTTAAAGAGGAACCTTTGCCCCTATTATCTGACCTCTTCTTCTGTTGCAGTTAATTACATTAAAGCCAACTTCCCAAAGCTCAGGAATTTCCGGATCTACTTTGTTCCCTGCTGCTACAGGGAGAGTCTGCTTGGAATTAGGGCAGCCGCCTGCCGGGGACGCGGCGCGAGGCAGATCCCCTCGGTCAGCGTGACACCAGCGGCCGCTGCAGCTGTGAAACCGAGACACCTCTGCCTGCAGAGCTGGCCCGGGCCCCGCGCAGCTTCCCAAGGAGAGGGGAGCCTGTGCTTGCAGCGCTCGACCTTGCTGAGGAGAGAGGCAGGATGCTCCCTGCTGCCTGAGGAGGGACTGGCATCACCTAGGAGCGTGCTGGTGACCCTCGCTCTGCAGGGCTGTGCTCATGCAGGAGACGACCAGCAGTGTGCCAAGCTGCGAGCTGGCACGGCTCATCTACTGCTGGCAATGGGCTGCTGACGCTTTCATAAGCCCATCACACGGACACAGCCTCAGAAGTCACCCCACTCTTGAGCACAGCATCTCTGCACCCCTGGTCTGCACTTCAGCATGTGCATGCACATCAGCCATCTCTCTCTGGCATTTTTGGGAAATCTGCCACCTACCTAGGAGTGGGGCACAGACGGCCTCATGAGCATCTCCACCTGGACCTTTGGCACATCTGAGCCAGAAGAGGTGTCATTTAAACCAAACCAAGGAAAAGCACTTTGAGCTGCATCCCACATCTGCCCATGCAGCATCGCACAAGGGTTTGCCCACAAAATGTGACAGACCTCAAGTTCTGCATGCTCCATTGGAGAAAAACATATAACAAAAACTAAAGAGTGTGCACAGGAATGGAACTGAGGTACAGCTGCTGCTTTGAGGAGGCAACACGTCTCCAGCATGTGCAAGGACACCAAGCTCGGGAGCAAAGCTGGAGTAAAGTTAGGGCTGTGGGAAGATTTCTGAGCAGCGGAAACCTGCATCCAAAGACCAAGGGGGTCCACAATAAACTGAGCATTTGCTCATAACCAAATACAACACAGACTAAATGACGGGGGAAAGGCCAAAAACTTTCTGAGCCACTGTCAGACCCACCTGCCCCACCCGCCTTCAGTGGAAATTCCCTGAGCGTGCCTAAGCCATTCACACGTCCCCATCCAGCAACACATTACTTCTGAAGAGGGAGGCACACATGCTGAGTTACATATGTAAGTGAAACCATACTCGGAGAGGCTGGCAAGCCTACTTATTTACACCCGGTGTCACTTTTCTAGCAGATATAATTCAGAAAGAGAGGGAACAGTTGTGTGTTTTCACACAGAGAATAGGGATCCCTGCAAAGTATTCCCTTCTCGATTCCCTTTCTGGATCAGGCACAACCTTTTCAAAGGAATAACAGATTTGACAAATTTATAACCAATATCCCAAGAGAACGTTAAGGGTTTGGAACAGAAACGTTCATACTTGAAGTTAGACAGCAGTTCAGTTTCCTGCTAATAATTTTCTTCTTGGATACAAAGGAACTTGTTTTGTTTTGTTTTGCTGTTTGGAGCAGAGGGATGAGACACTGTTTTGACATTTATTCATAAACAGAACAGAAGCCCAGATTGGAGCGGTGGCCATTGCTGCTCCTCACAACTGCTCTCGGCTGCAGCGCGCCGGCACCAGAGCCCCGAGCTGGGAGAAGCTGCTTGGACACCTCAGCAGGAGGCATTTAAGCAGCGGCTCCACACGTGGCCATCCCGTGTGGGGGGCTGCATGGGCAGCATGTTGGCACAGCCGCCCACACCCGCACACCTTCCCCATCCCCTAACTAAAGGTCTCAAAGCGGCCATGCGGTGCAGTTTCCCCGCGCCCTAGGACACTATTCCACGTATGAAGCCTGGAAGTTTGTTCCTTCAGCTCATCCAAGGGCTTGGCCCAGCCACCAAGCCCTGTTTCAGAAAGCAAATTCCTGGACTAAGTGAATGCGAGCAGCACATCATGTAATCGTGAAAAGCAAACTCCCAGCTGAGACATAGATCATGGTTGCACAGCGTGAGCCTGTAAGTAACATGAATCCCGCTCCAAACACTCTGCTACCCCTCTGCCCCTCTGCACCCGGTGACTGCTGCCTGGCGGGGAAGCTCGGCGAGCACAGACAGGCTTGATCAGCACCAGCCGTGCCTGGTGCTGCAGCCCATGCCGCGATGCAGCCGGTTGGTCTTGCAGGAGCCCGCGGTCAGCGCGCTGGCACAGCGACACTGGGTGCGTGTGCGAAAAGAGCTCCTGTCTTAAAGCCCCACTCGGCCAGAGTGGGCAAGGTCAGCACATCCCTCCTAGCGCAGCCAGTATGGAGCCTCTGGAGGGAGGAGCACAGTCCCTTTTACATCCTTAAACAGCATGGGGAGGGAGGAGGCCCCTCGCAGAAGCACTCCCCCCCCCCCCCCCGTTCCCCTCCCAGGCAGCGCATTATCTCCAAGCACTGCCTTATCTCCACATAGCCATTCTGGGCAGAAAACAGGAGGAAGGGTGAATACCTACTGTTGCCAGGTAACAGCATCCACTGCGCTGCCGGCCACTTTCATGAACCTAGAAGAAACAGAGCGAGAAACTGTATGAGCCCCGTGTTGTCACAGGCGTCCATAAGCAGAAGGGAAGGCTGAAAGCAAGCGGTGCCCGTCATAAGCCACAGGGCAGTGAAAACCGGTCCTATGCCTGTGACATTGCTAGAGCCTCTCTAGCTAAACCTTCACATCCTCAAATGGAAAGGATAAATTGTAATTAATGCACGTGCTCATGGCAAGCAGAGCTGAACACAAGTGAAGGAAATCCATCCACGGCAGAGGCTCTGAACAGGTGAGCACAGGTCTCTGAGCACAACATTCCAGGGAAAAGATCTGGGGTATGTACTTCGATCTATGAAAGCAACATCTCTGCTCTTAGAATCAATCAAAATATCAAATGCCCATTTGAAAAGGAGGCACAATGTGTGCTTAAGTTGTAGAACTCTTTTTTGCCTAGACTTAAAAAGGGATTGGAAAAAATGATGGTGAATGAATGCAACAAAGCTTTTAGATGCAAAGATGCTCCCTGTAGCCAGGAACCTTTGAGCGTTAGGGGTGGGAGAAGGCTGGACAAGCATTGCGGCACACTCACCTTGTCCTGGTGCTCCTTCCTGCGCACTGCAGGTTTGTCAGATTCTGCCTGGGTGGACTTTTGGTCTGACCCGTTTTTACAAGTAAGCACAGCACTTCCCTACCCAAAGTCAGCAAGCTGTGTGAGTGTGTTAGCCTATGACCCAACCACCTAAGAGAGAACACACCTCCTCCAGAGACCCACATCTGAGTTGGAATTGAGGGTACACAGAGGTATCTGCTTCCACCACTGATACCAAAACAAATTTTGCTCTTGTGGACCGTGACAGCCATCACAACTGCAGCCTCTGGCATGGGCTTGCTGCCATCCAAGACAGCCCATCCATGTCTCCCTGGCCCAGCAATCCAAACCACAATCCAAACCACACACTGGAAAACTCAGACAAGTAAACAAAACCCGTTACTATACTCTTACAGATACTTAAGAATACAGATATAAAACACAAATACACATCAACTGTACTAGTATGCTTTTTTTGTTCCGCAGCATAACACACACAGTGTAGCTGACGTTGCATTTTAGATGCTATAAAGCATGCATGTGACAGGAGCCACTGGTCTGATCAAGTGAACATGATGAGAAAGAAATCGATGCAGTGCTGTCTCTGGCTACCCTTCAATGCGCGGAGACCCTGAGAGGGCAACACTAATCACAGAGTTGTCGTGACTTCGCTGAGCGCTGCACCAGGGCGCAAGGACAAGGGTGGCACTGATGGCAATGCGCTGCCCTGAAGAGGAGGTACAGCTCCTGTGAGCCAGGCTCCCTTCAGATAGGCAGGTGACCAAGTTCATAAGGGCAGAGATTGCTTTAAATCAGGAATAAGGACTTCCTCGGGGGTGAGGGGAGAAGGACAGATGCTCCAGCAGAGAGGGTACCTTGGCCCATCTCCCCTGCCTGCAGCACTGACGCTGCTGTGGCAACAGGAGGGGAGGATTTTACAGAGAGGCAGTGCTGGTGTGATAAGGAAGAGCCTGCAAGCAGGCACATGAACCTCTAATCAGATCTGAAACAAGAGCAGCAAACTTCAGGCTATATATAGCTTGGAAACAATCATTATGACTTCCAATTAATGATGATGGTCAATTATAGACTGGGACAAAAGGGCAGCTGGACCCTGTGAAGCATAAGAGGACACTAGCAAAGGCAGAGGCAATAAATCCCTGAGGACAGAGAGGGGAAAGATGCAATTAGAAATGGAAAAACAATAATATGCTGTAAAAAGCAGTAGTCTTGATAAATCTCTGTGATTTTGATGCCCAGCAGTACTATGAATTTCAGTTCCCAGGCTCATCTTACAAAAACTTTTTGTGTCTCTCTTGCGGGTTGGAGCAGGGAGTCAGCAAGAGGGGTGGTTTTGTGAAAGGTCCTTTGCCAGCTACCGACTGTGAGAGCAGCCCAGATGGCCTTGCTGGAGGCCATAGGGAGCAGGGACCGGCCCCAGGACACCTGTGGCTCTCCGGCACATGCCACCGGTGCCCAGGATGCTGGGTCAAGCACTTGGTCTTACCCATGGGGTCAGGTGTGTCCTGCAGCCCTGCGGTGGCCTTGAGAGCTTCGTCTGGGGTCTTCCCTGCATGTCTCTGACTTGCACAGATCATTGGGCTCCAAGGTAAAACACAGTTTTGCAAATGCTGCTGTGAAGAGCACACCAGGTAAGGCTGCTCTTCTACAAAACTAGATATGCAGAAGCATCTCAAATGGATAAAACAAAAGCAGCTCCCAGGTTTAAAATACTCAATACAGAGGCTGCTGGCTATACTTATACATATTAAGCAGGCTGAGAGCAGTAAAGAAAAGCCCGTGGCTTGCTTCATTTTCTTGTATGGTCTCTGTAGGAATGATATAAATGAGTTAGATTTGGTCATTTTCGAAGTTTACCATAAAAGATCATATCTAGCTCATATTTTCATTTCTGTGTTTGTTTTTTCTTTTGCCTTAACTG
Organism: Crypturellus undulatus; assembly: GCA_013389825.1. NCBI lineage: Eukaryota > Metazoa > Chordata > Aves > Tinamiformes > Tinamidae > Crypturellus > Crypturellus undulatus. Next base: position 103,982 of record VWPW01022093.1, on the reverse strand, counting down.
AAATTTCTACAAATCAAAGTCCAGGAGTCCCTGGCAAAACTTCAGGTTTGGCCTGGAATGATGGAGCTGTGCCTGAAACAACCAGGAAAAGATGGGCAATGGTCTCTACCTTCCAAAGGGAATCTCAATTAGTTCAATATCTGAGGCTATATCAATAGCAAGGGGTACTACAAGCCTAAGAGATGAAAGATCAGGTCAGGTGGAGACTACAGTGATACACGGGTATTTAAATATCCTTAGCCCAGGAATACAGATGTTTAAAATTCTTTTATTCATGTAGCACCTGCACTCCTTGAACCACAGATTTTAAGGCCAGTGAAGATCAATGTGATCCTGCTGTCTGGCTAGTGCTGGCACATTTTTATCTGGGATTTCCTGGACCACATGATGTACATGCATGCAGCGCAGCCCAGGCAGAGTAAACCAGACGCTTCCGGGAAGAATCGGATCCCCTGCACATGTGCTGCGCAGATGGTCCATGCTGGTGCAGTAAATCTGACATTTTCCTATACATTGGTCCTATTCTGTGAGCCCTGATCTATTATGCGATGCATCTGCAGTAAATCCCACACCCTGAGAGCAGCAGGATGAGCACAGCCTGTGCCGTGCAGGCGTTGTGTGCTAATACTGTAGCCATGCCCTGCAATTCAGATGCGTGGCCGTCCCGAGGGTGCTCCTGCTCTGTACCCCTGGCTTGACTTCCATATATCTGCAGTATGGGAAAATCCAAAAATCCTCAAATTCTGATGGGGCAGAACTCCCAGGGAAACCAAAACATGTCAGGAGTTGTGTGAAGAGGCAGGAGCCCTAATCAACAACTGTGCCACTAAAGACTAGGCAAAGACCCTGAGCAAAGATCTGTCTTATCGCCTTACCAGGCTGCTGCCTGTGTGCCAGTGTGCCACTGCCAACATTATTGCTTGGAGGGGTTACGTCCTGAACTGGAACTGAGGCCTGATCCTGCCTTTAAATAGCAGGGAGAAAAATGCATTTAAAGCTGGGTCAGTCACCCAAAGCAGAACACAGCCCAGCCCCCAAAATGCTCACACTGGTGTGATGCATGGGACAGCATGCCACAGGTCAGAAGCTAGCTGTGGAAGAGAGGGACAAGAGGAATGGAACAACACAGGATGTTATTGGCACCAAAAACTCTACATGGTGAAACCATGGCTCAGATTTGACCTTTTGCAAGCCTGCAAAGGTTCTCCCTCACGCACATCCCACAAGACCATAACTTTCATTTGAGTGTGGGCACATCTCTGAAATAGAGCTCTTGTCCTGACTCAATGCTTGCTAGTCATGGAGCATCTACTGTAACCTTAAGCAAATTGCTCCCATGGTTAATTAGCCTCCAAGTATGTTATTTCTCATCTGAATGTGTCTGGCTTCAGCTTCCAGTCACTGGAACTTCCTAGGCTCATTCCTGATACATTAAAGAACCATCTGCATTTGGAAATCTCTTTCCCATGAAGGTAATTGCAGACTGTCATCCTTTGAATATATACATATATATATTTTTAAAGTGATCCTGCAATAAAGGATGCAGCTGCACAAGGCAGACAAATTGCCATCATGCAGGCTCCCTGATGGTTCAGCGCTGTCTAACTTCTGGGTACCAGAAGCCCTCTTCTCTGCAAGGTTGGGGCCAGTGTCAGGTGCAGGAGAAGAGCTTGCTCCTGTTTGCATTTACTGTTTTGCCATGCTGCCTTTCTAGCATAAACAGGGTCAGCACCCATCAGTGCTTGGGCTCCTGAACTGACTGGCAGAGCATGGCTCTCATCCATGCAACTGTGTCCTCTTCTCCATCCTAAGGTCTGCCTCACCGTGGGAGTCGAGCCCAAATTTCCACCTAAGAAACTGAACAAACTGAGACCAGAAAGTGAATGCAATAGGGAAAAACTCTTTAGTATAAGGTTTTCTGAAGTGCAATCAAATATGTGCAGCACCATTCAAAGACTCTACTTTAAGACCCTACTCATCCTGGTTAATGCAAACTGTTTGACCTGCAATGCTGGTTTTCAGACAAGGAATTCACAGCAGGAAAGCTATTCCCAGTGTGGTCTATCTAGAAGTCTGCTGCAATATTGTATTCTCTTTCTGCTCAATTCCTTACTTCAAGCAACATGAATTATTTTAAAGCTGCACAAACCTTCTAGCAAAGCAGGCTTTATGCCTTGGTTTGTACCAAAACTCTAACTTATTTTACACTGTATTAACCTAGATTACATGTAGTGTGAAGCACATGTGTGATGCCACATAAAAATCAAAACTTCTCATCTTTAAAAGCAAGCACTGAGGAATCCAATAGTTCACCAGTCTCCTCTACATGTGACCTCCTTGCAAAGACTAATGATTTTGTGCAATCAAATTGCTGCATAAAGGATGAGGGATACTTCATTTCAGTAGACTTCTGAACCCACCTGGAGTACAGTACATAATCTTGCAGTGCTGGAAATGACTATAGTAATGTTACCTATGAAAAAGAACCAGCTGTAAATACTTTCTGGTCTGTGTTTCCTAATGAAGGATGCTTCTGAGTTAACAGAGTTTGCAAGGCAAATCAGTACCTTCTACCATTTCTAAGACACATACTGAAATTTTAGGCTTTCAAGGGATTATTAAAAACATGTATATATATATATACATATAGACAGATCAAGGAGGTCATCCAGAGTTAGGAACTGATATACTTTGAGAAATGAAGGAAGGTGGGATCCCTAGAAAAACAATTCACAGTATTTAAGACACAAGTGTACTTTTCTCCACATCTTGTAAATAGCACAATGATGTCCTCACTATATGTTCTAACAGAGCAGTGAGTAGATGAAGCTGCTCTCCCTCTCCTTCTCTCTGTAACTTTCCCAGTTCTACTACACTTCTTCTGAGAATAAACAATCAGGATTGTAGATAGCAGTCAGGATGAATTTACACCCTCTTATGGGTGTGCTTTCATTCATTTTGTTCTTCCTATACAGATAAGAGTGATTTGGGCATTCCAGTCCAAATGTTTCTAATGATGATTATGTCAAGCCTTTTCTCCTGGTAGACTTTATAACTACAATCCTCTGTTTATTCCTCAGATCCTTGAGCTTGCTGTATAAGCAACTACCAAATACCTTATCATACCTTATCACTATTTATTCCACTATTTATTCCAATAAATTTATGATTGTATTCATCCATAGGTTCAATGTTAGTCTGAGTTTATGCTGCAATAATCTTCTGCCTGGCTGAGAAGCTGGGCACAAGGAGATGGGGTAAAGGCTTTGGCCCATAGTAAGAAGACCCCTTTGCTCTCTGATTTGTGACTTCAGTGGGGCCCACAACCCAAAGTGCCTGTGGAGCATCAGCAACTATCAGGCTAGTGCAAGCATGAGTGCCTCCAGCTGCAACAGAGGTAACACCTTGGCACTATTTAGTGTCCAGTGGCAAAAACTAGGCCACACTTACCAAAGAATAATAGATGTTGAGAGTCCCCAGTCAAATCTTCCTGGATATGTCAGCCTACTTTGTACCAAATGTGAGCTTTCACACTTATTAGCATCTCTCCTTCCTTAAAATCTTTCCCTTGCATTTCTTCTCTTACAGTACTGACTCCGCAATTCAGTGCTACATTAGCATTTGTGGTTGGTTCTTGATCTGCTGTTAAAATCCATGTCAATTCCTTACAATCCCACATTTTTTCCCCAAGCACATAATTTTACACAGTTCTGAGATGCTTGTGCCCGCAGACACAGTAGGTAGCTAACACATTCTGCTCTCCAACAGCTCAGACTACACGAATGGTCTAATTAACACCTCATCAAACTCAACTGTTAGTTGTGTCTGGAGAAACTCCCTCTTGCACATGTGCATTCACAGGACACCATTTCTAGCCTCCCACAGAGCAGGCCACAGCCATAGGAGCAATGTTACATCTCTGCAGAGTCTATCTGCACATCAGCAGTAACGGTTCTGGTCTGCTCTTCAGGACTAAATCATGACACAACTTCGATACGATCTGTGGCTGCTCTGAACCATTTCAATGCACAGGGCAATGCCAGAGCTTGGGAGCAATAACCATGCATCCCTGGCTGTGCAAAGCCCCTGGCGTGGTGCTTTGGGCTGCAGGGCTGTCTGCAGGCAGAGAAGGCTGAGCTGTGCTTCATGGGCAGAGGGCTGAGTAGACATGGAACATGCTACAGGTGAGAGAGCCTTTACTGCTCCTCTCATCCTCCAGCTTCAGCCTGATGTGACCATCCTGCCCTCAATGGATCCTGCCCTCTGCCATGAGGGTGTTAGCAGAAAATGCTTAGACTTCACCCAGGACAATTTCTGCACAGCAGTGAGCTTGCCTGAGAGACTAAGGAGCAGGAAATGGTCATTTCCTGCTTTCTGATGTTTTCAACTCCTTGGTGAAGGGACCAGATAGGACCCAGTTTGACCTCTGACACAATCTGAGTCTCACGTCTGCCTCCGATTGTACCTGGCTGTCTGCAGACCTCCTGCCCCTACGTCAGCCTCAGTCTAAGTCAGAGGCTGCCTCCAGGGGAAAGGTACAGATGTGCCAAAGCCAGGAGGTGGCAGGAGGCTGTTGTGTCCATCTGTGTTTGCACAACACTTTCTTCATCCTACCGCAAGCTCTGCATAGACTCCTTGTAGCACACGAGCAACATAGACTGCTACTAGGAGCACTTTCCTAGTTCTTTCTACCCTCTCCTGTCTGCTGGCTTTGTGAGGCTCATCTAGGGTCTCAGGAGGCGTGTGCTGGCTGTGAAAGCCCCAGGCACTTCTAAGTGTCATCTCACTGACCAGTTTGGCGATGCTGCTGGAAAAAGGCAGACGTCTCTCAGTAGCACTAGTCGAGAATACTGAAGAGACCTCAGGGAGCTGCTGGGAATAAAGCTCATGCTGTAAAGTAGCTTAAGACACTAAGTTTTATTTCTCTGTCCTTTCCTGACTCTGTTTCCAAAAACTGTAAATGAATATTTAACCCTTTGTCTTGATTTAATCAGACTTATTCCTTATCTTTGCACCCTATCTGGTAAAAAAATTCCTTATCTTTGCACCCTATCTGGGAAAAAAACAGCTTGTTNAGGCAGACGTCTCTCAGTAGCACTAGTCGAGAATACTGAAGAGACCTCAGGGAGCTGCTGGGAATAAAGCTCATGCTGTAAAGTAGCTTAAGACACTAAGTTTTATTTCTCTGTCCTTTCCTGACTCTGTTTCCAAATACTGTAAATGAATATTTAACCCTTTGTCTTGATTTAATCAGACTTATTCCTTATCTTTGCACCCTATCTGGTAATAATATCATCTTTAGAGGGGAAAAAACCAGCTTGTTTCTCACAGGAACCTGTGGCCTGTTAGATCACGGGTGCATGTGCCACTCACCAAGAGCTACAGACTCCAGGGCTTGGGCTGCAGGCATGCCTGGTGACACGAAGTGCCTCAAAAGGAGGTAGAAATCACCTGAAGGACCTGTGGAACAGCATCATCTCTGCAGCAATGATGGCTCTTAGGAAACAGCACAGAGCTTAGAGAACATGCAGATCATTACAGCTCTTGCAAGACAACCTTCAAACTGGCATGGGAGTCTGGAGAGCCCCAAAACTCTGTCTGCATGGCTGTTCAAAGCCACAGCTCTGACCTACTCTCCTGTTCATTCGAAATGACATTTCTGTCATCCTTTCTGTCAGACTTCAGTCTCACATCAGGGGTCATTTGTCAATCAAAGTGCAGCTTTGAAACATGGAGCTACTAGACCACCCATGGCATGTGAAGGGCAAATGCAAAGCAGTATTTCCCTTTCTCTGAGGGCTTCTTGGCTCTCATCCATGTTGTTCTCCTTACTCAGCCCGCTCCTCTGGCACTAACAGATTTCCTGCTGATCGAGACTACTGCAACGTTTTGTAACTCAGCATGAGCTGCACTTACTGTACCTTACCAAACCCAGGAGCTGCAGCTAGTGGGGTGCTCCTCACAGAGCCTGCACATGGCATGGGTGACACAGGTGACAGCCGTGGTGTCAGTGTAGAGCTGTTGTTCTCCCCCACCTTTTGTCGGTGTGAGAGATCCTGGTGTCACAGCTGGTTAAACCCGCTTTATGGTCTCTTTGTGCTGTTGCAGCAGAGCTGAGAATCTGGCCCTTGCTCTGCCTGCCTCCCTGGGGACGGCATCAGTGTGCTGCTTATTGTTTCTGCCAGATCATTCGTGCAGATGTTAATGAATGCTAGACCCAGCTTTGCTCCCAGCAGAGTCCCTTACACACCTCCCCCTGCCCAGCTCTGTGCACTGGAGTTTCTGTTTACAGTCCTGCGGGGAATTTCCCCTCTGTTGGACAGTATTCGAGCTCGCACAGTCTGAATTCCTGTGCTGCCACCAGGCTCCCACACCTCACTTGTTCCTGTAGCTGTCTTGTGTCACATCCAGTTGTCCCACTCCATCACTGTCATGATCCTTTCTCCAGGCTCTTCTCTCTGGCCTCCACAAATTCAAGATCTACCAATTCTCCTACTCATTACTTTACGCATACAAAAAGCAAATCCACCTTTCAGAATTTCAGTCAATTCCTGCATACTATTTTTCATCTAAGGGATTGGACAAATCAACCAAGAAGTTAAAACTCAGAGCATCAGTATCACCAACAGAAACTGCATTGTTTTGGATTGAGATGCCTTGGTTGGAGCAGCATCACATCATTAAAAAGTACTCAGTAACATCGAGCTAGGTAGATGTTTCCTTGAGAGACAGAACAGGGGAGGATAGGGCATTTCCCAGACAGATAAACTCTAATGGTGAACATTTAAATCTTTGTGCCACAAATGGAAAAGTAGCTCAGTCAGGATCAATGGGTGCCATCATTAGCAGCAGCACTATGGCAATAGCTCTGCACCATACATTTTCCCTCATCTGTAATGCTTGTCCCAGCCAGGAGGGAAAGAATTAGCCAGGAGGGTCTGTGAAAGAATTAGCTACAATTTCTCCCTTCGCACAGGTAAGAAAGGCATGGGGAGAAGAAACTTCCAAGTGGGAACACCAAAGCTGTTTGTCCAGACACTTCCAGCTCCCATTCCCAAGTGGGAATGAGTGAACCTGCTGTTTGCATCTTCCTAATTATTTACCATTCCTTGCTTTGCTGTGGTGAGAGTAGCATGATATATATTCTATTAACACATGTAGAAAGAAAATCTCACTATAAAGCTCTTGGTTTAAGCCAACAATATGGAGGGTGCTACAGCACAAAAGTGTTCACCTCTGTTTCCCTACTCTCCTCCCAATGCCATGGGCCACTGCTTCCTTCCACCTTAGACTGTTGCCACCAGTGAAGAACTCAGACACATCAACACAAGTAAATGGTGCTAGGACCCCCCTCCTGGCTCCCTGAAGCCAAGAGGCATGCAGCAGCCTGCACCCACACTGCTGACTTACCTTCACAACCCAACAAGGTGGCCACCGTTTCTCATACGTATTGAGAAATGTACGTATTTCTCACATATATATACATGCGTATTGAGAAACTCTGAAAATGCTTGGGAGGCAACTAACCTGGGTTAGTCGACCCAGGCCAAAACCACACCAGGGATCTCTGCAAATATTTAGCAGCACAGATGATCACGTTCCTGAGCCCAGGTGCTTAGTTAACTAACCCACACAGAGCCTTACTCGCCTGGTGCCCATGGCAGGGTTGGAAGTCGAGCAGTGAAATGCCAAGCAAAGATCAAGTCAACCTTCTGGCATGGGCATCAATTTCAGGAGACATTTCAGTTCCCTCATCTTTTCATGATCCAAATAACATTACTTACCCTTCCAGGAGAGCAATGACATTTTTTCTGGGCCTCCCAATGTTTGGCCCATAGAGGTTTGCTCTGGAATAAGTGCGGATAAGCTGCAGCAGGCTTCTCAGCTGGATGTAGTCCTTCCCCAGCTGGCTGCCGTTCACTGAACGGCCAATCAGACTCCGATAGTTATTGGGCTCTGAGAAAATAAAAATAGACAAGTGAGGCTTGCCAGCTCAGCTCCTCCATCCCCACTTCCGCACGGAGACACACAGCTCTTGCTGTCACACAGCTTGAGCTCAGCACCGAGCTGCCTGGCTGCTCAGTGGAGGAGCAGAAGACAAGCTCCCTCCCCATGGTGCTCCATTTGCACAGCAGTGCTGGGATGGTGAGATGGCACCTCTTCCCTTGCTGCTTTTGCTGTGGCCCAGGTAAGGAATGTGTGTGTGGCATCACTCTCCACCAGGTCCACCCATTCCCCGGGCTTTGCAGCTGCTATAAAGTCCATGCTGCTTCTGATCAGCCCACCCCAGAACCAGCCATGGCCAGCACCCAGGCAAGCAGAAGCATTCAACAACCAACAAGACAACCAGCTGAAGCGCTACCACACGCTAGGTGGCTCTTAGAGACTGTGTTTCCTTCTAAAAGGGATCTTTGAACCCCTCTGAATCAACATTGGCTACATATCCTGGGATCTGCAAAACTCTTACCCAAAAGGGAATACCTTTCTACTGGAGTGAGTTACATTCCTGCGGCTCTCTAGTTCCCACACTCACCATTGCCCAGCTCCCAGGAGATGTTGTATTTCTTGCTGGCACTGTACTTCAACAGGCTGAGTGCATTGGAGCTGTTCCAGGAGTTATTGGGATTTCTGCGCAGAGCATTCAGTGCAAAGATCAGGTGAAGGCCAGAGCAGTCAGCAAAGTTATAGAGTTTGTCTAGAGACCTGGCTGGGAAGAAACAAAAAACAGCTTGTAATTCAAATGAAAGCAAGTTCCATGGAGGTTCAAAAGATCCTGTCCATCAGACCTCAGCTTCTGTGCAGGTTTAGCCAGGGTCAAATGCCATCCCTTCGACATCTGTAACCGCAGAAATGCGCCTGACCTTTGAAACTGGGATAGGATTCCAGGTGTGGGCTAAACTCTGTTCCAGTCTGAAACTTGGATACGCTCCACCACTGTGTCAGAGATAGGGCCATGTTACTAGAGACAAGTGACTTTATAACATCTCTTTTCATCTGCTCTTGGCAAGGAAAGTTCAGTCTTTCATGTGCTTACCCTACCCTGTGGCTCCTGCGGACCAGCTCTCTGCGGCACTGCGTCCCGCAGGCAGGCTGGGGATTGCAGGAGTCAACGTGCAGCAGAGCTGGAGGCACCACCTGCCCTGGCGCCTGCTGAGCTGCTGCCAGCGCACGGCATGGCCGCCTCTGCTGGTGTCCCGTGAGAACCTGCTTGCAGCTCCCGGAGCCCCATGGGCAACAACGACCAAGGAGCAACAGTAATCAAAGGGGGTCTTCAAGGATGCAGCATACCCTGGTGACCTCCGCTCTTCTCCACCAAGAGAACTTTCTGGGGCTGGGATTTATATCCAAGCTGCATAGCTCTGACTTGGGTACCAATATTCCGTAAGAGCCTTTCATTTATTTTTCCAGGTTCATGAGCTCTACAAAAGCAGTGTTAACAAGCAGCACTGCTGCAGGGTGACCACGCAGTAGTTGCTTGCAAGGACATCCATATGGTAGGGTTGTCCCCTGGGCTCTGCCATGTGCTTGTAGAGGGCACAGGGCTCCACACCTGGCGATGGCCCCCAACTCAGCAAACCCAAGATCTGCTGCCAGGCCCTACTGGGGTGGTGGGGTCTTTGCCGGATTTGTACCCATCCACTGGCCTCAAGGTCCCCCAAAGTGTGACCGTGGCAGCAGCAAGGCCATGCTGGCATCTCGGTCGGCTTCTGCTGCACAGGGGACTGAAGCAGGGGCCAAAGAAAGAGTTATTTCACTGTGCAGCAAAGAGAAAAACTGTAAAAGTACTGCTGTGAAAGGCAAAACACTTAATGCTTTCTTTGTTTCAATCTTTCCTAAAAATTCAAAAAAAATCCAAATGTCTGATGAGGCTAATGCCAGTGCTAGCAGGATAAAAGCTCATACTAAAGCAAGAGATGATTTGGTTAAGGGGTAATTAAATGACTGTGATGTTTTCAATCATCCATGCCTGCTGAGCTGCATCCCAGGACACTCAGCAAGCTTCCTGAAGCCGCCGCGGGGACACAACCACTTAGCTTTGAGGAGCCATCGGGGATGGAGAGGTTCCAGAGGGCTGGAAAGGGCAGACGGAATGCTTCTCTTTCAAAAGAGGAGAAGGAGGCAATGGGGAATTACAGAGCAGGCAGATTAACTTCGGGTCCCAGAAAAATACTTGGACAAATAATCAGGCTGCTTGTCAGCACTTACAAAATATAAGGAGATGATCAACAGCCACAGGAATGTGTCAAGAACAAATCACACTGCAGCAATCTCATGACAGGAGAGCGGGGCTTGTGGACAGCAAAGTAGCAGTTTAGGCCTCAAACCTTGGTGATTTTTAAGCTTTTTCCCTCAGTTTGATGTGACATTCTCTTCAGCAGGCAAGGGAGCCATGATCTAGACGTGCAGCAAAAGCTGCGCATGCTGAGAGCAGTTACTAGCAGTTTGCTGTTACACTGAAGGAACTGAGAGCGCTCTGTGCAGCTTGCTCTGGGTCCTTCTTACTTATTCACTGTAAAGCAGGGCACTGAAGCATCGAGGATGCATACATCAGACTTGTAAAAGCACCAAGGTGCTAGTAAGATGGAGGACAGGAGAAAACCCTGAGTGACACCGAAAACTGGAGAAATGGCCTGAAAAGGAAGATGTGCTATGAGAAGGGAACCCGGGGGTGCTAACAAAGTATTCTGGAAAAAGCAAAGGTCACAGAGATATTTTATGACAGCAGTCCTGTCTGTAAAGGCACAATGTGATCTTTGTGCTCTGATCCAGGGGTGAATCTCCAGTCAGAGAGAAACATTCAATTTTAGGCACGTGAAGGTAGACTGGAGAACTAGTGGCTTCAGCAGGAGACAACAGATGGAAAGGAGCAGGACAAGGAGCAAGGGGATGAAGATACCTCCCAGCACACGGAGACAAAGAGGGGAACGTGCTGCTCTCCACACTGGCAGGGTACAGGACCAGCTGCAGCTCTGCAGTCCCCATGCGCCCAGCAAGGGGACGGCAGGGAACCCAGCACTCTCCTCTGCACATCCGCAGCCGGGTTGGGCAAAAGCAAAGTTGTTCTTAAAGCAATGTTTCAGGAGGGTTAATGCAATATTTTAACAGAATAGTCAACATTTACTGGAATGCAGCAACATCACAAAAAGCAGAAGAAAGGAGAGAGGTGGAAAAAAAAGCTCCTAATCCTTTTACAACCTTTCTCTAAATATTACTGGATGTTTCAGTGAAAAATATCTGAGTTAGATTAATCTAATGTATTCATCCCACTGGTTCAGGCACATTAGCTGGTTTTCCGGGTGATTAGTGGATTAGAGACAGATACAGTTACTTAATACTCATTTACTTTAGACCTCCAGGCAAAAAACTGTACTTGAAATGATAACCCTGTAAAGAGGATAAGATAGAAGCCTAAACGACAACAAGAAGACAGTAAAAAAGCACTATTTGCAGTTTCTCTTATAGGAATGAAACCCTTTTGCTGGTATAAAACTTCTAGTACTTCAGTGCTATAGGAGAGGAGTTTGTCCATGTGTAGGATTCTCTGCAGTGGACTGAGAATCGTTTTTCCATGGGAAAACAAGCTGTCTGCTTATCCTAGAACAGGGCTGCCACTGAAAAGTTATATTTTCCTCATGACGCTTTTGTTTCCATGCACCTGGACACAGAGATGCCATGTGCATTTCATGTTCTCCTGCAGCTTTTCAAGCTAGAAATCCCTGTAATCAGAGGAAAGAGCCAGCAGAAAGGCACAGATGTCTCAGAGCTGCACATGCAAACTACAACAAGACTGCAAGGAGGTAAAAGTGCCGCTGTATCTAACCCCATGTCACACTGGGTTGTTATGTGGAGCCCCCTTGGAGAGAGGTTCCTCCAAGCGTGTTCCAGTCATCACTCAGGTGTCAGCTCCATTTGGTCTCTTCTAGCTGGGGCAGCTCTCAGCGAGATCTGCCATGGAAGGTAAAGCACAAAAAGAAGCATGTTTAGAAGACCTTGGGCAATGTCCAGCCACTCCAGAAGTGCAAACTGGGCCAAAAGGGAATGTTATAAATATTTTACTGCCATAACTAGGGATGGCTGCACTACTTCTAAGTAATGAAAAAAATGAAGAATCGTGGTATTATTAACAGCTGGCTAAAAATCACTTTGAATTCCAGATAATTGCTCTATTTTTTCTTCATCAAATACAGAAAATCCTCCAGGAACTTAACCTTTCTCCGATTAACAGATCATTAGGCTGGGCTTTCACAAAGCATTTCAATAGAAAAAGCCATTGTCGTACCAGAGTGAATCTTAATAAAGTAGAACTGTATTTAAAAGATATTCTCCCTTCTCCCTCTCTGCCTGGTGCAGAGATGCAGACTCACTGCCCTTGTGCCACTGACCTCATGGAGCAGGAAAAAGTCAAAAAAAAAAAAAAGAATAAGAAAAAAAGAGAAATCCATATATATAAAAACAATAAGAAACTGTAATAAATCACCAGCCTCTGAGTACGCAGATGTGAAAACCAGGGCAGAGCTCCCGATTAACCATCGCCCTATTGCATGGAACAGCAAGCAGGAGCCTGGATTCTTCCAGGTTCCTTCATCCAAGAAGGGCAAGCACCATGCTGTAGGTATGGGGACACTGAGATTTGTCTTCTCCTGATTGTGAATGTTCATGCAGTTGATTTAATGTAGTTTTTAACAGAAATTAAAGATTTCTGCTGCTTTGGTGGGGCCATCACCTTGCAAAGAGAGAGAGAGAGAGGGCATTTGAAAATACAGGAAAAGGTGCCTGTGAGGCTACAAACACTGGTAGAGTGCATAAGACCTTCTTTTTCTTCTTTTTTTACTAGGCTAAGTTTTAAAGTCATCCAAAACTTACATGGCACTTCATTCTGTGGCATACCAGTGCAAAACCTGAGGCATATTAAAATATCTTTGGTCATGTAAAGCAATTGGAAAGGCTTTCTCATGGCAATTAATGAATTAAGGATTATAATACAGGGCTTATAAAGAACATCATTGACTGCCATTTGGTAAGAGGGACGGCTCAGTATTTTCTGGGTTTGAAAATACTCCACACTAGTAATTCCACTTGAGGAATTTTGCTTTGGCAGGGCTCAGCACAAGCAGTGGGAATGCACGTGTGCACCGAGATCAGCCCGTGGGCTGAGGGGTTTCTGGTTGGTGCGGCATGGCCCGGCATGCCGGAGGCTTTCGTAACTCTGGGAAAGCAACCAGGAGGATGGGAAAGAAGAGTCTGTTCTCCCTTTGTCCCATCTTTGGCCACGTAAGCCTCGTACCTCCTTTTGCGCTCTGCCTTGCATACACACAGCGTGCCAGCACCGAGGTGGATGGATGCCGCGTATCCCGGGCTGAGCACGGAGCAGGCAGCACATCCTGTGCTCCTGAAATGCCTCGGTTTAGCCCAGAGAAGGGAGAGGGAGTTCAGAGACCAAGCAAATGCACAACAGATGAAATCTGTTGATAAAGCAAAGAAACGCAGTTCTAGGAATAACGATTTCAACTAATCATAGATATTGCTTGACTCCATGTTATCCATAAATCCTGAGGAATGCCTGGAGTGTTGGTGCAAACAGCTCCCTGCGCCTCTGCTCCAGTAAGTGCGCCAGCACCGAAGCCAGCAGCATCCCCCGGCGCCGGAGCACTGCACCGGAGAACCGAGGGAAGAGGTTGGGAAAGACCTGGCAAGAAGCGGCCGGAAGCCTGAGGAGGGTTTGGTAGAGAGGGAGCAGAAAGGGTGGAACAGAGTGTTCAGATGGGGATGACTAAGACAGGCGGGGAGGACCACGGATGGGAGAGAAAGGTGCTCCCACTTAGAGGAGCAAGTGGGCACATGGAAAATGTGTTTACAAACAAGCTGCCACTGTGGTCAGCTGAATCCCATTTGCACTGCCTCTCTTGGGCAGAAAGTCCTCAGAAAACTATGTGTGTGTGGCAAGGACTTAATTTTCTTTTTTTAAGCAAATAAATATGAATCAGGAGATCTGCAACAGGCTGTCAGGCTAACACCAGGCCCATGGGACAGGCCTGCAAAACTTGCTCAAAATCTTCCCATGGATTCCATTCCCAGTCACGGTAGGGTTTTGGACAGGAAAGCCAGAACCCACCATCCACAATTTGCACAGTTAGAGCACCAAGAAGTAGCCTTCATCAGCACAGATTCAGATGACAAACAACATCCCACACCCTCAGCATACAACATAAAATTCAACTTTATCCACAAGACCATGGGAAGATTTTTCTATTCTCTCTGTGTAGTAAGCTTTCCTTCAGAGATGCTGCTTAAATTGAATTTTGAAGTTTTCTAGGCTACCAAGTAACCCACAACGTTACTGGAAGTTGCGTTCTAATGATGACCATCCCAGCTGGGAAGCTGTTTGGTTTTAATTCCGTCTTCTGAAGCATTTTGCTATGCAGTAAAACCACACCGTGTAAAGATGCTTAAGAATTCCCAGGGAAAACTGCTGGCAGGAGGGAGCTGCCTGCTCGCCCCAGACAGACATTTCACCTGAAATGCTCCCTCTACCTTGTCAAGTTCTCGGTATCTCCAGCAGAGGAGGGAGCTGCACATCCATTTGCCACCTTCGTGGCTCAGCCTCCTCCTTGGTTTAACGGCAAGCAAAGGCTGCCAGAGCTCCAGCATCCAAGCTCGGGTGAGTTCTTCCCAAGGCAAGGTGCAGCACTGGAGGTCTGCTGTGAGCAGCAAGAAGTGCTTTGGCAGAGCCTAACAGCATTATAGAAAAGGGATCTAGTTTAATCCCATCTGAAGAATACCTGAAAGTTAGAGGAACTGGCTTTAATACTGCCAGCCAGTAAAGAAATGCTGTGCACTGTATGTTAATGAGAACCTGGATTTTATATCCAGCTGGATGACAGATGAGGGATCTGGGGCTATTCCCCCTGGAGTATTGAGGGGGCCTTGTTGCAGGGGAATTATTGTCATCATCCCTGGTCTTTAAGCAGCTGAACATCAACCCTCAATATCCATTCAAGTCTTTAACTAGATTTTTTATTTAACTGCCAATCCAGAGGTGATTATGCCAACCACGTGAGCTAGGTTTAGTCCTTAACACCACGGTACAGAAATAGCAGTCTGGGGGCTTGGTGTCAATCTCTCGCCAATAAGGAGCTTGGCTCATAGCCACGGACTGTGGGCTGAGTTCCCAGCTGGCATATAACTTGGAAGACAACCATGAGGTCTGGGTTCAATATCCAATTGCTAAGGAGTCTGGCTGACAGCCTCATTTTTGTGGAATGAATCCCAAATTAATATAATGCTTTTGATACCAGACAAGGGGCATGGCCCCCTTCCAAATGCTGTAAGGGCTCAGATAAAAGCCATAGGCATTGGGTTCAGTGTGTAAAGGTATCGTGGTTGGATAACAGTCAGGACTGGGCTAAATCCTCAGATGGTGAGAAAAAAAGAAAAAAAAAAAAAGAGCCCCAAGCTCTGCTTTCACACAGAAAAGAGCTCAGATGAGCAGAATAGCTCTGTTTTCAATCCCTGCATGGTAAAGAGCTCACAGGACAGTAATGGTTTCTAGGAACAAGTGTAAATTGACATGAAGCTTCAGAGGAGATGTGGGATCTGGGTTCAATCTCAAAATGCTGTAAAGCTCAGATAATGGCTATAGGGGCAATTTCCAAACTTAACGTTCCAGTCTGGTGCCTGCGAAGGAACCAAGATCACATTACATCTAAGAAAGCCGCCTTCTTGCACGGCATAACTTAGGGATTTAAGACTTTTTCCCTTTTGGACCAGAGCAAAGCCATCATCCTCCAAAGTTTCCGCAGGAAGCAGAGGTGGGCAGGGAGAGGGCTGCGGGCACGAGCAGAGCAGAGAGAATATGACAACGATCACCTGCCTACGCGCACCTTGCTGGTCATCCCAAACCGCTGGGCTGCTTCCAGGATCATCACTGCGTTTATCTAGCCCTGGACATTGCTCCAAAAGAAAATCAGAACGCAGCTTGTCAGCATCCTGATGGTGCTGATGGGCATCCTCAGGTCCTCTGGAGGAGGCAGCTCATCCCTCTGCACGAGAGCAATACATAACCTTGCTCCTTCTCACTAACACTGCTTGCACAAGGGATTAGTGTGATTGTGTAGTAAAAAATCCCTCCCCCCACACAATCCTGCTCTCAGGGTGCTTCCATATGTAGCCAGGTTCCTCCATTTGAAGGAATTCAAACAAAAATAAAAAAAAAAAGCAAGTGTTTTAATGTATTTCTCCTTTAAGAAGTTTCTTAAAATCTACTTCTGGTTCCCGGGATTCTCAGCTTTAGCGTCAAAGTGCAAACAGCGGGGATCAGAGCAGATGGGGACTGACCTCTGTGAGCACCGCTCAGACAAGCTGTGATTTGCAAATCCAACCTCCAACTTGCCAGATCCGCACGCAAGAACTGCACACTGGAGGTGAACCAGCCCCGAACACCCTGCAAGGAGAGCAACCGGCTCTTGCTAACTGTTGTGGGCGCCGAAGACAAGCGCTGTCAGCACCACTCCCAGCACGGGTGGTGGGCAAAATCCCGCATTTTTCCCTTCATCCGGTGCAAAGCTCCTGCGCGTGTGCCAGTGCGGAGCCCCGGGCCAGGGCTGCAGGAACGTCTCCCTCCGGAGCGTTACCTATGCGCACGGAGGGAGCATGCATGCCGGTCCCGGGAACACAGCTCCAGATATAACACAGCTCCGCTGCCAGAACGTTTGCTGACAGCATGACTGTTTTATATGGCTATAAGAACGACTATAAGCGCAGCTGTCTGAAAAGCAACAAAATCTATGATGTGTGTTTCTAAATCCAATGACAGCTGGCAGTGCTGCGCTGCAGCTCATTCCTTCTTTTACACAGTTTAGCTAAAACACTTCTCTGTGATCGCCCCGATTTATCAACAAACAGCAGTTTCTGGAACCATTTAAAAGCATTCCCAAATAGGCAAGAAGTGGTCAGCTCTTCAAACACTCAGCAATCCACGAGCTCCCAAACAGGCAGGCGGCTGCGAATGGACAGGGATTTCAGATGGGCAGCAGGACACCCTCCCCACAGCCTCCTGGGGAGATGTGGCTGCAGGTAACGCTGCAGGATGTAGTGCTCCCCCGACAACACGTAATAATAATAATAATAATTTTTAAAAACAGTAAGCAAAGGTTGAGCACACACTAGCTTACATATATCTTGGGCACTGCTACGCCTCTGCTGTGTGGCCCGTGGGAGAGGGATTTTCCTTGCGTGCCGAAGTTTAACTTCATGGAATGGGAAAATCAGAGCACCCCAGACCCCATCTCCTGCTCAGGTACTTGCAGGGTAGCATTGCGGTTTGCTGCACAGCCTTGTGCTGCACCCAAGGCAGAGCTGAGGTGCGACTCAGTACCGGGTCCAGAACGGTACCAAGAGGGCCTGTACTGGCTGGGAGGGGCTGCACTCCTGGCACCAAATCCCTTTGATCCCCAGGTTGTTGGATTCATTATTCAAAGGTGTCGTGCTTGCAAGGAAAGCAGAGTCGAGATGTTCTTTATAAATGCTTTATCTTGACAGCGCCTGACGTGCCAACACAATATTGAGGGGATGGATGTTGTCATCACTTCCCTGTAGAAGCGAGCGGGGCAGTGTGTGCAGAGCAGACCCCTGCGCACACGCCGCATGCCGTAAGTGGGAGGCAAGGTGCGCAGCAATGTTTTAAACACACTTATCTCACTCCTGCAAAATGTTCCACCTTGGTAAGCCGTGCACCCAGTTGGGCCGTTCCCGCTAGGCAGTCGGCAGCTGCGCCTCTCCGCTTTCGCTCTCCGCCTAACCCGCCGTCACGTGGCCGATGCACAGCTTGCTCCGGAATAGCCTCGTGCAGGGAAGGGAGCCAGATCCACCCCACGGCATCCACAGCGCCGCGAAAGGCGCAGCGCGTTGTGTAAGATCCGTTCACCTTCAGCTCCCGAGCCCCGCCACTGCTCCAGAAGAAAGTGACGCTAATTGTTTGTGCTAGGAAGCTAAAACCCCGCATCGGGAACAAATTCAGAGTGAGGATTTCAGCCCTGCCAAGCCCCAACATTCAAAAATCATGAGTCAAGCTCCCAAAAATCATGAGACTAGCTCAAGAAACCTGGTTTTAACATAGTTTTCATTGCCGACTGTTTTCTAAAATTTTGGGTGCGTTAGTACAACATTAAGTTCTTCTACTACCAAGAGGGCTAAAACCTGGCTTGCTCTTACTTTTTCCTTCCAAGGGTGGTGGATGTGCAGAAAAACAGGCGTGTTGTGTTACGAGTTGTCTGGGCTGGACTCCCTGCCCTGTGGCGGTGGCTGCGGTGGGATGGCAGTGGCAGCTGTGGGCTCCCCAAAGGCCCTCAATGCGTGAGCAGCAGGGATGGCTGGGGATGCGGTGAGCAGGGATGCTCTGCTGCGGAGCAAGGCAGCCCTCATCTGTGGCTGTCCTTCCGCAATCCCAAATTACCAGGAGGGCAAAGCCAGATTCTGCACAGTTCAGGTACATGCTGTAACGAGGATCGAGATTTCCCGCTAGCAGGGATCAGGCGCGGAGGCAGCCGTGGCGCGTTTCCGAAAACCACAGCTCCCAGTTCTGACCTGTCTTTGCTTGCTTGCTGACCCCATTCCTGCCATCAGCCTCCCCTTGCTGTTCCCGCTGTGCGGAGCAGCTGATTTCCCTGGGAGGAAGAGGGAGTGACTAGGGCTCTTCACACACTTTGCGAGCTGGGCATCTGGTATTTTTCAAAACTCTAAAACATTTTAACTGAAAACTGTCCCGAAAAAGAAAAAAAAAAACCATAAAACCGGAAATGTTTCAATCTGAAATCCTTAATTAAAACCACACTCTTTAGTACATAAAGAAGGAAGTTAAAAAAGAAATGTACTTTTGCACATTACAGACAGCATTATAATAAACACAAAGCCCTGCCAAGAAAGAGGCATTTTCAAGGCTAAAGTAGATGCCTCCAGCTGCACTAAAATAATGTCAGAGGGCCTGTCCACATTATAAAGTGTCATTGTATTTGAACACAATTGAGAACAACCAAGTTAGATGGATGAGAGAGACGGCAATTATTGGCGTGGACCCCTTACGCTGCAACTAGGACCATAACCCATCAAGGTCTGTGAACTCCTCTGACTTCCCCCAGCTCCCAGACCCTGGTCTTAATCTGCAAACAATTCGAAGGAGCTGCCCTGGCTCCTCCAGCTCCTCTGCGCTGCGCGAGGCAGCTCCGCTCCGCGCGGACGCCTCAGCTGGAGGGACCCGGCTTGGCAGCGGCTCTCCCCAGCAAACCTTTGGGGAAATCTTGTACCAAAGCACGCAGGGTGGAGCCCAAACCTGACTTGGGAGGCACAGATGCAAGGCCAGAAACGGCCGGTGGTGTTAGTCGATGTCCTACATAACACAGAGCCGGCAAGCGTACAAGTCGTTCAGAAGTCAAGCTCGTGACTTCAACAGGGCAGATGAGATCTTTTGCAGAGGTATCCACCTCTGGCTTAAAATTTGCTGCTAACAGGGAAATCATCCTACCCTTGCTGCAATTATTATTTAAATCCATGGTTAAAATAGGTGCCTGGTTTCTTCCAAATTTTTCCTTTTTGTCTTTCAATAAAGGAATCTTGCTGTACCACTGGCTGCTAGATTCTTGCTTCTTTGGACAGTTGCAGATTAAAATCAAATCACTTCTAAATATAGTTTCATTAAGCAGCATTTGTTGCAATTCTATACACCAACAAAAGTCTTCCAAACTTCCAGCTAATTTTGTTAATTTTGTAGGCTCAGAGAGAAACTCAGAACAGGAATAACAATGATCTTGTTACATGGCTATATATAAATGCCAGGAGAATAGGGAATAGACAGGAAGACTTTTAAGCCCTCATATGTAACTACAACATTTAGCTTCATAGGTATGACATGAAAGGCATCACTGGACTGGAACACTGATATGATACTGACATGTTTAAGAAGAGGAAGGAAGTAGGAAAAAGAAAATATCTTTTGAATGAAGAATACTGGAAGCTGGAGAAGAGGTGAGAAGCAGATTTTAATAACTCCACGACAAAAGCCATGGAGATGCCCTCTAGAGCTCTAGCAGTCAGGAGGAGGAAGTGGAAGAGGCCTCAGAGCATCTGACTGAAGCATCGACACGACTCGGGTTGGTAAGAACAGGTAACTTCAATTACCCAAACATCTGTTAGAAATGCAGCACGGCAGGTCCCAGGCACATGAAGTCAGAACATGTATGGGGGAGGAAAAACTGCTTTGGCGATGGAAAAATAAAAGGGGAAGGGATTTTTGCTATGTGGTTATTATTGGTACATAAAAGTTCATTAATAGTCCAAAAACAGGAAGTTAATTTGAGTGAAAGTGATCATAAAACCATAAAGCTCAGTAATTTAGTACAGTGAAGGAATGAGAACAACGGATTAAAGATAATGTATTTCAAAAAAGCAAATTTGAACAAATTCAGGGCACAGGTCAAGAGGATCTCTGGGGAAGGCAGTTTAAGAGAGCATTTCCCAACCAGTGAGACATGGAGAGGCAACAGCTGTGCTGTGGGTCCAGGGGAGAGTGCAGCATAAGGAGCAGCAAGAAAATACTTTGGAAGTACATACAAATACGGGAAAAAATACATACAAAAAAAAAAAGAAAAATATCAGTCCATAATTCATGCAAGAGTAAACAGTATATTGACACAGACAGAGCTCTCTGCTTTAGTTTTCACAGAAAAGATTAACCACAATGTAATTGTTAATTAGATTAGTTTTGCATGTGAAACAGAAGCAAATTCAGAGAGAGAAAGAATAAATGAAAGACCATTCAGGAAACCTAAACCACAATGTGCTCAGTTATCGCTATAAACTCTGTGTCAGATCATTTTGTCAGACACAGAAGATTTATATGTATTCAATAAGTATTTCTTTCTGTGCTCACTGAGAATATTGCTGTTATCAGCATGCTGTCTTGCAATACGCCTGCCCTTTGCAAAAAAAAGAGAATTTTCCTCCTGATATACTCAAAGTGCACTAACTGCTCTACTCGTCTGGACACCAATATCCCTAGTTTCCTCTCATGGATCACTGGCATTTCAGGGGGGATATTTCCCTTCCAGTTTACTGCAATGGAGATGCCTTTACCTGAACTACTTTTCTTCATCCTTCCAAGCAGCTTCAAACTCTGTCCCAGGAGGACCCCTTTACCTCCCTGAAGTGCCCAGCTGCAGGGCTCGCCATCACAGATGCGTCCATTTGGCAAGATGGATATTAAACATTACAGCAGTTATTCTGCAGCCACGGCTGCCAGCACAGGTCCTCTGCACTGGCACATCCTGTGTCATTGTGTGGTTGTAGAGAGGCACCTGCACAGCTGGGGGGACAGTGGTGGCAAATACCATCCTTCAGCTGCATGAGAGTCATGCCCGGGGGTACTGGCAAAAATGCAGGGAGCTGCATGGGCAGAAGAGGCAGAGGAGAGCACTGCTCACTCATGCTCTGCTCAAGGTCCCCACGCAGGATCAGAACCACAACAAGCTATTAATTTTTATATGCTCTGAACCAGTCTATTAGTTTTTATACTCTCTGAACCAGTTCCTCCTCTCGGGTCTGTCTTATCTCCTTTCTGCCACAGGAATGTGACTTATTTCACTACTTCTGTTAGAGGAAAACACAAGCCCTGTTTGAACCCATCCTTGCTTCCTCGGGCAGAAGCAGGGAGCTGCTCTTCGAGGCTTCTCCTCCAAGAAGCCCTTGTTTGCAGGAGGAGGCTCCCCCAGCAGAAGCACAGCTGGGACAGCAGTGTGTGGGACTTGGCTAAACTTGCACCACAAAAGGCTCTGCCGTGAGTTACTTCAACCAATGACTGAATGTAGATATAAGCCCTTATGTTAGCTATTTTTTTCCAGAGAAACTTTCTGCATGTTTCTTAATAAATGTGGGTACCCAGCTTCCCAGTGACCTGCAGCGCTGCCCTCTCATCTTCTCCATGCTTATTACTGGAACACAAATCCTTCAATTGAAAATACATCATACTCCGGAGTTAAAGAGTCATATTAAAACTGAGCATAGGAGATTCTGGATTAAGCTAATGGTGTCATTGGCTTGCCTTCTGGGAGAGGGATCTGAGATTTTTACAATGTACTTGTCAGATTTTTAAACTTACCAAACTAAACAAATAATCACCATTAAGCCTCTGAAAGGGATTCTGCCCCCGGCCAGCAGAGACAGCCTTCAAGGACAATTCTTGAGGATAAAGGTTAATCTAAAGAAGCTGGGTTTCTGAGGGCTTAACTGAATGCATCTCACTGATTATGTAAGCCTTCATCTTTTTGAATTCAGCATAATCTCCACTGAAAAACAAATGCATGGAAAATATTAAAATAAACTTAGAAAAATAAATTCCCCAAAATTGCATGGCAGTCTCTAATTAAATAACTCCACCTGAAAATCCCATCCTCTCAAATCGCATATGGCCACTGGCTCCCACCTTCATTAAATGTGAACCATGTGGACAGCATTAGGAGAAGGAAGTGCAAGAAAAGGTGAGCCCAGCAAAAGGAGATGAACACGCCATGGCACACTGGGAAAGATTAAAGGGAGACAAAATAATATGTTGAAAACTTTTGACCGTGGAGAACTGGAAAGTTTCTGTAACTATGGGCTTGCTCTGAGTGGGAAGGAAGGTGTTAGTTGCTGGAAGAAAAGCCTAGGTCTTATCCTGGGAGAAAAGGCTTCAAAAGCATTTATTTTCCATTTTAACAATGACCTTGCTCCATTTATTGCTGGGGCCTGTGGATATTGGAAGCTCAGTTCTGCAGAATGAGACTATCAATACATTACTGTATGGCTGATAAACATTATGCATTAAAAGATGAAAAAATATATTTATGTTCACAGCACTCAGAAATGACTCAACAAATTCTCACTCAGATTTCAGATCATCTCCTCAAACCCTCCTTAGTCTGAAACTTGAGCATGAGGAATTCCCATCTAAAAGGAGATTACAGGATAAGATTATAAACCCCCAGAACAGGTTTGGAAAACAGGAGTACCTGGGATTCCACATACTCCTGTGCTGTATCAGCACCAAGTGGTCAAAAAATGTGAGGGGGGAAGAAACCAGGAAGCCGAGCCAGAAACATCTACTGGATGGGATGTGTGGAGAACCAGAGGCTGCCTGGGAAGAGGGCTACAGCAGCAGCAAACCCCAGTCCCCACAGTGCCTCCACACTGTGTGGAAACGTGCTGCTGTGCAACGCAGTGGCTTTGATCATGAAGACTGACAGTGATGAAGCAGTAAATAGGAGCAGTGATTTAGGAAAGAATGTCATATACATTAAGTCTCCCTGTAGAAATAGACAGGTAAATCTTCCTATAGCATGTTTGACCATCCAATCAAGAAGTCACAAAATGGCACTTGTTTTGGAAGATAAAGGAGCAGGGCGATAAGATACTTATAAAGCTAACACTTCTGGCTCTCACTAATCATGATTACTTTAGGGTGAACTCCTTTGGCATCCCAGTGCACGCAAGCCCTGCCACAATGAATGCAACACCAGTCTGTTAATGCTGGAAAGGCCTCCAATAACTCCATCACCTGCTATGGATCTTCAACCAAGCCTGGCACCATGAGGTGCCAGTAGATCCAGCCTTCACGGTACCCTGGAGGAGTCCAGACAATGCCACTGATAGCCAAGCTCCACAGAGCAAGGCAGTGGACATCAGCCTGGGCACTGCATTGAGGGCTGGCCTGTTTCCTACGTATCCCTTTCCTCGGCACAAGAGGTGCAGCAAGTCCCATCAGCGATGATTTCCCGCTTCTTGAAGGATGGAGATCTGCAAAATTTCCTTAGCCTCTAATGGCTCATTCCCAAGGACAGACTCGCTAGGAGGTGCAAGCTGTTGGCAGCTCAAGGGCCCAGAGGAGCTCTTGACCGTGTTTAGGCCACAATCCAGCAGACTTGATTTCATCCAGCGTAAGTGAAGCTGTTTTATTTATTCTAATGGTCTGATGGCGAGGGAGGAGTGCTCCCTGGCTGCCCGCGACAGCCACAGCCCTGTTCCAGACACGGGGCCCAAGCGCGCAGTCCTGCTCCAGGAAATACAGCTCACATGGACGAGGCTCTTCCTCACGTGCCACCCGGAGGGAAGGTTTAAGCAGATGTGCATTGCTTCTGTATCTCAGCTTTCTCTCCAAACCATTTTTTTCTGCCTTGAAAAATGTTTATTCTTCTCTTTATGGACTGATCCTCTCTGTCCTCTCCATTCAGGTGTGCCTCTGAAGTTACTCAACTGCTCCACACCATCCTGGAGACCTGCTTAAGACCACTATTTTCTCTGGCATTGACAAAGAGCAGATGCCTGGTGAAGAGCCTGGCAAGGGGCAAACACATTGAAACACTTCCTCAAATACGCTCCCAGCCCCTTGGATTCTGCAATTCAGGGGCTCTGTGAGCCAGAGGCATTGCTCACCAAATTCTTTATGGATTTTCCTCTTCATGACTTTGTCCTGGCATCTTCTGAATCCCTGTAAATTTCTGGTTGTCTCACAACCTAATCACCAGTGGAGCAGAGAAACCACCTGCTTTGGTCTGATGGACCACAAAGCATCTTTCCCTCTCTCAGTGTCACACCACAGAAGAGGGCTTGGCATGATCCTGCATTAGGAAAACTAAGGACACAAGAAGCAACAAGTGGGCAGAGAGAAAGCAGAAGAGCATGTTGGAGACCTGTCACAAGGATTTAGGAGAAGTCACAGCTCTGTTGTCAAGGTCCAGGAAAGAGTGTGCACCGAACCGGCCCAGTCACAGCAAGGGAAGAGGCACAAGGAGAGAGAACAGCCTCTTCAGCAGGTGAAAAGCTTGGCATTACAATACATCAGGATTCCTAATTACTGAATAAAAACAACAGTAGAAGCTGGGAAACAACAGTAGTCACAGTATTCTACATGCAATATGGATACAAGGAAATTCAATTCATAGTAACTGGTTGTCCCATCTAAGGGTCTCAGAGCAAGATGTCCTTGTTCACACAAAAGAGTGAGTCTGCTGAGTCCTCAGAACAGGCTCATGCCAAATTAAAAATAAATATCCAAGAAGATTTGACACACACAGTGAGGCAATGACTACAGAAATGACTTATGAAGTGCACAGCGAGTGCCTGCAGGACTGACCAAATCGAGGAGAAGCTTTTAAGAACTGCAGAAGCTTTCCAGAGGAACAGAATTTAAGGAGTGCCAATTTGTGTCAAAGATTTTCCATCTGCACATAAATAAATAAATAAAAAGATGGAAGCAGACAAGGAAAAATCTGTATTGTCCATCACAGAGCCCTGTGTGGATGTAGCTCCTCCAGTGCAGTGTCTGTGCTGGACTCCAGCAAGACTGAAGCGTTGCAGATGGCCTGCAGTAGTCATCTGAATAGGGCTGAATGATACTTCATGTGTCTAATTCTGCCTCCAGCACTAATACCGTGTCTCCTATGTGTCTGAGGTTTAGTGCTTTGCACTCGCTGGACCTGCAGAGCATCCACCTGCTGAAGAAGAAGAGACAACCTCTCTGAGACATAGCACGGGTTCTGGAGAAGGAGATCCAACCTCTCAGACATAGCACGGGTTCTGGAGAAGGAGATCCAACCTCTCTCAGACATGGCATGGGCTGGGAGGCCAGAAAGAGCAAAGGAGAAAGAACAGGAGTGAGATGGTAAACAACAGGGCCAAAAATATGTTTACTGGTCAAGCCACAAAGTCTCAGTTCTCATCACCTCCCACTACTTCATCAGAGCACATCTGAATAAGGATGTTGGCCTCGTTACCCATGAGGTGGCCAACATATATCCATGAAGAGGTGGAGGACTTGGGGAAGAGATGGATGCTGAGTGAAAAGGGGATGAAAGCAAGCTAGGGAGTGCAGGAGGAAAAACATTTTGGAGTTTATTTTTCACACAGGATTCACAACATTCCTCAGAAAATTTAATTTTGCCGTCCTGTTCTTGTTTGCTAACCAGAACCAATTTAATTTTAAAATAACACACAGAGCCAACGGCGGGGGGAAACATTTTGCAATGGCTCTTTGCTCCCACTTGGAACGGAGGACGCAACTTAACTCGTTCGGCTCAGGAGCCACCCAGCAGATCCACAACCACCCAGTGAGAGCAGTGGAGAGGGATGGGTCCGGCGTGGAGGGAAGCTGGTACTTGCTGGCACCATTATGCAATACAACACAAAAGGCTTTTCTAGAGTAACACAACAAATCCCACCAAACTCATCTGCGGAGGCATGAAGTAGTGGTACAGGAGAGCAATTTGTCCCATAGAACATCTTCCTCTTGCCACAGACTTGCCCCTGGCTCCTTGTATGACTAGTTGCTTTGTGGTTTTTATTAAAAAATGGTTAGTTACCGCATTTAACATAGAGCAGAAAGCTCATATTCCTCTTCCACTACCAGGAACATGCACATTTCTCATATCAGCATGGGAGTCCTCTGTGGTTTTATGCCTTGTTGTGACAGTTTGGTAAACAAGCTGATAAAATCAAGCACTTTTCAAAGGCAAGGTTAATACACTCATGTGCAACCTGGCTTGTCAGGGAACACCAGAAACTCCAAACACAGTGCTTCTGCTTACCATCTGCATGAGCTTACTCAGACTAAAATAACAACGTGTGTTTCCTGATCTCCATCAATGTAAATAGAGCCATTAGGCTGCAAAGGGTGTTTACATTCTGGAAAATAGTCATCGCATCCATTCTGATTGCTCCTTGTCCCGCAGGCGCAAACAGAGCCCTGACGCCCTGCTAGCGGCAGCTCTGCTGCAGCCCTGGCGCAGGCTGCAAACCTGTGCCAACCCCATGCACCACCGCAACTGCGCTGGTCACCGTGGCCCACCACGGCTATGCCACAAAGCCAAAGCACAAGCCTTTGCAAATGTTATACACTGCCGTCCAAATTTGATTTTATGAGTCAAAGCAAGGATAAAGAACCTTGAAAGGATCTTGAAAGATCCAGCTCTTGCAGTTGTAATATCTGGCAGGCAAAAGCAAGAATATTCACATTTTAAAATGAAGTTCTTTGGGTAGATAATATTACAAACATTAAAGTGGAAAGTTGCGGAGTTTTCCATACAATAGCCCTGTCTTCTGCACTACATAGGCACCAATCCTTAAATACTAGGATAGAAAAATGGCACAGTCCCTGTCCCAGAAGAATTGCATCCTGGAAAAGAGGTCCATACCATCTGCAAATTGTTGCCTCAGGACATGAGAGCCAAACCCTGCACTATTTGGGCCAAGGCAACACATCTGCTTGCTGCGTTGTGAGCTACATGGTCTGGAGCAAGTATCCCTGAGATGGTGTGGAGGACCCAGCTCTCCCCGGCTAGTGCCCACATTTAGCCCACATAGGGTCCACGCCCCCACGGGCACAATTCTAGGAGCAAGATTTCCATAAATCCCCGGGAACAGTGTTATCCTGGATGCCGGCCTATACTGCAAGCCTTGCTACAGCCCTAATAGGTGCTGCCTTTAATTGTGGAGCCCATTGTTTTCTCTTGGCCTAGCTTCACCTGCAGCATTTTAGAAGAATGAGAATTCCACATTTGGAAATAATAACAAAAGGATAAAACCGGGCAAATAATCATGCAGGCCAGGTCACACATTCCCGTTTTATTAGACTCAAACCCTCCTGCAAGAATTTCCTTGAATCTGCGTGTGCTAGCTAAGAGAAAATATTTTCTAAAGGACATTCTGTTTCACAAAATGGAGGGGCTCCATCACTGCAAGAGTTACATCATAAATTATCTGTTAGAAATTCAGCAACCTTTGTCTTCGTGCTATATTGCATAACAGTTCTGGAGCTTCCCTCTCCTTGTTGTTTGGTGAGCCAACCATGAAGTTGTGATCAGGGCCCTGTCAAAAGAGTTCTCCCTTGCAAGGCCAGGAGTCCTGTCCTCCCCTCTCATCTTTATAGTGTTGACTTCCGTCTGAGTCCCTGCTGAAAATATCTCTTTCCTCTTTTGCTCTTCCCTGTCCTCTCCCTCTGCTAGTGATTAGCTCACTGGAGCATTTGGGAACCAGGATGAAAGACAATACGGAACATGAAGCCATAGTCGCATCCCCCACCGCATCAACAGAGACACTGGAGTTGAGAGGCAGCAGGCAACCAAACCCCGTGCAACACAATCAGGAGGAAAAAGAGGCAAGCGCAAGTGCATTTGCTTTAGCTGCAGATGTTCTGCCAGCCACATCATACGTAAGTCTTAAACAATGGAGGTTGTGAAAGAACAGCTCAGGAATATTTGCTTTTACCTTGAATTTCAAAGCATTTGAGTTATGCAAGCGCTATCTGTGAAAGCGCAAAACAAATAGTCTTTTTCATGCGTACGTGAGCGACAGTGAGGTTGGAGCACGCGCTCTGCGAGTGCCATCAGCCTCACTACAGCCAGTACATCCAAGGGAAATGTCCCGTCTCGGTTCAGAGCTGTTAATCACATGCCTGGAACCAGCCCTAGCTCCAGAGCGCTGCACCCGCTGCGAGAGGGGTTTTCATCGCAGCCCCGCAATTAAGTTAGTGTTACACGCTAATAACTTGGCACATCAGTTATCCTGGGAGTTCAGAGAATTTTAAAAATGTATTTTCATAAAACTAATCAGTTTACATACTGACTTCAATTTAATTTCAAATAAATCAGGAAGACTTGATCTTTTTATGCCAAGATGTTAATATAGAAACAGAAAGTACCTCAGCATGAGCGTACCAATCCTTGAGGATGACATGGGCAGGCACAACATGCCAGCACGCAGCACCTCACATTTTCCTTTCTACATCTAAAATATTTGAAGTATTTCTCAACATAATAAGCCCTAAACTTCCTTGCTGCTTCACCAATGTGCTGGTGGGGGGCTTGCGTGAAAGAGCATGCCTGTGGCCTGGCTGTATATTTTAATCACGTCCAGCCTTCTTCATTTGAGGTGCATGTATCAAATATCTGTCCAAACAGGAAGGACACACACACGGAATAGTCAGAACAGCTGAAACTCACGCACTTGAGATGGAAAACATTTTTCACCGGGTGTGGGTTGGCTGTACGGGTCAGGCGATACGCTGTGGTTGACGCCCAGCAATGGGCAGCCTTATCCAGGGCTATTGCTTGGGCATATTGCAGTGGCATTAGGGAGAAATGAGCCTTTTTTGGGTGAGTCCTGTGCCCAGGGTCGAGCTCAGGTCAGAAGCAGGATAACTGAGATGTGGGAGGTGAAAGCGGCAGCCCCACTCCATAAGCATGTGGCAATGTTTTATTGTCAAAAAGACCACGCTGGCCAGAAATGTTACTACATTATTCAGCATTAGGAAACATTTTCCATTTAAAAACAGACACAAAATTCGAGCCAGGGTAAAAGCACCCTTTCAATCAGTAGTAACAATGGCATCATTCAGTTCTGCTGATGCTTCAGTCAAGATCAGTACTGCTGCCTGCATGGTTTTAATAAAATCCGCCAAGTAATCCAGGGATGGTCTCCCTAGAAAGCCCTACGGAGGGTCTGCACGCTCAGAATCAGCGCAGGGGATTCATGGCAGTTAAGGCGGTACTTGTGTGAACGCAGCCTCCCCGGCATGGAGATGTTCCTTGCACGAGGGAAGCAGTGTAGAGCTGTATGCAGACAAGCCCCAAGAGAGGCAGAAGAGAATTATGGAGTGTTGAACTAATTAAGTTCACAGCCTTAATTATTGGAGCACTACAGCTGATAATGCAAAACCAGCTTTGTAAACAAGCTTCTATTTTCAGCCACTCGCGCCAACAACTTTCTTCCTAACGCATCTGCTGCAAAATTCAAGCTTGTCCCATCCCAAGGACAAATTTTAGAGAGTGTAAAAAGATGCACTGAGGTGCTTTAGGGTCAGGTAAGTCATGCAAAAATGTCCTTGATAATTCTCATTTTTAAGGAAATAATGAAAGCAGGATGGAACATTCCAAATTCGTATGTGGGTTGGATCACGCATGGATTAAGTGCTGGTTGCAAAAAAAGAACATGGGAATTTAGTTTTGTAATTTCCAAATTTATAACCTTTAGTTTCTCTCCAAAGCATCCTCTCCCGAGACCGGAAGAACATGATGAAGGGTCCCAGGAGGACACAGATGGAGTCGCAGTCTAACACCTTAACCAGCCCCATCCTTCCTGCCATGCCAAAGCTTCTTAAGAGAATCGAAAGCTGGAGGAACCATCAGATCACCTTGTCTGACCTCTTGTACATCACACGCTATACAGTTTCACCCACTCACCATGCACTGAGCCAAATGCTTCAAATGTGGCTGAAGTGTATTTTCTATAAAGGCACTCGGACTGAATATAAAGCATTACAAGATGAAGAAGAGAAGACACTTTTCTGTCTAAGGTAGTTTATTCAATTGGCTAAATATTTGTGTCCCATTTCTAATTGGAATTTTTTGTTTTTGGCTTCCAGCCTCTGATTCTTGTTCTGCCTCTATCCATTAGATTTCTATTTTTTTGTAAACTGGACTGCATTTGTGAAGGCTGCTGCAGGAGGGTACTCCTGCACATGGTAGGTCAATACCTTCCAGCACCCCCACTTTCTGTTTTGCTCATGCACCCCCACTTTCTGTTTTGCTCATGTTTAGGTGAATTAGCAGATGGAACAAGTTTGTCTATAGGTGTCTGAGCTTGTGCATGGGAAGCCCAGGAGCATGGGAGAAGGGAGCAATGGGAGGAAAAGGTGAAGGGGGACAATGACTTTCAGCAGCATGGGAAGGTCAGGACAATTTGGAAATAGCACTTAACTACATCCCTGGAGAGATTCAATCCACTGTCTGGAATTTCCAAAAGCAGCATTCCTATCTATTCAAGTCCTTCACACATTAACACAGAGAATGTAAACACTGAAAAAAAAAATCAGTGTTTTTGAAAGTCAGAAGAGATTGTTATATCATCTAGGTCACTCACCTGCATAGCCAAAGCCAAGAACTCACTAGATGCACCTTCATTGCGCTCAATAAGCTGAATTTTAGTCAATAACAAAGAATGCTGGAAACCTACAATTTTTGATGAGAAACGTGTGCACCAGATTCCCTACCCACTTTTGTATTGCTACCCACCTAATGAAGGGGTTGAATTGTTTCCTGAGACACAGCTTAAGCAGTGATGTAAGGTCTCAGACATGGCTCAGTTGGAACAAATGGACTATCACAAACCATCAGCGTGTGAAACTCAAGTTCAAGACAGGATTCTTGATGGTTATAAGACACAACTCACAACTGCCGCAGCAGATGGTGATTTATAGCTCACCCAATTTTCCCTGTCTCATCATAGCAGAAATGTTCACAATGAAATCAGGGTTAAGGAGACAAAAATGACCAGATTTCCTGTACGGTCATATATGATATGGTATATACTATAACGTTTCAGTGCAAGGAATGTTGCACCCAAAGAAACCAGAAGGAAAGAGGTTACAAAAGGACCAGACCACTTATTACAAGGACTACGAGCAGTTTGAAGAACAGGAAAAATGAAGATGTAGCACTTTGGTCCTGGGAGAGCAGCAATGACTGATGAGTCAACCTCCAGCCCTCCCCCTGACACTGCAGCAGACGAGGTTTTTGAATATAATTGTGACATTCCCTTTAGTATTTCATAACTTCACACTACCTTTGTAAATCCATGGGGTTGGACAGGTTAAAATAAATAATGTGCCACTTAAGCCCTTCCTAGTGATAAAACTGACCCCAATGCTCTACTCACTGCCAAACACATCTGCCCTGTGTCCCCAGGAGAAGTTATGTCAAATGGGCTGCACACACACTGCTGTGTCTGCCGCATGGAATCAGGGGTCCCCTCCAAGACCAAGATATACCCCAGGGTGTTATTATGGGATGATTATTTTTGTGCCTCTTGTCTCACAGCATTTTCTGACTAAGCCTTAACTCAGGTTAGCCTGCCACTTAATTGCAAAGGACTAGTCATTAAGCAAGCTACATTAATCGGCAGGTTATGAGAAGCATCTTTTCTAGAAAAGGTTAGCCTGAGCTGCTTAATATAAAACATGATTGGAGAGAAAGTGTCTAAGATTCAGGGGTCACTAGGAGCTCATTGCTGCAACAAAAACTTTTTCAGGCTCTCTTGGACCTACTAAAGAATTAGGTGTGAAATCAGTCAGTCACAGAGAAGCAGAGCTGTATGTCTTCCTCTCTTCAAAGTGGAAGTCAAGGGTCACGCAATAAAAAAGACACACAGAGCCTTTTTTACATACATCTTTTATATAGAGCATGTGTAAGGTCAGAGATGTAGCAGCCCTCGTGGCTCCCCAACGCAGCTCCTCCTGAGCAGCACAGGAAGGCACCTGGATCAGGCAGACGTGAGTTTAAGAGTCACAGGTTTAGACAAGGATGGATCAGTGCTCCTCATCCTCATATTAGTTACAAGAAATTATGAGATTGTTAAGAGAGCCTGGTACAGCAGGAGCTGTTTGTCTGCTAATGATGGTCCAAGAGTGTCACCCTTAACATCACTACAAATAAATGCTCCACACACCAGAAGGCACCAGCACCCTGCGAGGGGTGGACTTGCTGTGGGTGACGCTCCTGGGTACCTCCTATGTACTGAGGACTTTAATCAAGGCACTTCCTATGCAGCTGCGAGCCCTTACGCCACCACTATCCTCTTCTCCATTTTCATTATGCCAAGATGCCATCACACTTGGATTGCAATCGCAAGGAACATTCTCTGGCTTATTTCTCAGAAATACTGGGTTTGTATCTGAGCTTATCCAGTTTTACATTCAGCTCCTGGTAGCCGCTTGAGTTGCTAAGCACTCAAATGCTGAACGAGCAAACCAGAGCTCCACGTCTCAGTCACCAGAGATGCACCGTGGCAGCTAGAGCCCCAAGGTGCATACAGCACACCAGAACATTTATTTTTACTTGCAACCAGTCAAATAAGGACAACACCATAACACCTCACTTGCAAAACTATTCTCTCCCATCATGCTGTTTTTCCAGTGAGATGAGCTCCTACAGGCTTCTGTCTCTGGTAGAGGCTTAAGTCATTTGCCATATTTAACTTCTCATTTATAGACCCCTTCACTAGAGAGAAGGAAGATCCTTCGGCATCTGAGAAGGGAGCGATAAGGACTGTGGGTCTGTGTTGAAAGTGACAATTCAAGCGACGCAAAACTAAATGGCATCGAGGCTTCTGGCATCAACTAAGCACTTCATGTGTTTTTCTGTGGGAAAGTGGCTCTCAGTGGGGCTTGCCACGCACGACTGCTACTGTGGAAGGGCCCCAGTCTCAGGCACTCCCCAGACCTCTCAGTGCAGAGGTAGAGGGCAGTGTTTGATGTTATAAAGCATCAGGGTGCTGCTGTGAATCTGCAGAAACCAGCACAGTTCTGTCTCACAGGGTCCCCAGCAAGTGCTTCTGCACAGCACAAACTCCTTTAACTTCACATTTCTGGAGCTTAAATCAGCCATTTTAGAGCAGTTTAAATGCAATATCAACATCATAAAAACACTATCCAGCACCTCCACTGCTGCAAAACAGCTGGCTTTGAAGCTGGATAATTCACTTAGCAGGAGCTCAGCCTTGCAGCACTCTCAAACAAGGACTGAGGGACTACAGGAGCATCACTAACAGCAAAATCTACCTGAAAGAACTGCTGAGTAATTTCTGTTTACTGCTGCAGGTACTAACAAGCCCAACAGAGAGAAAAGCACATGTATTTCTCTGTTACAAAGGCAATGTGTGCAGACCAAACACACAAAGTAATCCACACATGAGCCTCCTAAAGCAGTGCCTGAAGCCAGTCCTAGATTTTGTGACCAGATTTCCTCAAGGGCCATACTGTGATGTGACATGTGGTCCCTCTGTGGGAGTCACTGAGCAGGAGGTCAGGGATGCTAGAGCTGTGGCGAGCTTTTATTGTATATTCACTCTGTTTCAGGGCTGGATAATTTTATGGCCATTAATAACACTTACAGTTATGTAAGAGGTGCCTATGAATAGCTAATCAAATGTCATGCATAAATCCAGCAACCAGAAGTGGTTCAGATAGATCTGAAGCTATAGCTAAGTAATTACCTTTCAAAGGAGAGGGGGAAAAAAAGCACTTTTGGATTAAATTTTATTATTGAATTTATATTATTTATATTACTGCTGATGTATCAGAGGCTTAAACTCTACAACAAGACTGACCAGGAAAGAGAGGGGTAAATAAGAGCGAAAATTCCCTGAACAGAAAAGATGGCTTTGGTTTGAGCATGAAGCGACTTCCATTACTAAATCAGCACCAGCACTGGTTTGCAATGTTGAGAAAGGCTGTGGCTACACAAGGGCACATCATGTATGGTCAAGGTGCATTTCCACATCATTCTGTACTCATGTGAGGGAGTGTGGTTTTTTTTTTTTTCCACTTTTTTCCACACTTACTGCCCTGGCCCCCTGGGCATCTTGTGCTGAGGATGGAAATGAAAAAGCAGCTGCAATCCTTGTCAGAAAAGATTTCTAAATATAGGTGCTTTGATCATGGGGAAGGAAGAGCAGATTGTGACATTTATGTGGAAAATAAGAACCTGAAGAACCACCTTTATTGTGGGGTAAGGAGCAGGGGAGTTTGGGTTTCCCCCCCTGACACCCCTGCTCTGAGCAATGATCTACACAGACTGTCTAAGACCCAGGAAGCAAAAAAAAAAAAAAAAAAAATACACACGCACACAGTTTGGCAAATTAAATGTAAAAGCATAATAAAGCAAGTCAAAAGATTTCAAGAAACAACTTACTAAAGCCTTAAAAACTAATAAAAGCTTTTTTCAAACACATCAAAAGGGGGAAGCCTGCCAGCAAGGCTGGAGAGCCAGTAGATGGCTGAGGCTAAGAGATAAGGCTGCAGCAGAAAAGCTAAATTAATTCTTGGCATTGGGACGAAGGCGCTTACGAAGGTTCCCACAGCAGAGCCTGTCGTTAGCGGGATGAGCCAGCGGAGAGTCTCCAGCTGGAGCAGCGGGATGGAGGTACAAGGGCAGAGCTCTGCCGGGTCAGGGAACATGGAGGGCAGCGCTAGTCACCTGGGGGTGGTGGGAATCCCCTGACAAAGGGGAGGCTGTAGGTGGCCACCAGGATGATGCTCGTCTTCAATCTCACTTTGACTGTAAGGTGCTTCTTTGCACAAAAGTCCCAGTAAAAAGAATGACGGCAAAGAGGGGGAGGGAGGTGATGTGAGCCAGACTGCTCTTTACAGACTTATTTTGGGGAAGTATTTTGCCATAGCTGCATGGTTGAGGACTGCACCTGCAACCCAAACTGGAACAACTTCAGTTGTAATAAAACCTGAACCATGAGGTTGGCTTGGAAATGGATTGGTTCAAGTCCCTGGATGCTTCCAGCACAATTTTCATGCACTTTGGTACGAAGTATGAACACTTGCCCTGCTCCTAGCTTCCTTATAAAGCCTGGGGTAATCGTTCCAAGCAATACTTCCTTGGCTTCTGGTTGCATTACTAAAGATAATACTGCTTTTAGGGGAAAATTGCAAATGTGGGATAATGTTTCTGGGGTGGAGGAGCTAGGTGTATGCTAAGAAAAGGCATAATTTTACAACTATACATATTATCAGAATAAATATGTATGTTTGGGGTCCAGAGGCACCAACACCAAAGCAGTTTACAATAAGAGAGAAGAGTGGGGAGGGGTGGAAAAAAAAAGGCATTTGTAGCTGCAGCCAGTTTTGAGATATTTTCCCTTGCTCGAGGAGATGTCCCGATGTAGGAGGATGCGGGTGGACACGCGAGGCCAACTGCGGCCAGCGGCACGAGTGGGAATGTCCCCGGCCACAGCCACGGTGTGGCAGCCCTGCTCCAGGGCGCCTGCCTGCTCACAGGCACCGCGCGCCGCAGGGAGAACTGCCACCGGCGACTGGGAAACCCCGAAACATCCAGCGTGGGAGGAAAGCACCGTTTCTGCCCACCGCTGCGAACCCTCCTAGGGGCCCCCAGCACCGTGTGCTGGCAGCAGCGCGTTTTGCACACTCTGCCCTGACCTTGTCACCCACATATTTTCCCTGCGTTGCTGTTTTTCCCCTCGAATGTCACTTTTTTTCCTCAAATGTATAGAAATGTCCACATTAAAAAAAAAAAAAAAAAAAAAACACGCCAGCAGTGTAAAAAAAACACTCTAGTTTTGTCAGCAAGAAAAAACACACACACAGAAAACCCTCTCACCAAACCTACAGATGATGCTTTCATATAATTAGTTAACAAAATTAAAACTCACTTTCTGTAGCTCATTTAGACCTCCTTGAGGCAGGAAGCGAGGGCTTTCAATTTGGCTGCACAAGGGGAAATTTGCAGATGAATGGAGGATGGCTTTGCTCCTAGAAGCGCTGGCACAATGTACACCGCCGCAAGACACCAAAGAACTTCAAGCTATTCAATTTATTCTAGCAATAGATGGCATGTCAATCACCTCTTAACCACCAGGTTATTTTTAAAAGATTTTTTTTTTAAATTACAAGTTACACTTTAATTTATCAAAGACAAGGCAATTTTTAGAGGCAGGAAATGAAGCAAGACAAATACGTACACTAGAAATAAGCCTCCTTTTTATACATATATAAAATGAAGGCAGTTAATCACTAGCACAATTTATCTACATTGTGGAGAATTCTTCATTACATTTATCTTTCTAAGAGAAGAATAGAAATTTTTATTAAAATCTGCTCTCGTTCAACCAGAAGTTAGGAGTTTTAAATAGTAATTTCTGAATAAGAATGTTTTTGTCAGGGTTATTATACAGGACTGACAAGATTTTTGTATTAGTGCTTTCTGACCTTAAAAGCCAAGCATGATTGTAATAAGAGAGGTTTCCCATTAAAGGAGATGATATTAAGGGAGTTAAACTGTATTTCTTTGAACTACTTTGAAAATTTTTGCTTTGATATAGATATTCTTATTCAGTATGTGTTTGTTTAGATATCCAAAGGTATTGAAACTAATCATGCAAGTGCTCTTTAAACATATATTTAATATAGCACAATAGACTTACTGAAGCATGTCAAATATCTGAAATATATTAGGAGTTTAAAAGCTTGCAAAACTGTGGATTACCAGCCCAATGCTATGAATGCATTTGGAGATTTGGTCTGATGTTGCAGGATATTAATTTTTTCCCCCCATCACTGCAGCAGAGCGAAGGGAAAGCTCGAGCCCCTGTAGCAACACAGACAAAATATTAGACCCTGATAACTTATTTCTGCCGGACTCACAAGTCTCCATTGCATGGAGGTCCTTTGCTAACACAAACAACTGCCTCTGAGAAGGAATGCTGAACTTTGAATCAGAACTAAAACAGGGAGAATAGTCAAGCATTAAATTAACCAGAACTCTGGATCAAGCTTTTCCACATTAGATGGATCTATGGCTTACGCACGGCACACAACCTCTTTTAGTTAACGCAGACACAATCAGATCTGATTCATATTCCAGCTAAGGATCAGCTCTTAATTCCCTCAAACGAAATCCAGACGCAAGGTGCCCCACGCTCTTGCGCAGAGTAGATTCCTAAACATTTTCCTAGCTCGTGTACACACTCGGGATACAGCAGCACATACCATCGGGAGCAGGCAGGCACACGGAGAGGGCTTTTCCCCAAACGCATGCCAATATAGCAACTTTCTCCATGCAGTTCCTGCTTTGTGATTCCAGTTTGAGCTTGTCTCATGTAGCTCAAACTGACAACAAAAATCAGGCATTGCCCAGGAAAACACATCGGTCACGGCTCTACAGCCAGATTTTCCAGCATTTCAGTCCAACTGCCTTGAATTTAGAGGTGTTTTTACCATCTGTAAAGCAATGAGAACTGGCTAGCGAAGAGCTCTCAATTTATCCCCTTTCTTTCATCTTCTGGCTCTTCAGGTCATTTGTACTTGCTCTGGAGAGCAAAGGAACAGCTAAACCCGAGCTGTCTCCATTCAGTAGCTGCGGCTGCTGGGGTATTTCCCCATGACCTGGAGAGCACAAAGTTAATGAAACTGTTGAATAATACTTCCCACTTAATTTGCCTTCCCAGTTTGACTGAAAACTTGCCGTAGCTATCCCCTGAATTCTATATATATATATCTATATGTGTGTGTGTTTTAAACCACATAGCAGCAATTTCATCCAAACCAAACCTTCTTAGTTTCCTTCCAAAATAAATGCCACCCCAAAGTCAAGACATCCCACAGCTACTCTTTCCTCCACAGATGTCAAAAAAGGAAACTAATTTGTTCCTAGTTTAGGTTAGCTGCTCCTTATAATTTTCTTATCCAAAGAGCATTTAGAAATTAGCTAATATTTGCTCTTGCATCTTCCTAGTCGTCAGAATCAAAACAAACAGTTGATAATTACTCAGTTATTTGTGCCCCGAACACGGGTCCAGGGAGGATGAGCCTAGCGAGCTGAGAGTATGTAAGGAAAGAGGAGGAAAATGTGTCTGAGTGTGGATGTGGAAGATTCTAGGAAGTGGAACAAACCTCTCCCTTCTGCCTTTGAGGAAAAAAACTTGCTAAGTCTCCCTTGCCATCCAGGACACCTAACATGCACTTTGGGCTAAGGAGGCTACTATGAATAGGGGCTCGCCAGGCTCTACACTGTGTTATTAGCATGTGTTTGTCTAAAGTTAAAAAAATAAAATAATAATAATGAGAGAGGGGAGTGAGAGAGAAAAGGAGCATTTTAATTTCCCAATAAAAACTATGCCACAGTATGAGTCATTGTTTGCTTTTTTACACTCGTTGGAAAAGGCCTTCTGGTTTTAATAACTAATACTGCTGAGTTCAATAAAAAGCACTTAATTTAATTTAATCCAAACTCTGATTAATGCCAGCTTCCCCTGGAATTTTATCTTTGTTTTAATTTGAGTCACTATGTTAAGGGTGGAAAAAAGAAAAGGCAGAAAGGGATAGAAGTCAATTAATTCCTGTGCTTGTTTCGGGCAAAACACTGAAAAAATGAAAGATTGACAGGTACAATCCAAAAGGCTTTTTTTTCCCCCCATTCCTCAGGAAGATATTCTTCTAAGAATGTAATGTTTGCTTAGTCTTAAAAAAGAAGCTTAACAGCTCACAGCTCAGTTTGGAAAATAATATATTCCAGGGGCAATTAGGATCAGATTTCTTTGCTGGAAGTATATTGCTTTTAATGTGTTAATATTCAAGAGATATGCTACTGTTTAATTGGACACAGAAAGCCCTTAAAGCTTGGGAGCCCTAGTGTTAGAACAGCCAGTCTCATT
Organism: Crypturellus undulatus; assembly: GCA_013389825.1. Classification (NCBI taxonomy): domain Eukaryota; kingdom Metazoa; phylum Chordata; class Aves; order Tinamiformes; family Tinamidae; genus Crypturellus; species Crypturellus undulatus. The sequence continues at coordinate 64,733 of VWPW01022093.1, read as the reverse complement.
CACAGACACTGGAGAGGTTACAGAAGGAAATAATCTGGGATAAAACCTTTGATAAGTGGTTTTCATCCCTTCCCTATATTTTTGCTCACATCTGTTTATTCAGATTCATATCTTATACAAATAAGCAAGGCTCAAGAATTTCCAGGCTGGAAAGCTGCATATGCAAGAGCCAGTTAAATCTCCTGCACAAGCTGCTGCTAGTTCAACTCAACACCCTTGCTCTGTGTGCTTCGGGATAAGCTCTGCCCAGCATCACTCAGGAATCCTGTGACAGCGCCAGGGTTAGGATCCAGTTCTCCCACATCCCTCACCCGTGCCTTAAGTACAAGTAAACATTCCCTCTCTTCTCGCAGTCCTCTATCTTATTCTGCTCAAGAAGCAAGCCAAGGTTCTGCCAAGCCAATAGCTTTTAATTGCATGATCGCATACTATTGTAATGCATATAGGCAAGAGAACTGAATTGAAGTTGCATAGGCCTGAGTTTTCTAGCTTTTTGTATGACTGATTTCTGCAGCTTTACAGAGATGGGTTTGGATACATTTGCTAGGATTACTTTCATTACAGAAACTAGAGAAATGGAAGTCACATGGGTGACCACTTGTAAAAGCTGTCACCAGGAGAACATTACCTTCAGACCTTCTCCTTCAGCAGAGGAGCCAAATTTTAGAAGCAGAAGGCTGGAACAGTAACTACATAACAGTCACCTGACCACATATTGGTTTTAAGTTGTTTGGATTTTCCCTTGCCTCAAGGCAGGCAAAGATGCCGGATAATTAGCAAGTCTGAGGTTTTTGGCTCTGCTCTGCCATGGGTGGGAGTTGTATGACCACTCAAACGCTCCTTTGGATAAGTTTTGGAAGTGGGTGAGTGCATATTAAGGTCCTGGGCCAGTGACTCTGCTCAGGGCACAGAGTAGCTCAACTTCTCTGTTCAGGAACACACCACTTTTCTAACACAGCATCTCCTCCCCATCTTTACATTACCCCCAAGCTCTCTTGGTAATTTTATATTTTATTGCTGTTCAAAGCAGCCAAGAAGAGTGAGTCAGGGAAGGCTTTCCATACCATTAAGAGTAGCTAAAGACTGAGGTGTCCTGCTGGGGCACAGTCCAACACACAAACACCTTGCACAGACTGGAAAAAAAAAATGTGTATAAAGAACTTAAAAACCCTTATTGCTCACAAATTAGGAAATGGAGATCATTACTTGGAGATCTGGAGAAGGGGTCATGAAAAGATGCTAACACTGGCATCAGTCTGCAACCTAAAACAGAGAGCTAGCTCTCCACATCAGGTAGATTCCTACATTAACTCTGGTCTTCCTGCTCACAGAAGCAATTACCAGAGAAGAATTTTAAACTCTGCCACTTTGCCTCCCAGGAAATTCATTCCCTTTGGTTGTTGGGTTGCCCTTCTTTAATAAAAATTGAACAAACAAATGCAATAAAGAGTTTTATTCAGAAGAGAGGCCAGTTTGCCACTAATGGCAGCATTAAGGTCCTAAAAAAGGTATTGAATTACAGAAGCAGTAAAGCCACAGAAAATAGCCTGCAGTTCTAAAATAATTTCAGGTGCCAGAATTAAGAAGGACCAAATTACTTGTCAGTTTTCAATGCTGGCCTGTGAAAACTCAACATGACATGAAAAACGAGCAGTAAATCATTGTTTTTATACCAAGAAAAAATGCCATTAAATATATATTAATGTATTATATATTAAACGTGTTTCACTGCAATTTGTTTGCTGCATTCCCAAAACTAAATTATTCACCTAATAGATTAATGAGATGACACTAAGCAGGGGGGAAGGTCACATATCAGAGCTCCTCCAGACAGTGTTTATAAAAGCCTCTACTATTTAACACCACTGGAGATGAGTACATTGCACTTAATACTAAGTGGTTCTAGGAGGGGCTGAGCACCTGCAGAACTCAGCACACACAAGATCTGTAAAACAAACCAAATCCATCTTCGCATGAAAGATGGTAATTCTTCTGGATGAGAAAATGAGATTTCCTGTCAACTGACCTCCCACCTCCCAGGTGATAGGAAATAGTCAGCCCTTGCTAGTATCACCCTTCAATTTGAGAGCACATGTTCCTTGCCTGAACAGACAAAATTTGGATTCAATGTGCTAGCCGCCTGCCCAGCCACGTGAGGCAGCATAATGACACATGAAAGAGAGGTCGAATTTACTAAGTGTTGAGGAGGTGTCATCAAGAGCTGCATATTACTTCAAGATGCATCTCAGGCAGCAGCGCCCGCACAAGCACCTCATGCACAGAAATCCGCTCTCTCCACTGGGAGCTGGAGAATTCTCCCTGGTTTTGGTGCAAGTCACTGAGCTGCGCAGACTTGCATGGGACTGAACCTTTTCCTGCTGTATCTGCGCTTAAAAGCCCAGGAAGAAAGCCAAGCAGATAGGAAGACACCTCTGATGAACCCACATGCTGCTTTCTTTCCTGTTTCTGCCACCACACATTACCCACAGGCAGTTAAATATTTGCAAAGCAACAACTGTACCCATCATTGCCCTAAAAGGGATTTTAACCTCCTTTGGTTCTCATTTTGCTCCAAGTTTCCATACACCAGGAGGAGCAGATTTGACCTGTCAGTACAGGCTAAAGTCAGCATCTCCTCTGCTTACACAAACCACTCTAAGTGTCTCCAGCTCGCTTGGTTTCTGACCCATTAAAACACTTCCCTCCTCTCTGCGTTTTCCATCGAGTAGCACAGCATCGATGGGATTTGCCTGCTGTGGGTCAGAAAGCCCGTGTGACAGCAGTGGGGACTGGTGACGCACTGCACAACAGCTCTCCCTCACCCACTGTCTTCCTCACCGCCTCCTGCCATGGCTTCCCAAACAAAAGCACAGGGAGCTGCAGCCAGCACAACTGTCAGCAGCAAGAGCAACGTGCTAAGGCGAGCACCGAGCAAGCGGAGGAGCCACCAGGCTCTCCGCAGAGTAAACACGAACTAAAAAAATGGAGCTGCATAAATCACACTGATGCAGACAGTTCTGGGAGAGGAGGAAAAGGAGGGACTCATTTGTCTCACAGCAGTCCTGGAGGCCCCTTCTGTCCCAAGTAACTCATCCAGAGGTATCAGCAGTAAGATACCTGGGGTGGCCAAGGCTGGGGAATTAGCTATGAAGCAGACACTGGCACAGATGTGCAAATATCTACTCCTGTGCTCCGCCGGGAGGGTTGTCAGCCTCACAGCCGGCCAGCACTGCTCTTCTGCAACAGGCAAATTGCAGCCAAACTCAGGCCAGAAGCAGTGAGCAGATGGACTTCCTCACAGTCTGTTTTGTGACTCTTCTGAAATGTGGGAAAAAAGCCACACCTAGGAAAGGCAGAGAGAAGTTATCTGAACCCTCCTGGCTTCAAAGAGCCTCAGGCATGCCAAGGAGTGCAGAAGATGCAGGAGGAAGAGGAAGGTGTCTTACAGCACCTGTGTTCAGTCCTTGCCTAGCAGGGGGCTGTACTTGGTGGGAGAGCTGCAGCCTTTCCTCCTTCCTCTGCAATAGCCCTAGTTACAAGTGCCCAGACCACCCAGCTCATTTCCCACATATTCATTTTACAGATCCCAGCAACAAATCCCTTTTCCACATGCTAAAAATGTCTGAAGTGCACTCGGCACAGTAGCAGCCAAGACAGCATTTCTTCTCAATGGTCCTTAATTCCCCTGGAGGAGGGCAGTCACTCCATGCACTGACTGTGGGGCTGCAAGAAGTACTTGGTAGGAAGTGTCAGGCAGCAATCACTAGTTTGCATGTCCACAGAAGCAGGATATGGCATTAGAAAAATGAAGGTTTAACATGAGAAGCCCCTTCATTTTCCAGAATGTTTCTCCTACCACTCTATTACAGAGCCCACATTCCAGGCCAGTTCTTCTCAGTACCTCATTTGATTCATAGTTTGTTTCCTTGAAGGCATCAGTGCTGGACTATACTGTGGACCTTTCTTATGGGCAGCAGGACCAGAACTTGCATCCCTGTGCTTCCCAAAGCCGCTTCCCAGATTTCCTGCAGGGAAAGGGGCCCACCCAGAGAGCACACATCTCTGAACATTGTATGATGCTTTGTAAGGACACTGATTAGTCTGCTCCACACACGGATACCAATCTTCACAAAACTTATAGGAAATTGATAATCCACACTTCTCCTCATCTCCCAATGTATCTGAAACCAGTAATAGGTTACTGTTATTGGGAGAACTGATTAACAGACAACACAATTGCATAAACACTAAAAAACCAGGCTAAAATTATGGTCCCTAATTACTGCCTTAAATCTAAATCCCAATAATGAATTTGGCACATAGCATCTTGCTTCCTTTAATACAGATACCACAGCTGTTTAATAGCAGGGAGCTGTACCACCTTGGCAGAGGTAACACATATTCAGGACCAGAATGGGGAGAGGTCCTGGCTCAGAGGTGCCACAGCTTTCATTTTTTCATTTCCCTTTTACTGCAGTGTGAAGACCAGTCAAAATTCTACCCTACACTCTAACTGCAAAACTTCATTTCGTTTGGTATGTATGTCCTCGAATACTCTGCCCCGCACTTCTTGGATGCCTTACAGCTGCACCAAGTCATTAAGGGTAATGCAATATCAGGCATGGGCAGAACATGAACGTGGCACAGGATTAATCCACACTGTTGACCAAATGTGCTCTGCCCAGTACAAATCAAAGCACACACAACACTGAGGTAAAGCATTAGTATCAAGATTTTAAGCACAAATTTTCGTGTTTTGAAGCTTTTGGTGAAACAGACATTCAGACACTTATGACTCAGACTAAGCTTTTGGAGACAAACAAGCAAACAAACATTCCTTGAATGTAATGGAAACAGAGGCATGCTGTGTGCAAAGAACAAGTCTTGTACCAAAGTTTCCAAGATTTTAGTGTGCTTCTTGTTATGTGTTCTCAAGTTCAGCTGCCCATTCACTGTGTTTGGCTGTCAATAAAACTTTGGGCTTCTCACAAAACAGTAACATACATATTGCAATATTAAACTCATTTTCAATTTTATGATAATCGCTGTCTGGCAAAAAGTAGCTAGAAAAGAGAGATAATTACAATAAGCTGCTGAAACAGTGAACAGCAGTTATTCCTTAATTCAGTAGCCTCACATTTTGTGTGCATGTCTGAGGAAAACATCTATGAGTACTGTGTGTTGGTTTAACCTATTTTGCAAAGCTCAGGAGAAAAGATTAATTTAGCTTTCTTACAAGTCTCTCCAGCAGTTGAATATGTTTTGCTTCAAAGACATTAAGAGCGATCCAGGAAATTGCAAAAAAAAAAGTCAGAGGCAATGCCACATGTGATATTTCTGATAACAATAGCGATAAGGTGAGCTACAAACTTTCCCGTCATAAAATGGATACAGACAGAAGTGCATATATTTCTTTTATTATGTATGAGGCAAACAGTGAGAATTATTACTTCATCATTAATGTTTCAGCAGTATTAGGAATACTTATTTCAAATCAGCAATTTTTTATTTTTTTTTCTGAAGCTTATTTAAGATTAGGGAAGTTTCAAAAAAAATACAGTATTTCTGTTCAAATGCATTAAATTTAAGAAAGATGAAGTTTGTGATTCACATTTTGTCTTCCATCCTTCTCAGTACAAAAAGCCATCCTTACTTCATACCACCTTCTTGCAAGAAGACATTACTAGCAACCTTTCCCCCACCACACAGCTCCTTAGTCAGACTCCCTATCCTCCCTTTTGCACCTTTCCCCATGGGGCATCACCCAGCACAAGCCACAGCAGCAACAAAAGTGATTTTTACTGAGCTTTTTGTAATCACAGGGGCCACAAGGGAAAAGTCTCCATCCTGCCCCTCTTTAGTGACTGCTGGGTTTAGACAGGAATACTTAATGATAGAAATGTGAAAATTCGGTAACAGGCACCCAGGACCTGCCTGTGGTCCAATTTAAGCAGATACCCACCACTAATTCATCACACTATAAGCAGGGAGAAAAAGGTAGGCTTAAATCACAGAGGACAGAAATATAGCCCTGATTCAGGAATAAGACATGCCACATCCTGCTTCTTCCATGCTTAAAAGACTCCTGAGAAGATCTTTTGCAGACAGAGGGCCTGGGTAGGAAATGGCAGTTACATCTATACTACTAAATGTTCAGGGACATTCCCAGGCATTGAGCCCAGCTGGCACCAGACAGCCCACATGCACATTAATAATCTCTCAGCCTCCAAGACAAGGTGCTTTGCTCAGAGGTTCCAGCCCCCAGTCCGCACCCAGTTGTTGCCTGGGGGTTGGCATGGCCCACAGCCATGCCAAGGGCCCTCCTGGAAGGACGAGGGGCATGGCTGGGCACACGCACATTTTGTGGCTGGTGGCAGGCATAAAACCGGCTTGGAGTCACAGCATGTTTGCTGTCAGTGCATTCCCTCCTGCGGCACACTGCACCCCTACCCAGCAACCTGGCCCTTCTCCCAGCCATACAGTCCTCTCCTGCCTCCTACACAAGGGGCAAGAGCCTGGGGTTGCGCTATACTTGCCACCTTCAGCCCATTAGCTCCATGTGCTTGGCTCTGGAGCTGGAAAAGATGGGACACTACCATGACGCATCCGGGATGAGAAAGGACCTGCTTTTCTCCCACAGGGAACCCAGACAGTGAGGCATCTTTAGATGATCTGCACAGTGCCCTACACCTACTCATCCCCAAACATATGGCCAAACCTCCTGCTTCTGCTCATCATGGCCTTGGGAGGATGCTCTCTGTGAGAGGACAGCACTCATTTAGCAGCAACACAGCCACCACTGTCAAAAGCTGGAAGCTCAAAAATTGTACTCCTCCTCATCTAGAGATGTAAAGGAAGGTAATGTTGCTTTGAGTACTGTCCATCTGAACACACAACAGAATGTAAATCCAAAAAAAATTGCTCCAATAGATGAATGAGTGGACCCATGGTCATCAACCTACATGGCCAAACATAAGTGGGAAGAACATGTAGCATCCCTCATTTCTTCCCACTACAAGACGCCAAGGGATTCCAACAAGGAGCAGAAGAATGGAGGGTGCTCAAAATGCACCCAGGTAGCATGTTTCCAAGAATCTGGTAAGTAACCTTACTTTTTCTTTTGCCCTGACATTATGCACATTTGTAGTATGGACAACGCCAAGAAATATCCCTCAAAGGTACAGGCACACGACAAGAATAACTCTGGCATTTTTACAAGGCAGAGCAGTCCTTCAGGCTTTGCCAGGTGGTGTATCGTGCCCAGAAAATAATATGCTGGAACAAAAATTAGCAAAGACACTTGGCAAAGCCCTCCAGGCTACCCAGCAAATAGCTTGGGCAAACATTTCTCAGACACCACTGGATCCTTGAGTGTGGGACAACATAGTGCATACATGGGCAACACAAATAGTTATTTTATAATCCTTGATGCACATGTACTAAGTTCAGACATCGCCTGCTTTTCAGTGCAATAAACTTGCTGCTGAGAATGAGGGACTTTTGAAAACTTGCTGTAGAGGCAAAGGGAAGGTCTCTTCTGAGAGTATTATTTTATGTAAACAGGGATGATCTAGCCTTCCTCTCTTGTTTGGAGAAGCTCTGAAACTTTAGTAAAAGTAATTAAGAGCTCTGCTGTGATGGGACTGTCACAAAAAGTATCCAGGTGAGCTTTGTGCCCAGCCAAAAAGTTTTCCAAGAACCTGATCCCTTCATTTTACCTGCCAGCTACTCCCAAGGCAGATGATTGGAACAAACCGGCCAGATTTGAAATGCTGAAGTCACCATCTGACCACGTGCAATATAGGCATGCTGGAAAGACACAGCAGCTCTGACATACGGCATAGGCTACACAAACGCAGCACATGTTAGCCTACAGTATTCCCCCCATCAACCACATGATTCAGCAGTACCTGCGCCCCAGCAGCACCTGAACCAGAGGGTCCCATAGGGTGTCTCAGGCCACGCACACTGCGTGACTCTAGAGCATGTCTTCTGCACGCTCTGGAAGAGATCACCTTGTTTGCTGAATCACACAGCCACCACACTTCCTACTGGACAATACCCAACGGTAAGAGCAGCTCTGCTTTACGGCATCAGGGTCAAAGCTAAGAGTACTAGATTACAACATGCAAAGTAATAAAAAAAGAACACAATGAATGCACAGTCAACAACTGCCTTCAATTTCAAACCATGATTTGTTGGGAGCAGATGGTTTCTTCACTGTGGTATTACCCAGTCAGTCAGGTTGAGAATGATGTGAAGCCAAAAACCCACTGCCAGAACATACTCTCAAAAAGTGACCTCATCTTGGAATAGAGCCTGCTAGTATATGCTCACTCATTTCCAGTAAAATACTGAAGGAAAGCAAATCGTTGAATATTTCCAGTGTCTCCTACACTTTTTCCAGTTGCTCACTCTGGAGATGGTAACATACAAATTTCACCATTTCTTGCCTCTTCCATCATCTGCTCAGGAGCACATTCTCTGCTAGCTCACACTAGCGCTCCAATACTCGCAGTATTTTGTCCAATAAGCTTGGCTTTAACTTTCTTCTATGCAGAAGTTGGAAGAGGCAGATGACTTTTTTCCAACACAAACATTTTTATTGTAAGTTCTTGTTCCGTTTTACCAATACACCACTCCAGTTTAGACAACTCCACTCATATTAAACTTCCCACAAGTTCCTAGGTCTTAAAAAAATAATAAAAAATAATTATTCTCCAACAATCAGGACATTTTCAGCAGTGGGATGAAGTTCTACAACATGGACAGACTAAGCAAGTGCACTAGGAAGAGGTGTCTGAACCATGCTCACATCCACACTTCCCCAGCAAGGTTTGGGATGCCATCAGCCAGCTTGGGAGAGATGAAACCACTCCCCAAGACAAAGAGAAGAGAAGATCCAGGTGCCCAGCGCCCGACAGGGACTTAGGTTACCTGAAGCACCTATGTATTTTGTTCAACACACAAGCTCTGAGCTCCTCTGAGGACTCAGAGCATTTCTGCAGCTTGGCTGAGCACAAAGCCAGGAAGGAGGACTCAAACTAGTCCCAAAACACAGTGGGAAGAGACAGACCTCCACAAGTCCAAAAGGGTTGGCCTTGTGAGTCTGCAGCGAGTCATCAGCCACAATTCGCACCGAGTTTCCTAGGAATGATCCTGCTGGTGAAACCTCCGAACTCCGGGAGCGTTAGCCTCGAGTCTCTTGCAGCAAGCTCTAGCGGTACGTTAATCACACCACATACATCTGACTAGCATATAAACACCATCATCTTAACCACTGCTTGGCACATCATAAATACAGTTGTTTGAAGCTGGCCATTGGTCACTTGTCCAATGGATAGTGCTGTAAATTCAGAGAGCAGGAGAGTCTACACAGGAACAACCCAGGAGAGAGCAGCGAGACAGCTGTTTCATTTCTACATCTTACAGAAAAATATTTCCATGAAGTGTAATGTTTGGAAAATGTCTAACAACCCAGTTCATGCTTTCTACAGATTATGTGGACTTAGCATTTCTGTTGTCTATGTTGGGATAGATGAATAGAGAGATAAAAGGAGGCATGAAAATATAAGACACTTGGAATCCAGGGGAATCTACAGAATGTGCAAAAAATTTAAGAAAAACTAAATAAAAGAAGTAAAGACAAATGAGATATTGCCAACACAGCCAGTGAAGCAGCAGGGTCCGAGTTCAGAGGTGAAATCATTAAATGACAAGTAAGGCAGCTCTTACAGAAAACGTACATGATTTTTTAACCCTGGAATTCACTAGAGGGAGCATGTGTATGAAGGCTAATGTCAAAACAAATCTATTTTCCAGGAGAAAAAGGGACTATTGTGGGAGTTCAGTCTCCCCAGAACAGGAGATTAAGGAATTAGATCACTTGTGTGCTGGCAGTGCTCAGGGCAGCCCAAAACAGCAGGAGACACCCGCCACCGACTGCACACATACATCAACAGCAAATAAGGGAAACGGGCTTGCTTCAGGAGAGACCCAGTATCATGTGCCCGTAAATAGGAAGTGTGAAAAGCACCGTGGGGAAGTATGCACTGAACTGGCTCCCCTCAAAGGGATACAGGCAGACCTCAACAGAGTTGTACAAGCGAAAACACAAAGCCCAGGTAGAAACAGATATTTTGGTCAAAAGATACATACAAAGTCTTGCCTCGTCAATGTAACAGAGGGACATCATTCTGGACCCGCACAAGAATTTCAGCTTTCATTCATACAGATGAAAAGGATGCACCTTCAAAACAGTAAATCCACTAACAGCACGCCAAAGAGAACAGAGGTGCCCTCAAGTTTCTAGGTACATATTCTTCAAAGAGAGCAATTCCCCAAATAAGAAACTCTTGATGTCCAAAATGCAAAGCAATCCAAAAGCAAAACAAGACTATGACACTACTAGTCCTCATGTAAAATACCCAGAATTGAAAAAGGAACATAAAGGACTAGCATAGGCTAGCTGGGATTTCCAAAGCACACGTGCTTGTTCAGAACAGTGTGCGCATCTGCAACAAGCCTAATCCCTTTCAGGATGTGCTACTCTCACTAGACACATGTAGACCAACTCCTCTTCAAGACCTTGCATTTCCTACAAGTGAACTAACAGCAATTGTGCAATGCATGCACAGTTGGGCCATCCAAGGCTCCCCAGGGTGTCAGATGCCTTGCACATCAGGAGGCATTTGAAACTCCGGGACAAGCAGCAGCTTAGTCAAAGCTCCGATGCATGTGGGCATATCTTACATTTCCAGACATTTGGCAGCCAGTCAGGATTCCTGCATATGTGGACACATCTGGGGTTTGCAGACGTATGCAAAGGCGTAGGCCAGCCAGAGTTTCTGTACATGCACAACACCACGCAGCTTGCTAGGCCAATAGACACTTGAAAATCCTCAAAAGTCTGTCTGGCCAAGAGACAGACAAAAGGACATGTCTGAGGAAACCTGGACAGATGGTTCTGAATCACGAGCAGAGGAAGCCCATGGCATGAGAGCTGGAAGACAGACACTGCAAACCAGATCCTCTCTTCTGGGGGAGACTTGCACCTGAGGAGAAGGCATCACTTACATCCCTTGGGGACAAACCCTGTGCCAGAACAGCAGAAGGACGAATACAAAGTGTGTGCTGCTTCTGCTTTACTCTCCTGTCCATGCACAGAGGAAGGAAAACCAAGAAGTTGCTCCATTACTTGCCGCTGCCAAGAGCGGAGAAAGCAGTTTCTCTCTTTCTCCGCTTATGACCACCACGTCAGCTGGCATGGAGGTTTATGAGCTGGGAAGGGAAGGGCGAGCACTCTGCCCTGCCCCTGGGTTTGCGGCCAAAAAGGATTTAGTGAGGACTGCAGAGACTCATGCCTGACTTCAGGCTCAAGTATCGCAGGTTGGCAGGCTCGCAAGAAACCCAAAGCCTAGCTTTAATGTACAGTGAGGATTGCCCTTTCTAACCTCTATGTCCTTACCAGAGTTGATGCTTTCCAAGAGTGTAACTCTCCACAGTCTAAGTCTCTGTTTTTAACTCCTATTTTTGTTCTTCATTAGACAGCACTAACTTTGACTTTTGAAAGGCACCTGCGTTAGTGTGCAATCCAGGATGCTCAGTATCACTCCTCAGTCCTCAGAAGTTCCCTGTTTCTTCTGCCTTTTAAAGCGTTAATTAGTAAATACTGAGTCCACTAAATGCCAGTTCAGATGATTCAAGACAGGCTGTTCCTGCTCTCCTTTGGCTGTCCCTGGCCTTGGGCCTAGCCCCAATTCCCACAAACAGGGATAACACTCTTCCATGCGCATTCTGACAACCGTGACAAATCAGCCTGCCTTACGCCTCTGCTTTCTCTGGGCTGAATTAATCTGTGGCCGCTGATCATCTGCATCCGCATGCCTTGAGAGCCAAGCTGCGTGCTTCGGTGACATGAATGCTGTCACAGCTCCACCTCTTCCCTTAAGTTAGGGGTTTCAGTGACCTGTGCCTCTTTTGAACTCCAAACACCAAAGCTTTTGGAGAGCTTCAACCGTATTTTTGTTTCCCTCTCAAACATCTTTGAGGAGGGGTCTTTTTTTAAATAGTAGTTGTTTTGAAAACGATGCAACAATCAAAAGAGGAGCCTCAATATCATAACTGCTGCATCCATCTTCATTCCTACCACCAGCTCCCAGAGCAACAGGAAATAGCCATTTAGTGGTCACATAACCAATTTTAACTAATCTGACCTTTGTTCGATTAAGCTGCACAGCCCAAGCCAAGAGCTGTAAAGTACTGTCTAATTCAGATGCTGGTGGACCAGGAAGGTTTATATCTGCGCAGGCCCCAGCAGTGGTGCCTGGCCAGGCTCTGCTCCTGCCTCCTCCTGGCCCAGGTCTCCCAGCCAGCTCCCGCTCCCAGGGGCAGTCTCCAGGCACTTCTCTTTCACTACATATCTATGAAATTTTGCTTTCCTCCCAAGCTCAAAACTCCTAACTAGCCTTTTAGACCACACACTGTTGGTGTTTGCAAAACATACTCTCCAATTATGGAAAAAAAAAAAGAAAAAAAAACCCCTCTGATTCTACTTTAAAAAAAAATAATGTGGAAAGTGTTTTTCCTCCTAAGTCAGCGCAAAGGAAGGAGGCTGGCATGCTCTGCAGAGTTTGGGCTGCACGGAACTGAGCCAAAGGACAACATGCTTTAGAAAGAAAGAATAAATCCAAAAATGCATTTTAAAAGTGCAAGTCCCCTGCAGAAAGATAGCACGTGCAACAGGCAGATCTCTTTGCTGGGCAGAGCTAAATTCAAAACATTCCTCAGCCGATTTGGTCTGTACAGTTCCTATCTTCTTCTGTCACACATTATTAAACATAGATCTGAAACAGGATCTGGGATTATAGAACAGACTGAACGCAGGACATCAGAAGACACCTGTCCTATAAATAGGAATCATTTACCAATTCAGAACAACACACACATGTTTTGGCAAGCTATCAGCCAATAAAAGCAGAAGCCCCAACATCAGATTCATCCTAGCACTATTATTTTAAACACAGAGCAATGATTTACATCATCACAATTTAACTCCTTATTTCCCAAATTCTCATCTCATGTCTGCACTGAATCCAACCAAAAATTAACCCTTATGAAAGGAAATCCTTTACCATTCTCTAAATACATCTTTAAAAAATTAGCTTTGATTTGGAGCTGTTAATTCCTTCAATAGTTTTTCCCCTCCACTGAAACCTGACATCCAAGGATTCCAGCTTTGAAACCCTGAAGTAGATTTGACCCAGAAAGCAGACTTCAAGGCGGAAAAAAAACCTTCAGAAACATGCTGGTTAATTATTTTGCACAGCATTGCAACACAGGTTTCCGATTTGTTGACACACAGGTTTCTATGAAAAAGTAACAAAAACACATGCAGAAAGCTGTATAAGGGAACAACGTGAAGTGCTGCTTCCAAACAGGTGCAGCCGATTATCTGAGGCAACTCAGTGCCTGAAAAAAACATTATTTTCTTCACAAATTTTAAGAGCACTAAAAACTTCCAGATAATGGGAAGTCCCTGAAGCTTTTAGAAAGTGTTTTCTCATACTCCATACCTGGTATGACAGCTGCTCCTTTGCAGCTATGGGGAGTTTGTGGTTTTCCATTTGTGAAAATTCAAGTGAAATCTATCATTTTTTGGAAAGAGTCTAAGTCCTGGGGTTCTCAAATATCTTTACAGGTTGAACATTTGGAAAGGATTCAAGACTCCAATCAGAGCCTGAATATGTGGAAATATTTAACTCTCTAAGAAACAGTATATAAAATAATCTGTTTCTCTGCTTGATGGCTATTTCAGGATTGACTAATGACTTGTCTTGTTGCCAAACACCGCGGAGATGGCTCAGGAGGATAGTTTCTAGAACCTGAATTTGTTGTATTCTATCAAATGAAAACTATTTCTGCATCAAAAACCTAGATCTGGGAATTTATATATAGTAAGATCATAAATGAACTTTTGAACACCAGCGTTCAGAAGTAGCTCCACTATATTTATTCAATGAAATGTCTACTAAATCTTCTTCCGGGGAATGACGAGACTTTAAAATAAAACAGAAAAATAAGACTACTGTATTAAACACAGGCATCTCCTGGGGAAATTCTTGCATTTCAGTTGGTTGGTCTGTGGATCCTGCTGCAGGGAATGATTTGATGGCAGAGGCAAAGACGTCTCCACTGTCTTGATCAGAATGTAACTCCTCTCCGGGGTTTCTTTTGCATGAGGATAAGCAGGTAAACTTGCCCAAATTCATTTTGTTGTGAGCAAAGCTATTTGACCAGCATAGAGCAAAGGCTAATCCATTAGCTTTGGTTTCAGGGAGAAAACTATTTCTGTGATCATCTCTTCTCTAGCAAAGCTAATATTCATGTTACACATGTATTCAGATTATAATGATATAAAGGTCTATTAATGTAATGCAGCCTTGCTTCCTGCTCAATATAGGTTAGAGACCTAACCTAATAATTAGTACATGAAATCCATAACTTGTGTTCGAATCCATTTCAGCAAGAATCTTGATTTAGGGCTGACACTGATGGCTAATCCACCTCATACCTATGCAGAATGTTTCAACATTTATTCTCAGCATTATAAATCTGCACATTATTAGCACAAGGTTGTCTTGTGGTAAGCTTTAAATCACAGTTCGCTTTGTGCCTTTCTTTGCTAGCATTTAAAACTATCTGCTTTGAACTCTCCTTTCCCCATACTGGTACTTGTAGACTATGATCAAGTTACTTTTTAATTTTCCCTTGGACAAACTAAGTAGATCAATCTTGCTAAAATCCTCTCTATAGCTCTGTTCTCCAGAATTTGGTGACATTTATAGCTCTTTTATGGATCTTTTTCTAACTTGACACCATTTTTTTTCTCCACAAAATGGAGAATAGAACTGGACATGGCACCCAACACTGCCTCACCAATACAACTTCCAACATTCAAGCTTCCCATTGACTCTAGAGGGATTCCAGTCTTATATGGGAAGAAAGTGACCCATGCTCCCAGCTCAGGCTTTGCATTTGTGCTCCTGTTCATCTGGCTGTTTGTGAGATCTCCAACTCCTTTTTCATTACCACTTCAAGAGGAGTCTCCACCTTGCCACTTTATCCTACACACTCTGATCTGGTATCAAAGCACCTTGTGAACCTCTGCTCAACTCCAAAACTATCAAACGACACTTCCAAGCTGAGTTGCACAAGACTTACTGCCTCAGGAGCTTACAAAGGCCAAGCAGCAGACTTGCATGCCAGGGGACCTGCAGAAATACAAGATAACCGAGGGCTCCAGCACAGGCAGGACAGAGTAGGAGATAGAAGATATTTAATAGACACTGCTGCTCTAATAACTAAATAGGACTGGAGAGGCAGTGGGAGGACACGAGAGCAGGAGCACTTGCACTGCAAGCCCCTGTCAGAAGCAAGACTCAGGCATACAGCACCTGTGAGACAACCTGGGAGAGGACTACAGGCTTGACAGTGAACAGGAAGCCAACTTCAGACCCTCCTTGCACAAACCAGCTTGCTGCCTGCAACCTGAGCTCAGCTGACAGCATTTCACTTCAGACACACTGTACCCAAGCTCGCTGGCTCCTCCAGGAGTGCACCCCAGCTTCCTGTCACTCCACCACTACTACCTTTGGGGTTTTGGGGTGTACACACAGGTAGCAGCACCCTCAGCCTGCAGGGACAAAGAGATGCAAGTAAGTGCCATACACGCACACAAAGGCAGGTTGCTCTGCAAGGAACTAGTGCTGAGCAGGACCACCTGTAGCCTACATGCAAAGCATGTGTGCATACATACAGCACCCAGCAACACTGGCAGCTTCGCCGGCATACATATGCATGCACATACTCATGGTCATAGTCTACTTCCAACCTTATGACTACTTTGTATCACATATATAATACTCATTTATATACATATATATATATATACACACACACACAAATATTTTATATATATATACACATGTATGTTTAGACCAACAGATTTTGAGAAAATTATGCACCAGGAAGAACCTAGGATCAGTTATGGAAGGTCAAGAGGCTTCCAGGGAAGGAACTTCTGCCATTGGTACAACTGTTACTTTGTCAAAGCAGTAAGCAATTTATTATGTCCCTTCTTTTTTGTTCTTTTTCCCATTAGCCTCTAAAAACAAAGTCCCAGAGCTGAATCAGCTTCTGCTTTTAGAGTCTCCACTCAAATTGCTTCTACAATTCCCATCTTTCTCTCTTTACATTACAAATATATAAATAGTCACATCGTCATGAGAGGCAAGTAGAGACTGACTCTTATGGGTAAAAAACAGATGTTTCCCAATCTTCCCTAACCAAGTAATATTTTATATATGGCTCTTCAATGGATTTATAGCCAATGAAGGGATGTTACTACATTAGCTCATGGAGGGGGTGGGTGATAAAAACTGCAAAGGAAGAGCCAGACAAGGGAAAAAGAAGCTATCCAGAGCGCTGCAATTGGAGAAGCATGACAAATGGGCAGCACAGTTTTAGAGGGCTTCGACAGCGAGGCAGATTGCCTGGCTGGGAGTGATTGTCCGCAGCTGGAGCATCACAGAGACCATCTGGTATTTCTTAAACATGCTTTCCCCAGGTGATCCAGTTCTTGGAGTGCCCCAGCAAAGACAATTAAAAAAAAAAAAAAAGGTGAGTGTCATCCCCATTTCCAGCGTTCCCCTTGTTTTTCTAAGGACTTAACAGAATTCGTTTGAAGCAGTGTCTCCTAAAAAACTTTTGCCACCTTTTCAAAAAAATATATACTTAAATTTAATACATGGAGATTTTCTATTTCTTTAAGTCAATTATTATGTTTCTTGGCACAGCCACCACATATAAATCTTAATGAAGTAAAAAAATAGATCCGAAGTTTCCTTTGAACACCTTGTAACCCACTCGCCTCAACACTGTGACAGCATGAGGTCCCACCAGCGCTCACACTTGCCTCCTGCCCACAGCATGCCCATGCTGAGGCTCAGAAACAGCAGAGCCAGGACCAAGCCTGCGGCTCGAGCACCTCTTGTTTTCAGGATTTTGATCCAGAAAAAAAATCAAAGAACTTGTGAGTTGGTCCAGGCGTGCCCTGCAGCAGCGGGTGCCCTGGCAGCGAAGGCGCTTGTTGGAGCCGCTCACTCCCCGCGAGGCTGCTGCTCTCAGCCAGCAGCGCCAGGAACCAGCTAACGAAGGGAAGCGCGGGAGAAAGCTCTAAATAATAAATGAACGGACAGATGGAAAAGGGGTTAGAACACGCAACAGGAGAAGCGATCTCAGGAAGCAAACACAGCGTTCCCACCAGCAGGCAGTGCCCCCACCGAGCAGCGCACTGCCGGCAGGAACCGGGTCCAGCCACCGCGATGAGCCCCCTGCATCCCGCCAAGCCCGGCTCCCAGCCGCCACTCTCCCTGCTCCTCTGTTTTATCCATGAATTATCCCAGCCGCAAAGCAGGGGGCTGCTGCATCCTGCATGTCACAGAGGAGGCAGCATGTCCCTGACTACCGCTTTCCAAGCGGCACACAAATACCATCCCTGTTTCTGTTGTGTTTTCAAGGAGAAAAGCATAGGAATGGCGAGAGGACTGAATTTATAGATATTGTCCTCACTGCAGTGCAACTCGCTATTTGGTCACATTTTACATATATATATATACATATATGTGTGTGTGTGTATGTGTATATATATATATATATATATATATATGTTTTTTAATAAAACAAAGCAAGCTGTCACCACACAGCTCTCTCCATTCTGTCCACACAGACATTCCTGCAAATGTGTGTTTGAGAAAATCTTGCAAAACTGGGCAAACAGAGCATAATCCCAGTCAGAAATGCGTACACATGGTGCTTTGATTTCTCCAGGCTGAGAAAAATTATATGAGCAATTGATGGGGACAAAAATATTAGATGGAAGAATTCAAAAAGAAAATTTAAAGTGTCTTGGTAAAAGTGTTTGACAGCTAAAAAACAACATATCCAACCAATATGAATTAAGGGAATTTTGGCTGAAAACCCATCCTAATTCAGTGACATAAGCAGCAATAACAAAACAATATAAATCACAATTGTAAAGCTATAGAAATAGCAACCAACTGGAAATTACAGAGCATAGAAAATTGATAAGATGTTTAAAGACATGAGGGAAAAATTCACACCTTGCAGAGTTTAGATAATAGTGGAGTTTAAACATAGAGGAAAGAAAGGAGCTATGAACAGATGTACAGCCATCATTATCTGGTCATGGTAAAAATCACTAATGTAATTACAAAACTATAAGCATATATGCCTTTTTGGGGGGAAAGGGCACAATTATGAACTGTTATCATAAGATGATGATGTATTTCACAGTTTGTTAAAAATGGATGGAGATATTAGATAACATCTGCTTTAGATAAACGCTATTAAATCACCCAGGCTGGATAATTTGCACCTAGGAGTGCGCTAAGGAGAACTCTGACCTGTTGATACTAATTTTTAATAAATCTTGGAATGCTGAGAAATCCTAGAAGGTAGGAGATCACTAACCTGTACTGGCCGTTAGGCAGGACCAGCTGAACTGGGAAACCACAGCCAGACAGCCTGACAGCAGATCTAGACAAAAATAATTAAGAGCTAACACGAGAAGCAGCTGATAAGTAATTATATTCATCTTGTTTAACTAATTACCAGTCAACATATGTTGTACAGAAAGAAGCACTATCTAACTGATGTCACAGCTTGATTTAAGAACTTGTGTTAATGGAAATGATTTGACATAACTGGATGGATCAAAGCAGGTGACATGACAAAATGCACCCATAGCCATCGTCCGATCCAGCATTCTTCAGAATTTTTCAGTCATTTAGGGAACAATGTAAAACCTTTCAAGGCGATTTGCAGATAGCACAAATGAAGTTTAGTAAATAATGAACAACACAGATTACATTTACCTTCTGATCCGATTTGCACAGCTCAATGGTCGCAGTCCAACAAAACTTGCTTTAATTCAGCCAAGTGCAGAATACCACCCATATGGGAAAGCAATATAGTCCCTATCTGCAGGATGGAAAAGTCCACCTTGCGAGACCACAAAACAAAGCGGGAGCTACAGAGACTTTCACAGAGCAAAGCTCAAGTTGGAGGAGCCAATTCTATTCAATCCATGAAGGAGAGGGGAAAGATGTAATATACACACAAGCACACACACTTGTAACTCACCTGCTGCACAAGGGCATGGATCTGGCACTAGGGGAGGAGAGCTATCTAATTTGGAAGATAAAGGCTGTGATTGCTTAAAGTTAGTGATGCACAAAGACATGATAAAAAGGAAAGTGTCACCAACACAGCAGATGAGAACATCACACAAGATGTGGGTGATCCGGGGGCCAAGCATAAAACAGTAGGGGCAAAACTCAGTAGTACAGAGCACAGCTATGCAAGTCTCTGTAATGCGAGGGTGGAAGGAGCACAGACATCATCACGCCAGGGGTCTGCTTTAGGCTACAGCTTTGGGGAGATCAGAAGCACAAGGCTTATTGGGAGCATCTGAAGTAAAGAACTTACTGGTAATTAGGGACCTCTAACTAACCACACATTTGCTGGGAAAGAAAGACATCAGACAGCCTTGCATCAAGTTCCTGGAATGCACCAAAAAAAAAATTGTGAAAGAAGAGACAGGAACAGAAGTGGCAAAGAGGCTCCTCCAGCTTTGATTCCAATCAACAGGAAAAATTTCAAAAAATATTACAATAGAAAGAGCAACACTGGCAAGAAAGTCTAAAATGAGAGCATTCACACTCAGATTTTTTCTTTTGGAGTGGGGGGAACACTGAATAAAAAGCTGTATATTTTAAACAACAGAAGCTTTAGCAAACTCTGAGGATTGGCAAATAAAATTTTGTGGAAAAAAATAAAGGAGAGATGGTAGTTTGTAAAGATCCAGCAACAAGGAAAAAAATGCAAATTGTCCCAATGCAGCAGGATGATAAAGAACTGGCACGTCCGAGCTGCGGGCTCTGCTAGGGCTCGCAACACAGGGACGGGAAGTGGAAACTCCTTCAGACTGTTTGTGGATGAGCACAAAGAGCAGCTCAAGGGGCAAAGCCCGAGCACCAAGCACTCAAAGGGAGGTGCCTGCAGGCAGCACTGCGAGCAGCTGCGAGGAGACGTTTGATAACTACATTAGCAGGGAGAGACAGACCAAAGAGTTCGTCACCTCCTGAGCAGGGAGAAAAGGTTAATAGATCGCTGTATGCCACTGAATGTACCACAAGTCCCTGCCGAAGCTGTTAGCGCGCGTCAGCCCTCCCCCCTTCCGCCAAAATCTGGTTTCTGTTAGGTTTATGTGTTTTCTTTATTCTCCGCACAGCACCCAGAACTCGCTGGTTCTGGTAATGACATTACATGTCATGATGTATATATAATTGGTAATTTTGAGATACACAATTTATAAAATATTTCCTCTTATGAAGCTAGTTAAATTTAATAAACACCAAATATACTAAAAAAGCCACATTCCCTGCAGTCACACACACAAAAAATAGCCAAATCAGATGATGAGAAAGCCAAAGTGTTGCCTAACAAACTAAATAGTGTCACCTGAAAAAGAGATTCACCCTCCTGACCTCTCTCACACTCTCATGTGCTGTCAGCACACAAGGAGTTGTAAAACTACTAATTAGGGTAAGAGAAGGCAGGTGATCCCAAGAGGTTGGCTTGCAGCTGTCTCAAGAAGCAAGGAGGTATAGATTGGGACACAAGAAAGATATTTCACAATAGCCAGTAACTTGCAGAATTGCACACAGGGACAGCTGAAAAGTTGAAGTCTTTTGTTGGTTGGATCTTCATACACACACACAAAATGGTTAACTATGACCACAGGATTAATGCAATTAGAAGTAGCAGATAAAACTAAATTTTAATAGCATATGAGCAGCACAAAGATTACTTAAATGATTTTGATGCTTCCAAATGGTGTCTGAAATCCCTCAGCAGATGAGAATTTTCAGGAGACAAGTGATATTTCAGGAGACTGGGAAAAGGGCACTATCTTCAACAAGGTTTAAAAAAAAAAGAAAGGAGGAAAGAAAAAGAAGAAATTTCAGGCCAATCCTCACAATCACAATTCCTGGAAAAAACTGTATAACAAATCACCAAACAATCCATCTGTTAGCAAGAGCTGGAAAAAATATGCCAGATGAAGCCAACCTGCTTTCTCTCTTCAACAGAGCAAGAAGGTCTCATCTGTGAGAGTATTATCCGTGAGACCTGCATAGCTTTATTTTAGCTAGGCTTTAAATTTCATTTCATATAGCATTTTAATTAACAAATTAGGAAAACGGAATCTAAACAAAATTCCTCACAGCTGGTTGGAAAATTGCACCCAAAAAGGCAGACGTGAACATGCAATGTTGTCCCAATGAAGTCCATGATTATACTGGGAGTACGTAGACCCAAGCGTCATGCACAAGATGCACAAAATAGTCCTGCTGCTCTGCCTCAGTCAAGACAGGCCTCAGCTAGAGCCCTGGGCTCCTTTCAAGGCAACAAGCTTTAAAAAAAAGCAGCGCAGACCAAGTGGAAAGAGCCCAGGGGACATCAACAAAACACAGAACCAGAAGGAAATTTTAAAAGGGCTGAAAGGGACCTCAAGAGGCAGAATCAACCATGCATGTGTCATTCAACTTGAAAATAACACGGCCATGAGGAAAGAGCAAAAGAAATGAAGTTGTTCAGCACAGAGAACAAAAGTCTTAAGGGAAACATGATAACAGGCCTCAAATATGTAAGAGATTTCTGCTCAGAGGAAAAAAGAATACTGTAAACTGCTCTTCATATCTACAGGGATATGACATGCTGTAATAGGTTTAAATTGAAGCACAAGGTTTTTTTGTTTGTTTGTTTGTTTTTTAATAAATAAATATATTCCAGTTAGTTACATGCTAGACATGATGGCCAAGGAGTTTGTGGGCTCTCTAGCACCAGAGGTTTTAGGAACAAGGACAAATTTTCACCCATTAGGAGTCAATTAGCAGCGGTGCCTCTGTAACCTGTGTGATGCCCACACCTCACCACCGAGCCCTGACAACCTACTGATTTTACACACATGCATCCATGTATTTCAGACACACACCAAATGTGGCTCTCAGAAATCCACATAGCAAAAACAGCTACCTGGCTTCAGAAAAAGCTCATACAAACAGCTGATAAAGGGACAAAATTCCCCAGTTACAGGAAAGCATAATTCCTGTGCCGTATTCAGCTCCACGGTTCTGAGCCTAGTGTCTCAAGAGGGACCCACAAACCATCTCCAAGGGGGAGTGGGTTCTAACTGTTGAACACTAAAAACCATGGGGTCAATATAGATACGCCTTCTAAGTCGTGGTTTTTCCAGGCCCTTACTCCCAGAAAAATCCAGGGACTTTTCACAGCCATTATCTCTACTTCCCTCTTTCCCATAGGAGTTAATGACATCATTCCCTTCCTCTTGCTAACATTTGACCACTTCACCACCCGTAGCTCAGCTGTGGCTAATCAGCAAGACAGGGAAAATATTTACAATATAGCTTTGAATGTCACTTTTCCCATTTCAGAAATGAAGAAGGCTTTTTGCCTTCTAAACTTGGTCTGCTTTTTTCCAGTCCTATCAGCAGATCAGGATAAAAGATACTATCTCTACTTATAGATCTTTCTCCAAAAGGAGTACAGGTATAGTTGATTTATCAGGGAAAAGGCTAGAAGATGCCCTCTTGAGGTCTTTTTCAGATCTCTTTTGTATAGTGCCATGAATACATATAATAACAGAATGTGCATAATGAAGTGGTCTGCAATAGAGAGAGGGAAAAAAAAAAAAAAAAGTCCAGAAGTCTGCAATGGACTTGCCAGAAAAATATCAGAAAATACCATACCTAAAGCATGAACAATTTACACAGGACCCAGTAAAACAGCTACTACATGCAATTCTCCCATACAGGCCATGTTGTGCTTTTGCTGTTGATCCCTAAAAGATGCTAAAAAGTCAGGAAAGCAGCACTTACCTCTGCAACAAGGCCAGACAGAGACCTTCCCAGGTCCTGTCCCAAAGCATGTTCAGTACCACAAACCAGTGACACCCCCCCACACACACAGAGCACTCTCTGTGGACGTTACTTATAACTGGAGATAAAACCATGCATCTGGGAAAAACTCCAGGAAAAAATACAAAAACTAAAAAGCAGAGCAACTTTTCAGCAGGACAGGCACCCAAAGCCCTCTCAGCCCTGCACCCAGCTCTCTGCGCAGATCCCAGCACAGGGCGTGTCCAAATCCCAGGCTCCCTCCTGGTCTCCGCAGGATGAGTCCCACAGACACATCCTGTTCCAGGACCCCCATCTCCCAAAACAACTGCATTCAGCAGGATCTGCAGCACTGCTGGTCACCATGGGAGGCTCACAAGTGCAGGAAATACAAATGTCACAGGTGCTTGACCTGAGCCATGTGATCCCCTGCCAAGGAGCGAGAGCAACTGCGGCTCTCACTGCCTTTGGGGGAGAGGAGAGAAACATATTTCTGCAAGGCAGCTTCTCGCTTGTGGAGGTCCTTACACAGATGCACCAGCCCAGTCCCCTCTCCGAGCCACCCTACCCACATGTAACACACAGGGACCCCACACTGACACCACCGCTCACAAACCCTCAGCTCTGCTCATCGCTGCAAACTCTGCACGTGCCACCACCAGCACCAGAGAGGTCATCATTCGCACCACTGCTGCAGACACAATCATATTCCCTCCACCTCAGCCACCGCACACACTGGTATTACTCACCTGAGCCAAAAGGTACTTCTGTCTAGGCAGCAACAGTTCCAGAGCAGCCTTTTCCCAGGAAAGTCTTGCATAGGCCTCACAACCACTCTTACAGAAACTCAAAATTAGAGGCCAATGTAAAACACCTAATTGCAACTTTAGACCCGCCCCCAAGCAATGACCCTCAATCTCCTCCTGCAACTTTGATCTCTGTTCCTCTCAGCTCCTACCTGTTTCTGTCCCCCCTTGGTGCTTCTTGTTGGAGCTGGGAGGAGGTCGCTGGACTCTGTGGAGGCCCTGGGCAGCGTGGGACTTTGTGGTGTCCAGCAGGGGTAAAACTGCCTATTCCCTGGGGAGAGTTTCCTTCCTTGATTCCTGGTTTTGGAGCCTGTGTCACACAACATGACAGGCTGGGGGTGCCCTCACCATGAACACTGCATTGCCTCACATGGTACGAATGGGACATTGCAGGACAGGCTTTTGATCCAGGGAAGCAATCTGCATTGCAGCTTCAGGCAGAAGGTAGGACAGGAAGAGGAGATATTTTTCCCCTGTTCAGTCCAATGAGAATGAGAAGTGCAGCAGTGTTTGGCTGCCTTGGGATGGGAACTTCTGAATGCAAATGCACTATTTATGGTTCATGGTTGTATCTTGGGAAGCTCAGTTACACTTAACACTTCACAGAAATGCAGAAGGGGACAGTTTCTCACATATGTCTATTGACCTTCTGAGCAATTCCCTCTTCCATTAGGCTTAACTGGCTTTACTTAATAACAGCACAGAAATCAGCATATATCCAGTCTTTCAAAGTACAAACACAATACATAAACCCAGCATGAATTGGCACTGCAGATGGAGGGTTTCAGACTTAATCTGCTAAAGTTCTGCCTGCTACTGCCCTGTTCCCTGCAAGCTCACTGGCTAATACGACGTGTGCATCACCTCTCTCCTGTCCCAGGGCATCTCGTCGTGTCACGCACACTGACACCCATAACTCTGGGGCTCCCAAATCATCTGAATGTGACCTGGTCCTTTCTTCCGAGGATTGTAAAGCAAGGGAGCCAACTATAGCTATTGCAGCTTCTAATCCTGCAGATATAGGCGACTTGTTCCACCTATTTGACTTGAAAAGAGCAGAAAACTGTTTCTACAGGACTGGTGCTCCTCACCTCTCACCTCAGCAGGCCGGGCTCAGACAGCAGGTCACAAACTGGAGCAGAGAAGTCTGGGCTCTCTCCTGCTCTACCATGGCCTCCGCGAGAGCTCAGGAGATGCTGATCTGGGAAACAAGACACCCATTTCGGAGCAGCAAGGGGACGCGTTGGAGATTAATAACCCCAAAATGTTTTATAGCATTTAAGTAATACTGCCACAGATCAAAGATGATCACTCATCTCAGTGAGGCAGACTCAGTAAGCCTGGAAAGATCACGTACAGAAAACAAATGCAAGATGCAAGAGAAAGCCTGCAGACAGGAGCAGAGGAAAGCTCATACTTGTCTAAAGAAATTGAAGTGGCCTAAGCCAGAGGCTAACATATGTTCCTGCAGGAGCAAGAGCCAGAAAGACTGCCTGGTTTCAGTCAGTCTCAGTTGTGTCTTAACACACACCAAAAAAAAACCAAAGAACACACATTTCATTTTAAGACACCCTCTTACCTTGGAGGTACCTGCTGCTGGGAGCAGCTCAAATCCCAGTATAAAAATGCGGCCCTGCCTGATCCCTGAGATAAGGAGCATGCTGGAAACTACATGTTGCTAGCAAATATATATGAGAAAGTCCCTGGTTTACACAGGGATGTGGCCAGGGACCTACAATTGCCATGGTGCCTAAGGGACTGCTGAGCTGCACTCTGAGATTCTCATTCTTAAATATGAGAGGACCCAGCATGGAAGTCCAAGGGCAATATCAGAGAACCACCTGGGCAGAGAGCCTCAGAGGCCTGGTCTGCAGTGTTTCCAGTTGCTCATGTAACTGAATCACTTGTGAAGAGAAGGTGACTTTTTACCCAAGTCACTGAAGTAGTGGCAGTAGTCGCGCTGGAATAAAGCTGACTTCATGATGCTGTTCTTGCTCTCAGATGCTGGTGGATTAGCTATGCCCTTTCTTCTCACACGACTTTGGGCAAGATAGTCCATTTATGGTTCTTTGATACAAAGTGCTACTGAAAACAGCAATGTGAGGAATGCCTCTTGCACGGAGGCTTGGGGTTGAATATTCATTCAATCTGGATCGGGCACTAAGCCCTGAGGCTCATCCACAATACACATATTGCATGGGACCAAGTGTCTTGTGAATACAAACCTTCAGGGGAGGTTCCTTGTTTGCAGAGTCCCCAATATTCCAGCCCAGGCAAGCTCAGGGATACACCTCAATGTCCCTCCCCAAGGCAGAGCTGCATCCTTGCTGCTGAACCGTTCCTCTGGGACCTTGCTGCTGACCTGGGGTCTCCCTACAGCAGCATACAAAAAACACTGTGCAGAACAAAAAGAAGTCCTCAAGCAAACTCTGGCTGATTGAATTTTGAAGGTAAGGAATGCCCTTCTACAACAGATGTACAACCCCCTCTGCCCACCCCAAACACCAGATCCATCACAGAGAAGGGAAATATTTACACAAGTTAGTAGAGTTCCAGTTAAATATTATGCTTAGCTGTCTAGAGTCCATGTTCTCAGACTATGTCTATGAAATAAAAGATTAAACTTCATAACAATTATGAAGTCGTTCTGCCCACATTCAGAGGGATTTAAAGGACATTAAAATAGTTCTTTGGGTAATATTACAGTGAAATTGTTCTCTCTCTCCAGGAGAGCCAGAGCTAAAACCTCCTGAACTATCCTGTAAACACACTTGGAAAGGCTAAGAGCTGAGCTGATAAGCAGGTAGCACCTCTGCTCTGCAGGTTCTGTAAAAAATGTGAGCAATGCCTGTGAGCTTTTGAAGCAGCGGGGAAGGAGGACAGGGGAGAGCAGCTTCTCTTCTCGAGGGAAGTTTGTTTAGTGGAAAGTAAGCAAGTTGTCAGGGGAAAAGCTGACAATGTTGATTCCAGCAGTTGTACTGGGAATAAACAGCCAAGTGGATTATGTTACAGAGAATGAGAAGCGGTTCTGAGGATCCCATTTAAACGCCGGGCTTTTGGGAATGGTGTGACTCAGCCAGGCTCGCCCACAGGCCCTGGGGTCCGGGCCCTGCCAGGCCACCTCAAGGGTCCCTCAAGGGGTCTGGCTGCAGCAGGGGTCCTGGGGAATCAGGCTTGGTGCTGCAAGGCCGTCCCCGCCACGGGCTCGGAGCCGGGTGCCGGAGCAGGGACGCGGCAGCAGGCGGTGGGGCTGCTCAGGAGCCCTTTCCCGCTCAGAGCCCAGCTGCAGGGGAGGCCAGCGCGGGGTCTGTGGAGCTGCCACAGCTCTCTCCTCCCTGCCGTTGGGGTAGCCACTGCGGATAGGGTCTGCTGTAGCCTCCTCGGCCAGAGCGGGGGGACCCCCCCTTCCCCAAAAGCTGGATGTTTCTCTGCCTTGCAGGGGAAAGGCACCAGGCAAGAGGGGAAGAGGAGCTTGTTTGATTTATTAGTCTCTTCCTCTTCCTTGTCTGTGGCTCATCCAGCTGTAGTGATAAAGAGAACAGCTATGAAAGGACACTGCTGGGATCCCGTCCTTCTGCCCACTCACTGCCTGAAGACATCAGTCCTTTACAAGCACCATTAAATGTGTATCCAAAATGTGGCAGTCTCTTCCATCCTTTGAGATTCTGTTCCATGGATAATACAAACAGTTGCCAGAAAAAGAGTATCATCTCAGCTCTGTCTGGGCCATTATCCCTTTATATTTGCTCTTTAATATTTACTGGGTTCACACAAAGTGCATGCTCTGAAAAAAAAAATCAGCTGCAGCTTAAAGGACTCCAAATTTAGTAATTGCTGCAGCCCCATCGACGTGAATATTTAGCAGGGAGGTTTCTACAGCACTTCACCTCCTGTGGTATTCTGCTTAGATCAGACTTCAGAAAACGTGCTGTCCTTGGGCACCAAATCTGGAGTGCCTGAGTAGGTGCCAGCTGCAAAGGCCTCACGAGTCCACCACGATTTCCTGTCCATCTCTTCCCTCCCAGCACCCAGTGATCTTGGTGAAAAACAAAGGTGACCTGAGAGATGCTGAAAGGTGACGCACCCGAGGGTTTTAACAGACCTGTGAGGTAGCAGGAGCTAGTATCAAGTCCCAGCTCCAGAGCTGGTCTCGCAGCCTTACCTGTTAATGTGAGGTTGCTGTATGTGTTTGAAAACTGCTCCTTTAACAAAACCAAGTGCATCTGAGCTGCCTTTTCCCTCTGTAGCTCCAACATAATGTCAGGATGCTGGGCGATCTTACAGCCTTTCTGCTTATCCAGGGCAATGTCACTGCGAACAATGTCTACAGCAAAAGGGAAAGAAAAAAGGGAGATGGCCAAACCTCAGCTTTCATTTTACCAGATGCTTGGATCAGAACCAGCCAACATGACAGCCACACAACCATCACACAGCATAAGCAACCCCCAAAAAGGGTCCAGATCCCTTGGGTCCACCTATCCAATGAACCTGCTCTGCTCTAGTATCCTTTGTTCCCACAGAAATCTCAAATCAATGGCTTTAATATGCTAATACAACCTTTCCATCCTTTACATCCCTAGAGGCTGATCTCTTACGTTAGGAACTCTCTCTTGCTGGAAAGTGCTAAAGTCACCCAATACTTATATTACCTCCTTGTTACGAATGCCTGTGACAATAAATAACAAGAAGAAATAACCCCCCTTCTGGTGGCTCACTGCTCACCATTTCCCCTTGCTTGCCCAAGGGATGATGAAGAAGCCTTGCTCATGCACTGTTTATCTTCGCCACTAGAGTCAGGTCAGCATGGCTTATGGTATTTGAAGAGATCTCTACACCTCTAACCCCACACAATCAATTCAAGAGGTGAGAAGCTTAATTTAACAGTTAGATTCCCTTCATATGAACATTTTACACATCACATTGTGGAACATGAATATGATATTCTCTCTTCTAGAACTACTCACCTGCAGGGGAAACGCAAAGATGGAAGTATAGCAGGGCACAAGTCAGGTTAAATGTGGCCAATGTCTAAACAGTGGAAAAGTGGTACAAAACAGTCTCTGAGAAGCTGTTTCCTGAACGTAATACTCTCTAACCAGCTCAGATGCCATGGGCACCATATGCAGCACTTAATTCTTACAAAACTTTAGGTGTCCTGAAGTGAATATAAATGATGAAAGTTGAGTTCTTTGACTGCACTATATGAGGCCACCCTTTGCATCATGAGGTCACCCTTTGCTTTGTCTGATTCTCGTGTAGCTAAAAGCTTCTGAAAGAGTTTATTTTCAGAAGAGAATGCCATTTTTCTCCATGTACATTCCCCTGCTCTATTACATTAATGCAAATCAAAGAACACCAAAATAGCCATGCTCCTATATTTTAAGGACTCAAATCTTAACGTCAGTAAACCTAGGTTCAAAGATCTGCTATGTCCAAGGCAAATGGAAGAGTGAAAACCATTTTCTTGTCCTGTCTCTGAGCTTCATCCTAGAGCTACTATGTTCTACTCAGGTTGAGTCTGTCTGTCTTGAGTCTAACATAACCTTTCCTCCAGCTGCAGCCAGTGTGCTCAGGAGCAGAGATATGGTAACTTCCAGCTGGCATGAAAATATGGCTCAGTGCTTTCATGTCCAGCACAGGGGCTTCAATGCATAAAGATGAGATGGAGCGAGAGGAAAGAAGAGCACGAAACTATATGGGAGATTATACTAAGACCAAAGAGCAAGGGGGAGTCTGAGAAGTCTCTCGGTGGGTCAGACGTAGCCAGGCTAGTCAGGACCCGGCCCCTTGGGCTGGAGGTGCCGGGACAGGACCTTGGAGAGAGCAAGGGAACGCGGCAGCAAGGCCAGCGTGACACCCCCGCCTCCACCATCGTGGACCACAAGGCACAGCAAACACAGGCTTGTGCACGCAGGGCAGCCGAGGGAATCAGAAGCTGGAATGCAGAGCAGGAGCAGTAACTGGAGGGCTGCTTTCAGGGGCTGGCGTTACTGTAACAGGGATGCATGAAGAAATCAGATCATGTTTATACAACCTCCCCATCAAGTCTTTTCTAAGCCACTGAGGTCTGGGAGCAGGTGTGCAGGGCACAGAAAACAGGGACATTCTCCTTGCAGTTGGAAGTTCATGGGACTCCCACAGCACTATTTAACCTCCCAGAAATCTGCTACTGGAGACACTCAGGAGACAGAGGTAAGAAGTCCATGGTCCTTGCCTCCCAGAGCAACAAAGCACCCATGAGGCCCAGGACAAACAAAACAAAACAAAACAAATCAAATCAAAACAAAACAAAACAAGAACCAGTGGGCAGATATGTGGGATATGGATATGCAGCTTCTCAGTTAATTCAGTGCCTGGTCCTTCTTCATTCCATGCCACCCTGTCCTTCCAAAGCTGCACATCTGCATTGCTCTTCTGCACCAGCAGCACGGAAGGCAGGCAGAGCGGCAGGGCACAACTGCTGGGGACAGTCAGGGGAAATTTTGGCCAGAACAACCCAGGGAAAAGAGCCAGCGGGAAGCCTGCAGCCATCAGATCTAAAAGCAAAACAGAGAAAAGTAAAGAACCAAGAAGCGTAGCAAGATGAATCACCACAGGGTGCACCGGGCAGGGCAGCTGCCACTCCACTGCCTTACCCAATATGGAGCAGCAATTAAAAAAAAAAAAAACAAAAAAAAAAAAAAAAAAAAACAAAAGGAGAAAAGGGAAAAGAAAAAAAAAAAAAAAAAAAAAAAGACAAAAGAAGAGAAAGAAAGAAAGAAAAAAATACCAAGCAAAACAAGAAACCAAACAGCTCTTGCCAGAAGTGCGAAAGAAGAACTCCAGATGTGAAAGCCCCAGAGGACGCCAAATGGTTTCCAAAGACGGCAAACCACGAGCTCTGCCTCGAGAGGGACCGGGAGGGCTGCGGCGGCGGGGCGGCCCCGGAGCTCCCGGGCCGGGCCGGGCCGAGCCGGGTCAGTACCCTGGCCAGCTCAGCGTGCCCCCGGCC